>JAGMVL010001074.1:0-35116 GCA_019202695.1 Populus x sibirica | reverse complement strand
AACTCGATGATTTTTACGAGGAGAACCGACTTGTCGTCGCCGCAGTAAAATTGTTGGTATCTTAAATTATTTTATGTTCACAGTGTGATGTTATTGTGTTTTAAAGTATTTTTAATTTTAAAATAAATTTAAATAATATTTTTTTATTTTAAAAAATTATTTTGATATTAATATATTAAAACGATCTTAAAATATTAAGAAAAATATTAATTTGAAGTAAAAAATAAAAAATTAATTTTTTAAAAAATATTTTCAAAACACAATTTCAAACACACAGTATTGAAGTAATTGCATTTTAAAAAACATCAAACACACCGTATAGGTTGATATTAAAATAATTTTAAAATATAAAAAATATTTTTTAATATATTTTAAAATAAAAAAACTTTAAAAAAACCATTAACACAAACTCATCACTTTAACAACTTCTTATAGTAAAATGGAGATGTATTTTTAAATATATTTATAATTAGGAGAAATCTCAATTTAATATGTCATGATATTCCGCACCCGTTACAAGTAGAGAGGGGGGAAATTATTAATCCCTTTATGTTTTTGTCCTGTAATGAAAGATGCATGGATAATATTTGGTTCATATTCCACTATCTTCTCTTTCTATCCTAGGATAGGAACATGCGTTGGATAACGCTAGAAAAAATGAGATAATTTCTAATTCCGCACCCGCAATAAATCGAGCAGACTCCGTTTTTTTTTTTATGATATTAAATAAAATATTATTCTAGAAAAAATAATTATTACGATTAAATTTTATAATTTATTTTATTTTATTTTTAATAAAATTATCATGGTCAGAAAAATAATTTGGTATTAAGTTAGTTCTATGTTTTGCAAGCATTTATATTTTTATCATATAACTAAATTTAAAAAATTAAAAAAATTATTAATTTTAATAGAGTTTATTATCAAGTCGCGAGGTAGGCTAGCTAACCCGAGTTGACCAAGGTTTGTCCAATATATCGTGATTTTAAAAAAAAATTAAGAAAATATGTTATCTAGAAAAATTTTAAAGTTAAACCTCGTTTTTACTTATCACCCGAGTTTCTTTTAACCCGCCAAATCAACTAAAACAAATTATATACATTTTAATTTAAAGCTTGAGTCAAATAAAAAGTATAATTTAGAGGTTTCAATCTTAATTTGTCGAAAGGTTGAGTTTAGCACACCTAAATAATTTTTCATGAGCATTAGTTATTTACATGTTAAAAAATTTGGTTCCGTTGTAGCATAACACAGGGGAATTATCTAACAAGAGAGGAATAAAATTAACATTAAAGGTTAATTCAATTGAAACTAATATACACGGACTTTGGGTATTTCACAATAGCAATGAATAATTAAATGCCAATATCTTTTTTCATCGTGGTCCTTGAAATCTTTCATGATTTTTTTTCTAAATTTATTTATTTTTTACTTTTATCTTCCAACATTAATTTACCTGGTAATCGGACTATGTGTTTTATTTCACCTCATTTTCATAAAGTTATCCCAGCTCTTTATAACCCGGGAACGACTTGCAAGTTGACCATGTTGAGCCATGCATTTTTTATCATTTTTTAATTAATTTTTTCTTAGCTTCATTGCTTAACATTGGTTTGACTGTAAATTAAACTTTATAATTGTCTTTTTATTTGCTTTTTAAAGGATTATCAATGCACCTTTTATAAATCAGGTCACTGAGTTTTATGAATTAGTCAAATTGACTTGTTTTCTTGTCCCTTTTTAATTGAGTATTTTTTTTTCAATTCCATCATCCGAACATTGTGTTGATTATGAATTGGACTTTGTAATTTTTCGGATTTGCTTTATATGTAATCATCCCATTCTCCTCTCCTCAAGTTTAGTGGACATCTCGGTTGACTTCGGTCATTTTTTTTCTTTCCAATTTAATCCTTGAATATTGAGTTGATTGGAGTATGGCATTTCATGATTTTTTTATATTTGTTTTGTATGAAATTAACAATAAAGAGTCTTCTGTACTCATGTAAGTTAGGTCGCTAACTCTGGCTTTTATTGCTATTTTTTTAGTTGAATTTTGTTTCAATCTCATACTTCGACATTAAATTGATTGAGAATTGAGCTTCGTAAATTGTTTTAGTTTGTGTTTTGTAAGGTTATCATAGTCTCATGACTTGAGTTATGAGTTTTGTCATTGAATTTAGTGTTTTTTTTTGTGTTTTTTTTTAATAGATTTTTTTTATATAAAAAAATCATTCAAAGATTAGGGTTGGATTGGGAATTGAGTTTCATGATGTGTATCGGTTTGCTTTTTCACGGGATAATCTCGATCTCATTATCTTGGTTTGTCAATTTAACCCGAAGTTGACTTAACTCAATTTTTTTAGTTGAATTTTATTTCAAATTTTATTCTCTTTAACATCAAAGTTGATTAAGAGTTGATTGGGTTATTAATGTTTTGTGACCTGGGGTAATGCATTTGGTAGATTATCCTTTGGTTAATTTGAGTCAATGTAATATGTTATTATTTCAATATTCTTTAAAAGGTGTTGTCTTAATTTTTAAATCAAACTATATTTTTATTGTCATTTGAGCTTTTTAGACCCGTAAAATCAACTAGATAACACGAGCGCCAATCCCCATGAAATATATTTTTTCAATGCTAGAAAACACATTAACAATACCTAAATATTTATATATATATATATAAAAAAACAATCATACTCTCAAAGATAAACATGTATAAACATTCAATACAACATTAGAGGTTTTAAGATCAAAATAACAATTAATATTAAAGGTTAATTTAACAAGTGGGGTGATTACTAATTAACATTTAATAAGATCGTTGAACGAGGGAAGAATGAAATTAGCACTAAAGGTTAATTTAGCTAATATGAATGGCTAATAAGTCGAATCATTTAAATTGAATTAAATTAAGAAGTTTTAATAAAATCTTGTATTTTAAACTATTTTAAGTGTCTATAAATAAATTTCAAATGAAATTTAAAACTCTACAAAGGAATAAATAAGATATCAAGAACTCTGATTTACTACATTAAACATGAGAAATTAATGTTAAAATATCCATCTACTTATTTTTTCTAAAATCATTTGAAGGAAAAAAATGAAAATGATAATAATAATATATAAAATAAGATGAATTGAATTATATTATTTGTAAATATATAATTAAATTTATTTATTAATTAAATTTAAATTAAGTATTGTAATTAAATTTAATCATGGTAGAGAATTACTTTACAAATCGAATAAAAAAAGTTTCGGAGATCACTGAATAATAATGAAAGGTACGAAGAGATCAAAGCTGGCTTGGACTCTTGGGTAAATGGGTAAGATGAATTGATTTTTTTTTTGTCGAGTAAAAATAACACACGTAAGTAAAAAGAAAGAAGAAGAAGAAGAAGGAAAGTGGAGAGAAGCTTGAGATATGCCTTCGGATGCATGATCCACCATCCCAAGTTTTGTATCCTCGCTACCAATATCACATCAAACGTGACCCACTACCTGCAAATCGCATCGGGTCTGATGAGATAAAAAAGGCACGTAAAGAATAATAATAATAAAAATAAAATAAAATAAAATAAAATTCTAACTATACGACATTGGTAAGTATTTAAAAGTATCATTTCAGTTATTTTTTAAAAATTATTTTTTATTATAATTTTTTTTCAAAATGCTTTTACTTAGAAATATTTAAAATAATATATTTTCATTTTTTAAAAATATTTTTGATATCAATACTATTAATACTTTATAATATAGTTTTAAAATCTAGTCCGTTCTAATCAACTCGGTACCCAACCAACTAGAGCCTGATCCTATAAAGCTAAGGTCGATGAATGATACAATGAAACATAAAAAATTTTCATGCAAAAATTTCATGCCATTCTTTCAATTTCTTGTTATAGCATTCTTATTCCATTGACCTAGTAAAAAGCTTGTTGCAAGTGTGTTTTTAACAATATTCGAGGTTAGTTTTTAAAAGTATATTTAATTTTAAAAAATATAAATTGATAATTTTTTAAATATTTTTAATGATTTTGATGTATTAAAGTAAAAAATAAAAAAATATTTTAATATATTTTTAAATAATTTTTTTAAAAATATTATATATTACAATATCGTGATTTTGTTAAAAAATATATTTTATAAAAACATATTAAAATATCTCATCTTAAATAAGTTTAAGAAGTTTTTGGAATTTTACCAGATAAGTTTAGCTACATATTTTCAAGTTTTTTTAGCTGTTAAAGCCCTTAGTTTTTTTATTAAAACTAGAATCATCCTAAATACCTTTGCTACTAGAGAAAAAAAACTAAAAAGCTTATGCTATATATTTTATTAAATTAAATGCACAGAATTTTTTTTTCATGTCATTGGTGTTCTAATCATCTATCCAAACAAAACAAGCTTCGAGTGAATTATAATTTAGTATCTATATTTAAAAAACTAACAAGTGAGTCTTTCATCTGTTATATATTTTTTTCAATATTTATATTTAAATTCTTTTTTCTATACTTCAACACATCTTATTTTTGTATTTCAAAATACTTTTAAATATATACATTTTTTTCTTTATTTCAAACCATTTTTTAAATATTTTTATATTATTTTGATATATTAATATTATAATTAATTTTTTTTATTTTAATACACTTCATAAAACAATTATTACTATAATATTAAACAGATCTAAATAAACTAATAGTTAGATTAAAATGTATTAATTTTTTCGAGGATACTTAAAAGTATGATAAAAGCTGTTTTTTAAAGTGTTTTTTTTTTAAAATATATTAAAATAATTTTTTTAAAAAATATTTTTAATATCAACATATTAAAACAATTAAAAAATTAAAAATAATTAATTAAAAATAAAAATTAAATTTTAATAAAAACAGGTTTATTCAATATTGAATGTTTGATCAAAATTTTTTATACTCAAGGGATTAAATTAATATTTTCTGAAAAAAAAGAATTTCAGATCTAATTTACTCAAGAGTGCCCCAGGCCTGCGGCGTACATATTTTTACTGGTCCATCAGAGACGGAGCGTCACTGTCGAAAGCCTGGGGGTAACGGAGAAATACGTTCATTTTTCCAACCGATTAAAATCGATTTTCAAGCCGCCTCCTCCTACTCATAACAATACACACACAGCGATTTTGAGCTCCTGCTCCGTCCTCTCGCCTAAAACAACGATGGCAACAAGGCCGGTAGCCGATTCGCACAGCAACAGAGCAGCAGTTCAAGCCACAAACGATGACGCTTCCGCCAGTACTTGTACGCATCAATCTTACTCTTCTATCTTAGTTATATTTCTCGCTGTTTGGTTGCCGAGAAAACGGAAAAACTAAAAATCAAGGAAAAACATTACTCGTCACTTATCATCACTTTTTTCATCACAGGTCTTGTGTTAAGAAGGGATACATGAAAGACGCATTATATCCATTTATTTAAGTTAGAAGACCTGTGAGGCGATCTCCTATAATCAACCTCTTCATGGTAATTGCTAAATTTTTCCTTAAAAAATTTTCTATATAATACTAATTGTATTTAATTAATTTCTGCGTGTTGTTTCTGAAAGGTGCTATTTTGCGCGCTGGGCTGCTCTTCGAAAGCTTTCTCTTCCAGTTTCTTGATTGTGAATCGAACATTGATGGAAAATACAATACAAAAATGCAGATATTATCATTCGGAGCAGGATTTGATACCGTGCTGTGGCCAACTACAGGTGTCTGGTAGTTTGTTTGGGTGTCATGATTAATTTTTTTTTGCATGTTCTGTTTCAATGTAACCATATAACCATATGACCATATAACCATATAACCTTAAGGATCTGACATAATTTGCGTAGAGGCACATCCTTTGTTTCAATAGGTTTTTTAATATATGCTTAAAATGAAGCAATTTTTATAAGTTTTTAATACTTTCAATTTATTAACTTTTTTGCTGCGGCAGTTCATTCATTAATTGTGTTAAAAAGAACCTGATACCACTATAGGTTTGATTGCAATATTTGTGTTTTTGATGGCAGGATGAAGGAAAAGCGCCATTTTTATATGTAGAGCTGGATTTTAAGGAGGTGAGAGTTTGAAGTTGAGTGTTGCCATAGATGTTGAGTTTAGTTATCAATGCAGCTTTATGATATAAAAGTAATGATGATAGAAGTTACCAATGTACTAAATTATTTTCTGTTTCACTAGATTTCGCTTAATGAGCTAGGTTAATTATTCATCTATACATGCTTGCTGGACCAATGATTGACTATTGGATTTCCTTGCTAGATGAAATTAATGCTTTTAAATTTTAGGTAACTAGTAAAAAGGCAGCAATTATTGAAACCAGCAGTCAGTTGAGGGAAAAGCTTGGTGCTACGCCCTCAACCTCACCAGGTAAGTGACTTTGGTTGGGAATGCGAACTTCGAGTGTATTCTTACAAAAAAAAAAACGAGTAGCATCTGTTTCATCTCTGACAGATTTCTTTTATGGGTGTGCATGAATTGCAATATTGATATGATTTCAAAAGCTTGGCTTCATTTCTGGTTTGCACTATTTGGCTTCCTTTGACCTTGGCAGATAGTGGAGAAGTGCTCAGTGATCATTACAAGCTGCTCCTCGGTTGATTTGCTTGGATATACAAAAACTAGATGATATCATAGCATTGGCTGGTATGAATCCCAGGTATAACTGCAGTCCCCAATCCTCTTTTTCTTAACCAAATTAATCTCATTAACTTACCTGGTTTGGAAGTTGTAATTGGGTCTTTGTCTGCTTCTAAGTTTGTTTTAGAACCCTATTATTCTAAGTAGTCATTATGATGGTTTTAGCTATTTTATGCACCTGAACTTTTAAGGGCATTATGTTCATATCTCTAGGCATGTGGTTTTTTTGATGTTCCTTCTTGCTTTTCTCAAAGCATTTTGCTTGATTTTTGTCAATTTCATGTATTTTGTTGCACGCATGATGTTCTGAAACTTGGCAAGTTTACATCATCAAATAGCTTCTTGAGAAAAAATTTATCCTCATACTCAGTTTTTTCCTATCATTTTTCTTATGGATTTTTGTTCTTTGTCTTCATTCTGATACTGGCATCAGCTTGCCAACGTTTATAATTGCAGATGCGTTTCAATATACTTGGATCCTGAGTCAATCGTGGTATAGTCGGTTGGGCTTCAAAACGTTTTCAACAGCAGCATTTTTCTTATATGAGCAGGTTTTAAACTTTCCTGGGCTAAGCAACTAGATTTATTTTTTTCCTTACATGTTAGTCACTTTTCCTTTGTCCATATTCATGTCCTGGCTTGTCTGGTCTGTTTGCTTACAATTTGTTATATTTACATTTTATGGTGGTTGTTCAATAGATACATCCGGATGATGCTTTTGGGCAGCAAATGATCAGAAACTTGGAGGTTGAGTTTTCCTTTTAAATGTATATGTTGATGAATTGGCTTAATTCATTTTATCCCTTGACATCTTTTAATTATTGAAGGGTACAAATAGAACCAAGTAAATTGTCCTTCAGTCAAAATTCCTACCTTCAAATCCAGGAAATTGACTTCCATCACTACCAACTGAAATACACATCTTTTATTTCTTATTGACCATCCCTAACCTAGGTGCAAGGGAAAGGTAGGAGTTTCCATGAGTTAACTTATTGAATCCCTAAAGAAGTTCAGATATTAAGTCCGAGAATTTTTTGTTATAGTGCTAGGTAATGTGTCCTCCTTTCCAGGCACCAGGCAATTTAGAGTTCTTAATGCTGAATGAGCAATACATGAACCACAGAACTCTTTGGTCCCTTGAGCACTAAAAAATTTATTGCTCTAGTACTGGTACACCAGGTTGTGCACAGGGCACCGGTTATTACATAAATAATTCCCTAAATGTCTTGACTACACAACGAACAATACCAGACCTATCTGTTTGTGTTGTAAATGTACTTGTTAAAATTAAAGTGTCCTCTGGTTATGTTTGCTTTCAGAGTCGAGGTTGTGCACTATTGGGTATCTATGACACACCAACTTTACTTGCGAAGAAAAACTTTTCCTTGATCAAGGATGGCAGGTATGTCTTCTGATGAGTTCCTCTTGAGAATCAAACTTGAGATTCTTACAAATAAAGAAAATACAGTGTTGATTCAATCAATTTGTCTAACAATGTTATATCTGAGGGCAATGGATTTTCTTAGATGTGGCAGTCACTTGATAAGTGGATCCAATTTATGAGAATAGTTCAATACCTTAATCACATATATCTAATCACAGTACATTTTGGAAGCATAGGCAGTGCAGTTACCAATTATTTTCTCAGGTGTTCCAATTAATTGACTTTTGGTGCATGGATTTTTGTCTGGAAGAGCATCTTACATGGTCAATTAAATATCAGTTCTATTTAGTGCTGGAACCAAAAACTTCAAATTTGTATGGTTTTAGACATTGGCACTTAATTGATATTTGGGGGTTTTCTCTTGAAGTTGGTTTAGAATGTGTCTGGCAAGCCTTTATTACCTTCATTTTCTGTTGTTTCTTTTCTCATATTTTAAAATATTTTCTTGTTACAAAATATGTGAGGTATCAGAGAGCTGTTGCCTGGGACATGCTGAAAGTTTATACTGATTTTATTGAAGCTAAAGAGGGGTGCTACAGGTAAATATTTAAGCTGGCTAATCCTTGACATTTTACAAATACTTCATTGCTTTCATCTTTTCTGTTGAGATGGGATGTGCCCAGTGGCCTACCATTGATATACTAGATAGGTGCTGGGAATTAGTGCTTTTACTTTATCAGAACTTGGAAAGCAGTTTCCCCAATTATATAGGAGTAATGGGTTCTGTAAATGTGCTATGCTCTACTTCTGTGTATTTTTTGGCTGAGTGTAATATGTGTACATACTTTGGGATGAGAGGGTAGTAAATTAGTGGGGTAATTATGCTTTTCTAGAGCTCATGGTTTTGGAAACAGGATCAGTCATCATCTGATTACCATGATTAAACTCATGCAAACATATAAGGACACGAGGGCACATTTGCAGAATGCATTTTGGGAGAGGTCAGCAGACCCAGTTGGCTGTGAAACTAATTGTGGTTAGATGCCTGCTTTTGCAATTTAAGAAATTTGGAAAAAGGGCAGCTTCTTTTTCTTATAACTCTCCTTGGAATATGCAATTTTGAACGGTGGAAAAATGATATCTTTCAGGCTGTTTGAGAGAATGTCTGGGAGTAGAAACTCTCAAATTGTTGTCTGTCTTTTTTTGAAGCAACAAAAAAATAAAAATAGAGAAAAGGAAATATATCAGGAGGCTAAAGAGACTAATGAGTAATTTGGTTGTAGGTGAGTCTTTCAGATTTTTTCCAGCAAAAGAATAAATACTGTTGTCTTTTTTGTGAAGATTTTGGTTCGGTTGCAGCTGTGAAAAAACCAGCCGATTTAATTCTTTCATTGTCTTAAAATGATGCTTTCAGGATGATACAAAGGGAATCTCTTTTCCTGTTTGGTTTTTCATCCTTCAGCGATCTCCTTTTTTTTTAACTAGTTTGTTTTCTGATTTGCTTAACTGTACAACCATTGTTTTCTTCCCCTTTTTACCCTGGCATAAACGTGAGCTGTTTCTCATCCACTGTATTCTGGGCATCAGGATTGAACGATTGGAATTGTTCAGATGAGTTCGAAGAGGTACATGATGCAGCAGGCAAGTCAAATCATTCCTGTTGAAAATGAAAAAGGAAAGTGCCACAGATTCTTAATAAATGACAATGCGGTGTATTCTATGTGCATGGGGTTCAACCTAATTAGAACTAAGTTCAGTCTGCTTGAGAGTATCTGGGGAGTTGTGATTTATGTTCTGTTTGCTATAAATTCTGGTCTGGTTCTCTGTCATCATTGTTGATTTTGGTCTGTCCTAATTTTTCAAACCAACTCCTTTTTCTCAGGAGCACTACTGTGTGGCTTATGCAATCAACAATGCCATATGAAGGCCCATACATGAAACTATTCCCAAACCCTCTTTTCCCCAATCTGTTCTTCTATCCCTAACAATGTCATTTTCCCTCATAACTCCAGATTTCCTGTTTTTCATGTTTTTTAAAATTTGAACGTGAAATGCTAGTGTATTTTAGTAGTAAAAGTGAATACTATATTCACTATTCCTTGGCATTCCAAATGAGTGGTATTGGTAAATCCGAGTAAATTTGAACCATGTTTCTTTTTCAAGGGAAGTTAAGGCTTTTCTTCTTTTTTCTTTTTTTGAATTTGGAACACACACTGCTGCTCAAAACTTAAGTGATTTTGGACATGAAAAGGTTCAGTGTAAGAACAAACAATTAAGTGGAAAAGTATAGTCACACAGTAATCTCCTCCTTCTCTCATTTGAATATGCTCTGAATATGGATATCAAAACTCAATTCGCTTTTCCTGGTGATGCATAAGTGCTTGGTATTTGATGCCCTGGGAAGGATAAGTCTTGATATTCACATGATGCATGACATTTGATGATGCAGGGATTCTTTGGGGATTTTGGTTTTACTAAGACCCAGCCGCACGTGATCAACTCTCCTCAACAGTAGCATTGCCATGAACACACGAGGCCACAAGCCGCATCGGTGTCTAGATAAAAAGTCTCATAAGGTATCTGATGGCCTTTTGAGAATATGCCTCTATGCATATTATTTGTTTGGATTCCTACAAGACACATCCTTTTTTTTTTTTTGTGCAGCTGTTTGGCAAAAAGAAATTGTGGTGGGACCTCACCTTGCAGCACCAAATGCGTCATATCAATCTATCGGGGTCTTATCATGTGGAAAAATATATGCCCAGTTGTGCTGGTTGGTTGCTTTTCAATGTATTTCCTTTTTCTTTTTCCCTTCTCCTTATCCACTTGCTTGCCTTTATGTGTTTTATGTTTCTTTGGTGGATGATCAAGATACTAGTGGGTGCATCATCTTTTGAGAAAAGAATGGACGACTTATAGATTGGTGGCGAGAAGCATGGAGGCTGAGTAGGTTGAGGTAGAGATAATAATTAAATTATAGCACTTTTATTTATGGGAATTTGCTTCCCTTCTTGGCTTGGAGTTCCTTCACCACGAATGAATGGTGATGTTAGTTTTCTTGTACTAGGAACAAAGGATGCCTAGTGATAAAATCAAACATGGTGATAGAAGGATATATTATATTAAATCTGATTTTATACAAAGTGTTGCAATCTAAAAACATTGAACGGCTTCACGGTTAACTTCGAGTTAAATGATAAAAAATAAAGAAGGCTTTTGTTAATTTAGATCAAATTTAGGATTTAGGTTTGGGATTCATATCATTTCTTTTAAAAATAGGTTTTATAACTGGTGATTTTACAAAAAATGGGTTCTAAAACGTTGGGATTTTCACGAGTTATGGGGATCAAGCATTTGTAGAAATGGGGAGTGGCTAGAGGCCTTAGAGACATAGCTCATCACTTATTTGAGCCTCCCAATGAGAAGCACTTCAAAACTCCAGCTAGCCTCTTTTTTTTTTTTTTGGCTAACAAACTCGATTTTTTGCTTGGTGATGGAAAGAAGATTAACTAAAAAAAGACTGTAGGATTTATTATATGGATTGCCTTTTGACTACCAGACAACCAAGGCTCACCCTTATCCCTCCCAAGGATGGGAAACTGGTGGCAAGTTTGTATCTTAAAATTTTATTTCCTGATTACTTATTAAAGCCCCTGTGTTTCTTTTTTTTGCAGATCTAGTCCTTTGTATTTTTTTTAATCACGAGTGTCTTCTTGGGACAAGGAGCACGAAGGTAAATCCTTTCTGCACTTCTGAAAATCAAATTTGTATTCTCAACTTTTACGGAATAGGAATAGGAATAGGAATAGGAATAGGAATAGGAACACAGAGAAGTGTGAGAGTATGATGACAGATAGTTTTTTAAAATATTTTTCATTTAAAATATATTAGAATAATAATTTTTTATTTTTTTAAAAAGTTATTATTGGTATTATATATATATTTATACAATTAAAATATATATATATATATAATTTTTATTGGAAAAGGGGGGGATTTTGAAATAACATCGTTTGAAACTCGTAAACTACCTAGTACTTGTATTTAAATGTACATACTGAAATAAAAGGGTTGCCCAATGCACCGACTGTATAGATAGATGGATTTGTAAAGGCCTCTACTAAAATACTATATAACCTCTCGAGCCGGGTCTGGAAAAATGTTCCACGTTGGTTTGCTTTTTGAATGAAACAGTACTATCATTTTCTTTGGATTGCTGCCAACCCTAAATCTGTTTGTTTTCGACTTTTTGTAGTCATCCTGGACGTTTTTCTGTTAATTACACCGCTAGGGAAATTATTTACTTGCTGCAGCTTTTACACTTCTCTGTTTGCAATTTGGAGCAGCAAATTAGGGCTGTGGGCTGTTTTTACTCGTTAAAAAAATATATTAGAAAAGTACTTGAACCTGGCCGTCCTGCAGTGGTATTATTTTCAAGGGAAGAACAGTACTAATCTTCTGCTTTGAAATATGTGCACTGTGAACTTCCTACCTCGACAAAGCTCAGTCATGGCATCTTGGTTTGGATTCAATAACAAATTTAGGAGACAGAGAAAGGGTTTGGACAATTCGGTCTCTAGCCTTGATTATCGCAGCCCACACCAATTTGCTGTGGAGTGAAAAGGTGGAAAAACCTTGGGAGAGAAGCTGCCTGAAGAAAAGAATAAAAAGGGAATATCTTGAAAGAAACATTTAAGCTCATGAAGAATCAGATGCTGACCTAAATAGAATTGGGGTCTGAAAAGCGATTGGGAAAAGCCCAGAATACAAACCCTAAGAGAGCAACTTTCAACTGTCAATTCTTCCATGTAGTGCTTGTAAACTCCTAGGCAAGTGCGCAGGACACTGTGTAAAGATGAGGTCCAAGGATGCCAAATCGAAAGCAAAAACTTTGAAAGAAGATAAACAAAAAAGAAGGAAAAAGATGGTTGGGTCCAGCAAGGTGCAAAGACCATGGGGATAGAAAAAACACAATCCTTTTCACCGTTTTCACCCTGCCTTTCCTCACACAACAGGGTAACTTTTCACCCCCTACTTTTTTTCCCCGACTCTCTATACCTCTCCATGCTTTGCATTTGCTTTTAAATAATCATTTTATAACAATCAACCCTAGTTAGTTCGCTATTCAAAGCAGTGATTTAACTATTGTATAACACCGTAAGTAATAATTTTATTACTTTTATCCAGTTTTGAGTTTTTATATTTCAATATTAATTATCTTGATTCCGGTTTAATCGCCTTTAAGAAGTATTTTTTTGTATGAAAAAATTAATGTTTTAACATTTTTTTTAGATTATGATTTGTTGATGTTGGAAACTAAAAAAAATATTGTTTTAATATATTTTTAATTGATTTTTTTTTGTAAAAACATTATGCACTATATTATCAAATATATTAAGGTATTGTTTGGTTACTATCATGGGACAAGAAACATAGACAATAAAGATAAAAACGTGTTTGATTGAAGAGATAGGAGATATAGACATAAAAATAAAATTTGTCTCTAAGATAATTTTAGAGTGAATTTCGTATAATCTAAAATATAAGATGCAAAATAAACATGTCTCCAAAGATAGACATTTTTTTTATTTTTATTCCTAAAATATCTTTGTAAAAAACTATAAATCTCAAAATTATCTAACTAGGTCATACAAGGATAAAAATAATTATTATCAAAGTTTTAAAACCAAACTTAGTGGTCGATCCGTGGGCAAGGCTCATGTCACCTAGCCGAGGTTCGGTCATAGGCTCGAGTTGACCCGTGTCAAGATAAGAATAAAAAATAATTATTATTATAGTTTTAAAATCTTTCCCGATTTCGGTTGATCGAGATAAGGGGGGCCCCCCCCCTTCGGGTCAAGTGTCGGGAGGGTCAACTCTAGTTGATGTAAATAAAATAGTTATTATCATAGTTTTAAAACTTGATTTGGAGGTCAACCAAGGGCAAGGGCCTAAATAACCAGAGTTGACTCTCAGCCAATGTGCTAATAAAAATCGTTTATTATCATAGTTTTAAGACCAGATTTTGAGTTTGACCGTGAAAAGTGCCCGTGTCAAGGGTCGAGAGGGTTAGCAAGCTGGATAAAAATAGTTCCTATTATAGTTTTAAAATTCAACTCAAAAGTCGACATGAGGTAAGGTCTGGGTCACTGGTTGGGAGGGCCGACCGAGCAAATCCAATTTTTTTCTAAAAAAATCAAGTAACCTTTTTTTACCATTTCTTTTTCAAAAAGTCAATGAGTTTTTGACTCGTATTTTATCCCAAGTTGACTTGGGTTTTTTACTCCGGGTCAAAGTTGAGTCAATCATTCCTCTATTTTTCTTAAACCTGACTCTACCTGTGCTATGGTCAGTCCCATTAAGTCACTCTTGATTTAATAATTAAATATATTACTATATTATTAATCTCAACACTCAATATAAACTAAAAAGTAAAAATAATAATTTGTAATTACTTTCTTAAATATGTAAGTTTGATAAACAATATATATTAAATGTAAAATAGATTTTTATTTTATTTTATTCTATTTTGTCCACCGTAACCAAACAAAATATAAAGACAATCATTTTGTCTTGTACTTCGGCATCAAAGATAATTATGCGACCGTCTCTTTTTTTGTCTTATTCCATTGTTTTTATCTCTTTTATCTCGGATAGTAACCAAATGCTACCTAAGTATTCGTCGTAGATGTCCATTGCAAAAAAGGATTTTTTAGTTAGATCTAAATGAGTTTTCATTATAAAGATTGGTGTTAGGGAAAATTGCTTTTTTAGCATATTGTTTTGAATCCAAAATTAAAAATGGTAAGGTCGAAAAAAATGGTGTACGTAATGTAAATCGAAACTCAACACCGTATGTATTCATTCAAAGTTATGATAAATTTATATAATGAAAAGGAAATTATATATATAAAAAAGTTTAAAAGGGTCAATCTTTTCTTGTAATATATGAGGAGAAACATTGTGGATTCAAGCGTGTTGTATTAACCATTTTATCCTTTAATGCATTGAAAACTTGGCTTTTAATTCAATATTTAATGGACCCTAAGTGTTTTGATTTTAAATTTTTTATTTTTGGCATTTATTAAATTTTAACTTGTTTTTTATTTCATTATTAGATCTATAATCTTGATTTTTTTCTAAATTTCATTACTCAGGTGCTGGTATTTTTTTTTTATTGAATTTTTTTTCATGATTTTATCTTTATCGCTTGGATTCTTGAGAATTGATTTAAGTTAATATGTTTTTTTCGTTCTCTTTTTTTTTGTTAATTTTTTTTTTCTATTTAAAATATAGTTATAACGTTTTATCATTGCTTTTGATACGTTTTAAAAAATCAGGCTCACCCAATCGCGAGCAAGCTATCTAGTTGATACTATATTCATTTTTCTCGCTGCAACAATTAATATTCTGGCTATATCGATTGCTTGTGAAGAAAATGAGAGTGTGCTTCGGGACGTTGCTTGTAAGAAATTTTGTATTGTTTGACGTTTATATTTCGGCTTTAAAAAATCTTTTTCTCCGTTGAGATGTTTGGGCTAATCAAGATTACCATTAAAAGAAAGAACATAATCATGGTTTAGTGAGAAACTTTCCATTAATGGTTGGCCCTTCTACTAAATACCTTAATAATTTAATTTCACGACCCTGCCTCTCTCCTTTTTGATAGAGTTAATACCTAATTGACCAATCATGGAAATTTATCAAAATATTATGAAAGAAGAGAGACGTTAGAAAAAAATCAAATTAATAATTCAAGAGAGATCCAAGAAATTAAAAAAAGGATATGATTTCCAAGATGAATAGGAAAATTAAAACAAGTTTTTTTTCTCGAAATAAATGTGAAGGATTAAGTATTAGAATTTATAATTTTTATTTTTATATTTAGTATTATTAGGTTTTATTTTTTTTATATTTATAGGTAATATTATTTTATTTTATTTTCTTATTCAATATTATAATAATTTTTTAGTTTTTTTATACAGGATGGAGATAAATAAAAATATAATATTTCAAGTGTCCTTTGTAATTATGATGATCTTATTTTTTAAGATTTTAATCTATAATAAACCTTGTTGATTTTTAAAAATTTTAATTTGTAACAAACTCATTTAATTTTTATAATCTTGACTTGTAATAAACTTGTTATAATTTTTTATTTTCTATCACATAAATTAACCATCTAAATATAAATAATAATAAAAATCAATAACTATAATAATTGCTTAATAATAAATTAACAAGGCCCACACAATTTGACAAAAGATCCCTAAATTTCAAAACCCCCATGCCCTCTGCCTTAGCTAGCAAAAACAAAAACAAAAAACAAAAAAAACAAAACAAAAAACACCCCCTCCCCTTTTCCTACACTATTCCTTATTATATTACCAACATTAATAAACAATCACTTACCACTAATCTAAAATTATTAATTTATTATATCACTAATTACTTCTCCTTTCTACCATTGGATTTAATGATTAATGAATTTGTTATTCAAATTATCATGTCAAGTTCCCAACAACAAATCTTAAATACATTAGGCTGATAAAAAAATAATTTCGTTTGAAATAGATATAAATATATTTTATTATCAAAGAAAAAAATAAGAAAAATCTTTTTGATATCAAATAAAAAACTATTAATTTTTAAATATTTCGAATAAAATTTACTTATTACTTTACAAAAACTAATCCAACAATATTTTAATATTTATATATATTTATAATAAGTTAATTACAATGAATAAACAAATAAAAAAACAGAGAAAATATAGGAGATGGGGACAGAAACAGCAAACAGTCCATTGAACACCTACTATAACACCTCACTCTCCTGCTCTCCGCTCTCACTCTTTTACAAAGAATTCAGGCGCCACCACCTGATACGCGCCACCCACCTACATACGCGTCACCGCTAGTATTCTCTATTTAGCTATATAAACTTCACCATCAGTATTCTTTATATAACGCTTTTCTCTTTCTTCAGAACATGGGCTGCACGGCGTCGAAGTTAGACAACGAGGACACAGTACGGCGGTGCAGCGAGCGCCGCCGCCTAATGAAAGAAGCAGTCTACGCCCGCCACCACTTAGCTGCTGCACACGCAGCACCACCGCCGTTCACCCCGAGTCACCGGCTCAGCTCTATCCAATTTCGCAGCTGGTGAATCCCTCTTTGTTTCTGACCAAACCCCCTGTTGTTATCCTCCACCCTCCTACAGCAACCAGCCGAACTCCTCCTAGCAATCCTATCCCTCCACTTGTACCACCTTCCCCTTCCTTCCTCCACCCTCCACCACCTCCTCCATTTTCTCCTTCTATAGCTAGCTCTAAACCTCCACATATTCTTTCTTCTTCAAATATTCACTCTAAGTCTAACTGCCAACAAATGTACCGCCGCGTCAAGCCTCAAAGCTTCCTCATATTCTTTCAGAATCAAGCCCTTCAGTCTCTCCGAAATCGAATTATGATTATCCAACTGCTTTTCAAAACCATTCAACTTATTCTACAACGCTTCTCAAGCTTCTTCTGTATGGAACTGGGAAAATTTCTACCCTCCTTCCCCCTCCAGACTCAGAATTCTTCGCCTCGAAAAGCCAACCACAACCACAACCACAACCAACAGCAACAACATCCCCATTTAGATACTGATGATGGGTCGTCATCAGATGCAGATGAGGATGTTGCAACAGAGAGATTCTCTGAGTATGACTTCTTTAACGAAAAGCAATACACATTGCATAAGAAGCAGCAGCAACAAAATTATAGCGAGACGGAGCAAGAGGAAGTTCAATGCAGTGAATGGGGAGATCATGATCATCTCAGCAACTCAACAACATCGTCGGATGAGGATAATGATACTGAGTCCAGATCTCGAGATCGGAAACCCGGTCCAATTTCGGGCCAGTCAAGCACCCTTCGCAGCAACAACCACATCCACAACAATCTGATAATGCTTTTGGTAAGTTGGATAACAAGTCTGAGGCGGATCCTCGACGACCAGTTACAGACTGGAGAGGTTTCTAATATGAAAATGGTTGTCAGGGGACATAAGGATTTGGAATGAGATTGTTGGGGCTATCAAGGAGAATTTTGACAAGGCGGCTGCTGCTGGAGATCAGGTTTCGGAGATGCTTGAGATCGGTAGAGCTCAGCTTGATGTGGAAGTTTCCGGCAATTGAAGAGTAAATTTCAAATTTTTCTCAAGGGCTTCTTTTCTTCTTTACATTTTGTTGAATTGTCTAGTATTTTAGAGTTGATCTTGATTATAATATAATATTGGGTTTTTGTTTAATTGCTGCAGAGACTGTGTATCATTCGAGTAGTGTTTTGAGCAACTTGAGCTCGAGTTGGACTTCAAAAAGCCACCGTTGGCCGTGAAATATCGACTGGATACTGGTTCACTGATTGAACCTGGTGGTCCAAGAAGTCTTTTCGCTCAACCGTAGAACGGTTGTTGGCCTGGGAGAAGAAACTCTACGACGAAGTTAAGGTAAGTTTTGCACCACAACGATCATCGGTTGTGGTTTTTGTCTGAAAAATTAGAATTACCTCTTTTACACTTTTTTTTTTTAATCATTTTTTCATCTCTCTATCTCTTAATTTACCTTTACCAGATTGATGCTTTTGGGGTTAAAAAGGGGTGTTGGATTGAGTAGGAAATGCGCTTGAGGGGTCAGCGTTAGTCCACCGCAGGTTTTTGACTACGATGACCCAACTTGGCCCATTCTCGTCGGTCTCTGCTTCGATTTTTCTTTGATTGCTGTCTGTGTTTTGTTTTAATTATATATTTGAAAGTGTTGAGTGTTTTGTTTTAATTAAAGATTTGAAAATATCCTGATAATTAATACATATTACAGTTTTTACATAATTTACAAAAAAATATTGGTTAAAAACTATAATTTTTAGTTTTTTTCCAAGTAGATAAAACTATTACAGTGCAGAATACATGCAAGTGGTTTTTTCTGCAAAAAACTATCCTCTACCAATCTTAATTATGTGATGGATAGCATCATTCATGGTGGTTAGAAAATTGATATATTTTTTTTAAATTATAGCATTTAATTGAAAATAATAAATAAAATAGCATAGTTAAAAATCATGTTTTATAATTATGTATAAATTGTGTTATTTTGAGCATGTATATGTATAAATTGTGTTATTTCATTAATTGTACTGTTTTATCAATTTTTGAAAAAAATTGCCAAAAATCTAAAATAGCTAGAAAATTTCTAGCACTAGCGACGGTTCATGCGATTGATGTATCCGGATTCATACCTGTGAAAACACACGGGTTAGAGCCTGCATGTTGAAGTTTATATGTAGGAAAGAGGACATGAACTGTCTAAAAAGGTGTCATATCAGGATTATCAGGATTATCCCAGCTATTAACAGTTTTTGGGTGGTTTGTCATTTTCCTTGAATTACCTGTCTATTGCTTTCATTGTTTTGTTAATGGCTAGAATGCTCCTGACAACCTGTCAGAAGGACAAGGACTAGTGTTGTTTTCTCCAGGATCATGTTAGTGGTCGGTCCACCTAAGAGGGCGCTTTTTTCCCATCAAGTTGATGCATTTATTGTGCATTATTGCATCTGAATTAGTGTCCAGTTATGATTAGAAAAAATTGTTGATGAGTGCTAATGCATAGAACAATTTGGTAATGTGCTTTTGTAGACTAGAGAAGGTAAGTTAAAATTGAGCATGAGAATATGTGCTGACTCTGGCTAAAGTCAGGAATACAAGGGGGATGAAGTAAAGCCAGACAAGACCAAAGCTGCAATAACAAGACTGCAATCTCTGATTATTTTACATCTCAGGCTGTTTCTACCAATTCTCAACGGCCATTATTGACTTAGAGACAGTGATCTTGCCCCTCAGCTAGTTGAACTCTGTCATGGGTATGCCATTTCATTTTTCAGCTTTTATGAGTAAATTATGTTTGTAAACAAATATGAGATCAATGTGCATCAACAATTTGTGGTGGTTGTGAGGCCACATAGCTTTAATCGTAATACTGTCCAGTTTCTTGCCCATGTCAAAATCTTTAAACTGTTACTATAATCAGGAACCATTTCTAAGCAAAGCTGCTAGTACATTCTCAAAAGAGGCATTTTCTACCTGTATATTTCGATTTGAAGAATGTGCCTCTCACTATTGATCTGGTTTCATACTTCACTGAATTAAATCCTGACTTTCTTGATCTAATATCCTCGCATGAGATAAGACCTTTGCAGCTTGCCTTGGTAGGTGAAGCATTATATGGGATAGCACTGCTATGCCTGTTGCTTCATCCAGTTCGTATCCACATGTGCATTGCCCTCCTTGACTGCCCATTGCTAAACTACCTCTCAAAAATCAGGCAGTGGCCCCAACCCTAGACCTCCCAGTGATTTTGCTTCATCTGATTGGTGGGGCCTTTTGAGGTTAAAGTATGGGTGGAAAGTTTGCGGAAGGGACTTGGCATGATATGACCCACCCTGATGGATTGTTAGCCTCGTTTCTTGATGTGGTAAACTCAACAACCATTTTATTGTTAGGCTTGTTATTCTTATGTCATCATTTATCCATCAAATCTATTAATGTTCTGTTTGAAAGTATCTATTAATCTTCTGTTTGACGGGGATAATTTTTAAAATAATTTTTATATTAAAATATATTAAAATAATATTTTTTATTTTTTTAAAAAATTATTTTTAAAATCAGTATATCGAAACGATTTAAAATATATATAATAAAAAAAAAATTAAATTTTTTGAATCTCACGGTTAGCGTGCATTTCCAAACCCTTCCTTAAGTAAGAGGGCTACTCAAGTCGTGGGTGTACACATGTCACGGCATTATCAGTGTTTTGGTTACTCGATCATGTTTATTATGTTTTGGAATATTTGACCATTTGATTAACTGTCCTAGATTTTCGCTACTGTAGATTATGACATCCATTTTACGATACCTGAGGGTTTATTTTACACGTTTGTAGCTTCCAGCTACCTTACAAGGCCTTATGATTGGTGGTAACTCGGTGATGCTAGCTTGTGGTCTGCTGTGGTATGTAGAGAAAAGTCGTAGAAAGAGAAATCGGATTAAAGAACTAGCAGGCACCATTATTGTCCATTAAAAGACTGAATATGTTTCTGCCATGTATGGAGGCACTTTAGAACTCTGATGTGACTTGACAGTCATAATCTGATCAGATATCCTTGAGAAAACATCATCTGCACCATGCCTCTATGGTACCCTGGTGTCTTTGTGATTTGAATGATTAAATGTGGGCTGCTAAAATGACATCCATCTAGACTGGTATATTTATGGATCTGATTTGAATGCAGGTTCATGGCTATGTGGAAGTCAATGCATCAATACCATGAAGTTCAGAACCACATTGTGCAGCAAGTCCGTGGCCTTGTGAACCAATCAGCCAAGGGTGATTCAACTTCTGAATTGCACAAGCAGGCTACACGTGACCTTGAATCAGCTGTTTCTGCTTGGCACTCCAGTTTCTGCCACCTGATAAAGTTCCAACGGGACTTTATTCAATCCATCCATGGCTGGTTCAAGCTCACCCTTATTCCTGTAAGCAATGACAACATGAATGCCAACATGGAACCCTCTGACGTATGTGCCTTCTGTGATGAGTGGAAGCTTGCTCCTTGACCGTGTCCCTGACACAGTAGCTTCTGAAGCCATCAAGAGCTTTATCAATGTTGTTCATGTGATATCTACAAAAAACTAAGAGCTCATGATTAGAAAGCGAACCGATACTGCATCAAAGGAGCTGGAAAAGAAGGTTTCCCCTCTTCGCAGCTTAGAAAGAAAGTTCTACCACTCATACTCCATGGTTGGCATTGACCTCCTGATACCGGTGGATCTGATAATGGACAGTTTTTGGATGCTCGTGATCCACTGGCTGAAAAGAAATCAGAGCTTGTAGCCTGTCAGAGGCGTGTGGAAGATGAAATGCTGAGGCATGCTAAGGCAGTAGAGGTGACAAGAGCAATGACACTAAATAACCTTCAGACAGGCCTCCCCCGGAGTTTTTCAAGCATTGACCAGTTTTTCTTCCTTGTTTATGGAGGCACTTCAAATGGTATGCAACCGTTCCTACGCCATCAAATAAAGATACATAATTTTTCTACTTGGATCTTCGCGTTAAGCTGGATTTCAAGGCTGGGAATTTTTTGGCTGTGAGCTCTCATGATTATTGTCATTATTTTCTTGGGGGGTTTTTGACATGTAAATATATGGAAACTTTTTTGCAGTTTGGTCATCCTTCTTCAAGTTTAAAGAGAGTGAAATGTCTCTCTGTACAGGAATTTGCTTGGATTGTAGTATCAGGGTTTCACAATTTCAGCATGATTAATAAATTAATACTTTTTCCTCATGATTTTGCTTTCACTGTTCTTGAAGCTCCTTGCATTCGTTACTTTGTACTGTGGAATCTATTATAGTTTGACCACTAACCTTCTACGAAAAAACCTGAATTACCAATTATCTTAACAATCTGGATAATGAATTTTTAAAAATTTTAGAGAATGAGTAATTTGGAGAATTACCTGTAAACTGGGAGGGAAAAAATCGGGCATCTCAAATTATTAATTATATTTTTAATTTATTTTAAAATTTTTAAATTAATGTGCTTGTGATTTTCCTTAAATCTAAGTTTGAGAGTCAAAACTTTTCTAGGATCTAATCGTATTTGTCCAGTTAATTAAGAATTTTAGAGGAATTTTGCCAAACAATTAGTGGGTTCAAGATTCGTGTAATTCAGGTTATCCAGATTATCCGAAATATAAATAAGATAAAAATGTAATTCAAAAATTCAAAACTTATTTTAAGTCAGAGAATTTACATAAAAAAATAAAATTCGGATAATTCAAAAAACTATCTGAAATAGCTCCTTTTTTATCCAATACTCACCTCTACAAAGCTCATGAGCACACTTTTTAATGGAGGACATGCTTAAAATCAGTTGAAAATAAGACTTAATAATAATAATGTATAAAATCTGGTTAAAATATTTAAAGTATTAGAATTCTTAAACCCTAAAATTACAGCTGCAACTGTAAGTAAATAAAGAGAAAACTATATTTTCTGAAAAGTTTATGATTCAATAATTTACCAAAAAAAATAACACACCCGACCTAACAAAAAAAATATAAAGTCAAATAAAAAGAGTGGGATTAAAATTCAAAATTAATTAGAAAAACAATTGAAAAAAAACAAGATTTTCTAGATCTAATTTGAAGATCTTCCGGACCTAGCTGGTTACAGCAAACCACCCTCTTATAAAATTAAGTCTGGCAGAATATGAACACGATGCAACAATCAAATATAAAGCCAGGCTACATGTTCTGACTTGCAACACATTTGATGTCATCTAATCATTGAAATGAAATAAAAATATATACTAATTTGAAATTGTTTCTCAGAAGAATCCTTTTTCCATTCAAATCCAGAGATGCAAGGCAATTAAAAAATAAAGTGTAAAAAAAAAGGAAAAACAAAGCGGTTTGGATTTGAGAATCCCATGCACGTTATACAGCTTCATTGCAGAAATCTAATTAAATTAACTTATAATTTTAGCTTTCCAAGTCAAATGATCTAACATTTCACCGGAGGCAAGCAATAAACCTAACGAATAATAATATAATTGAACAGCCAGTTTAGTGGTCAGGTCCTCACTTATTCACTGAACAGTTCAGTCCGCAACATATATTTTATATATAGCATTCTGCACTGACAATATTGCTTGTTGGAAAGCAAACCTCAGTCATCTTCTCCAACTACAATTATTAGATTATTTACCTTCTGGGAAAAAAAATCCAGTTACTTTAAGGGGTATTTTCTTACCTTGGATCTGAAGCCCTTCAGAATGTCTTCTTTGTATAACAGCAAGAATCGATCCTACCAAGCACTTGATGTCTGTTATGGAATCAAATGCTTGCTAACTTGCTTGAGTTAAATAATCCTGTTGCTGGACTAGAAGGATGATGGGGTGGATTAAAAATATGGAAAGATTGGAAAAAATGGCCATCTTTAATCCAAGTCATGTTACTTTACCAATTTTGACCCGTTATCCGATGCCTGGCAGCAGTAACAAGAACATATTAGCTGGAAACAGCTGAGGAGATGATTGAGAGATCTTCGGGTGACCTTATAAGCCAATATACCTCAAGGTTTTTCTTTTCTTTTCCTTTTACTTTTTATAATATTCATGAGCCTGAGTTTAAAACCCGGTTTGAAAATTAGCCGAGTTAACTTGCAGGCTAGTAAATCAACTTAAATTTATTTAAAAATAATATTATTCCAGAGAAAAACTTCAAAATTCTTTGAATTAATCTAGCTGAGTTTTACTTAGATCACAAGTTGACTAGTTTAATGACATGTATTTTACCATGTCAACTTTCAAACAGTTTAAAAACAAAACTAGTAGGGCAGTTTGTTTGATAAATTAAGGCAACAAGCCAACTAGCAAATGTTTTTATTTTTTTTATTATTGTGGATGTCCAGCACAGCTTCATCACCTCACTAATTTCACGGCCCTGGTTAACGTTAGTAATTATATAAGCCTCCTTGATCATTATATTAGCAAACACAAGATTCAAAACCTCGATCACATGGAAAACTTTTCAGTCTTAAATTCTGACCACTAGACCCTCTACTAAATGGTTAGTAGCAAATGTTACATAAAACCAGTTAATAGCTAGTGTGTATGATTTCTTCATCCTCCGCATAATTGCTGTTCCTACTACTAGCGTTTTCAAAGCAATCCAGTCAACTTTCCCAAGTTCAGGTATGATACAGGGCGGGTCAGATAATCAAACAAACGGCCGATCACTTTCATCAAAACCACCATGACAGATTTGCTGATATATTAGACACCAGAAGAGGTAAAAAGGACTCCGCAAGAAGTGGAAGCTAGTAGCGTCCAGATGCAAGTAACAATGGTGGGATAGGAGGAGCAGAGCAGGGGACCAAACTAATTGACGAAAAGAAAAGGCAAAAGAAAGGTATAAATGGGCGGGCCTTAAATTTCTAATACGATATCTTTTTGCCTTGAAAGAGTAACACACAGGTTTTTGTCAATTTCATGCACGCTACGACAGCTGCTACAGTGGGGGATGCTTAATTTTTCAGTCATTGGAGCAGAGGCTGAATCTGGATACATATCTCCTGCTTCAGTTAACGGTAAATGGAACCCTGCAGGCTTGTAATTAGGAGTAGCAAAGCCGAGGAAGTTTTTCTACGGGAAGTTTCCTAACCCTCCATAGGCTAGTGGCTTCCATTTCTGTCAAAGGTAAACTTTCAATCATCTTGCGGCTCCAGAAATGATAAATAAAATTATAGAAAATTATTTAGTATTGTTATTAAAAATAAATACTTGTAAAATTAAAAATAAATCAAATATTAAAATATTTGTTTGAGATTGTAATTATTTTATAGAAAGTAAATCAAAATAATTTATGAAAAAAATCAAAATCTAAGTAAAAATTGAAAAAAAAATGGAAAAATATATATATATATATATATATATATATAAAATTCACTAAACAGCGAGAGAGAATATCCCAGTATATTTAGACGTATAAGGTAATAATTAGGAGAAAAAGCAATTTATGAAGAGAAATTAAAAATCTAATAAATATTAAATTAAAAGAGAAAAATGTGGAGAGAGAAAAATCACCGTTCATATCCCAGCCTTTTTAGAAGTATTAGGTAATAATTAGGAGAAAGAGCTACATAGATTATTTTAAAAATATATTGAAAAATTACCAATAAATTAAATTAATTAAATATCTAATTCAGTTAAATAAAAGTCCATTGGATCGCAAGATATCCTACCCCGTCTCCATATTGAAATATTTCCGAGTATTTCTACCACCTCCATGCCCGTCTCCATGGAAACTAAAGTTCCTCCACACCCAGCTTCATCTGGGTAAATGAGACGAACTCCATGAAAACCAGGTTTTCATGATTGTCATATCACTATCACCAACTGGAATATTTTAACCATTGGTTTTTGAGATCCGCCAATGGAAACCTCCCTCATTCAATGAATAAATTTTTTAGCATTACTCGGTAATGGAACTGGGTAAAAGCTGGCCATAGATATCATTTAGTTCTTAAAATGCCACTCGACTAAGAATACTAAGTTTGTAATGATTCAAATGGATCGTGATGCTCAACCACTAAAACCCAATGGGCGAAACCTAAACTACTCTGTAAATTAAAGCTACTGATTTCCAACTGATGCTTTATCCTCTTATGAGGAAGGTGTGATTATCAGAACAGGGTAATGCAGGCATGTTCTTGTAAGATTAACAAATGACACATTTACTATACAGGCTGAATACAGCTAAACAAAGCCTGTACTAAAAAGAACTCAAAGTCCAGATAATTACCCCCAGGCCTCGCGTCTGTCCCAGCCATCCTCCTTTTGCTGCTGCTGCCAACAATGCCGACCCCAATCTTTGTCGACTGCCCCAGACTTGACAGGAGGCGGCTCAGTTCACCACTGGTCTTGGCACTTCAGGTGGCGTGCTACACCTAATTAGAGCCCAATTCACACCTTCAAAGAAAGGGTGCTGCTTGATCTCAGTTGCACCCCTCTTCACCCCTAACCTGTGTTGAGGTTCCTTCACCAGTAAGCCTCGGATCTAAATCTCGACTAGCATAACTGGTTGCTGGTGAATCCTGGGAATCTAAGCTGCTGCCCGACCACATTGAATAGGGTGAGCTCCGGTTTCCTGAACCCTTGAATGGGGTTTTACCATATAATAACCCATGCAAGAAAATGCCAAATGTCCACCAATCAACTGCACGCCATGCCCTTCTCCCTTGATGATTCTCCAGGGCCAGGTATTCATGGGTACCAACAAAGGACATGGACCGAGCAGCTGTCGGTTCTGCCCGCGAGTTCTGGAAGTGAACTTGTTTGTAGCCCAAGATCTTTTTCAGGTTTTCTGTTTTTTTTCTTACTTTTCTGAGGGAAGATACGAGGCACAAAACACTTGAAGGTGGATGCAAGCCGACGAAGGCTCAATACAGGCTGGCTGAACACAGAATGCACCACCAACAGCTCGTTTTGAAGGGTCAGAATCAAATGAGGTTCTTATCAGGGTTGGTGAAACTGCACATCTAAGGGAAAGGTCAAAGTCTGAAAGCATTATGTGGCCATCATCACACGCCCAAGGACATTTTTAGGTTTCAAGTCTCTGTAAACAACTCCAAGCATGTGAAGATATTCAAGTGCCAATAAAACCTCTGCCGCATAAAATCTGCACACATTGAAAGCAATTACTAAATAGTTTCTCGGCTCAAAATTACTAATGTTGGCAAAAATTAGACGGTGATCAAATCAAAAAAGGGAGAGCTGGAGGGTAGGAGAGAACATTTTGCAGCAGAAATAGTATTTATCCTTGATGAGGGACAATCTATTTTGTTCCTAAAATATCATGGAAGGAAATCGATCTGACTCCAGAGAGGATCCCTCCATTTCATAGTTATCAGCAAACCTAACATCAAGATCTAGTTTGGGACATTATTTGAACGTAGTTGATAGGTAACTTGTGCAGTCCAAAAGTATGAAGCTTCATGACTGGAATGTTTACTACACATTGGGGGCTACAAAGAGGTAGAGATAGATTTCAATCGTTCCATAGGGGTTGGAATATTGAACTGGGCCATAATTTTGTTTCCAAAGCATTGAGAATAGGTACTCTAGTGAGCTAGCATCACTTGTTGTGCGTGAGATCTTACAACAGTGACTAGAGCATTTTACCATATAAATGAGGCCAGCATTCTCAAGATCCTATTAGATAGAAGACAAACGCAACACTCCTTCAGTCCTGAGAGAACTTTAGATTGTGAAAGAGGAGATTGGTGATGCTGTCATCTCACAGGAAGGAAACTTGCATGTAAAATTTCAACAGGGCCAAGAATTGGAAATTGAAATTAGACAATATCAGGGAGAGTCAAAGTCTGAACTCTGAAATTGGTTTCAAGGCAGCCCAATATGACATGCAGCAAGTACATTTCTGTTCCACTGATCTCCTTTAAGTGCATGCCCTCCTAGACTAGATCTGAATGCTATTGTCATCCCAATGCGAGAAAGAAATGTGAAAGGAAACAACAGCTAGTGACAACAAAACTCGTTCATTTCCCCATCCCTGCATTGGTATGTGGGCTAAAATATGACAGCGTTAATCAATGGAAGACATCTGCATTTAATATTTTGAAAACAAATACTGTGGAAGCTACATAAGTCCACTGCGTTTAACATTTTAGAATTTGATCCAATTTTCATGTTTAAACGTCTTCTTCTATGCTTACCTTTTTCCACATTCGTTTAATATTTCACTGGTTTTCATCCCTGATAACTTGAAGGACACAGAAACCCATACATGGAGATTTTAATTTTATACTTGCTAAGAGGAAATATAATGAATTATCCACTAAAAGAAACTATGATGCTATGTTTCCATCTTGGCAATTCACTGCTGGTGCAACAGGCACTATATACAAGCAATCAAATTTGAACTGTGGTAAAAACCCATCTACATGTGCCTTTCTAGCCTTTCATTTTGTACACAGTTTAAGCACAAATAATGAGTGAATAAAAAATCATGGAATTGTCCACTAAAAGAAATTATGATGCTATGTTTCCATCTTTGCAATTCACTACAGTAACAGGTTTATTTGCTATCAATCAAGTTTGAACTGTGGTAAAAACCCATTTACATGTGCCTTTCTGCCTTTCATTTTGCACACAGTTTAAGCATCAACGGAGTGAAAAAATAAATCATGAAGATGGTTTTCCTAAGCAGTCTGAGATGATAGTGATGGAGTGGAAAATTTTCGGGCGATGTTGACTAGACACAGCCAGGAAAAATTATTGTTTTAGGTTTTTGAAGTGATCTAGCTTTGTTAACAAGGAAAAGGGTTCTGAACAATCAATTAGTTTATTCCCATAACTATAACATGATGGTCCCATTAACTTTTAACTATGAAAAAATTTGAAAACCATGCACCTCCAACAAAATTTAAAAACTTAGCAGCACACAACTTCTAACCTGATGTTTAATCACATGCTGCGAAGCATGCAGCATAGTAGGAATTGGCATAAAGGAAGAGAACTAAAGACACCACTTTTTGTTCAAAATGATCAAATAAATAAATTCTGTAGGTAATGGAGAGAATGCTGCTAGACTAAAAAACATACCTTGCAGCATACTCATAGAAAATGTTTCCCAGGTTGTTGTTGCCTCAGAGTGGTCAGATCACCTCCTGGACAGTATTCAATTACCAAACATGAGAATCTGTCTGTCTCAAAATGAGTATACAAAGTCGGCAGAAATGAATGATCCAAACTGCAAAATCTCCCTTTCTGTCTGAGCCCTTGTCAACTTTTTCCTGCTTGCAAGGGAAGCCTTGTCCATTACTTCTATTGCAAAAACCACCGAGTCCCGCTCAGCTCTGAGAGATAAACACTGCCAATGTCACCACACCCAAGCTGTTTGAATAATTCTAAAGTGATTCATACCCAAAAATCCATCCCGTGTTCGAATGGCAAGAATAGCTTCTCTCCACCTAGGATCATTTCCCTTTGTGAGGCTTATTTGCACTCCCAGTAATATTGCTCCAATTACTGTCATCACTAAGGCCACTGCTGTCACTGCCTTGACTAACACTAGTCTTTGCACTTTCAAGTGAATCCCCTCTAACACTCCCTTTTGTGCTCTCACAGTTTTTATCTATACTAAGCATGCCATCACTTGTAATAGCATCACCCGGATATGTACTGGCGCAGCTATTGACAATGCTCATAGCTGTGACAACACCAGTACTGTCAATGCTGCTATGTGGACTCACATCACCACTAGGAGGCAATGAGGTGTCCTACACACAATCGTTCTCTTCAAATCAGGTGGAAGGAGAGAGTTTTCGTATTTTGTGATGCATGAGGAACTGAAAATGGAGTAGGCAATGCAACTAAGTCATTAGTTTCTTCAACCAAACTTTCTGCTGGAGAAAGAACCACCAGGCTTGGTTTTTTGGGTGGAACCCTGATTGAAAGATCTTCAGAAAAGGCCCCTTCACAGACATCTTGCTCTTCACAAGGCATCGAGGCAACAGCTTTCTTTTTTGACCGGATTGGTACATTACCACTGTTTTCATTATAGATCTGTATCAATAGGTTCAGGTGGATGACTTGCCCCGGAGAAGTTCCAGGGCAACCTTCATCAAAGTAATCACCACTGCCCTTAGAAGTAACAACATCAGGCATCAACTCTTCTTCAATAATTGCAGAGACTTTTCCTTTCCACGGTCTAACAGGCACAGGAAAGTCCGTAATTTGGGGTTGTTTTACGTTAAATCTTTCCGCCACATATCTCTTGGACCTAAGACCAGTCTGCAGCTTAGTTGCATGGCTCGCTTCTCTTCCCAGACACTACACAAGCATTTATCGATACCTGACTCACAACAGGCAGCGTTTCACAGGGAAGAGCTCTTCGATTTCCCAAACTTTTCCATATTATGAAATTAATAATATTACATGGATTGATCCTCTCTGCCGATAAACCTGCAAATGGAGATCAAAGAGTCCACTAATCATTAGGCACGTTGAACAGCCCGTATTTATTTATCCAAACAACATCCGCAGAGTCATGTTATTCTTAGGAAACAGTAATGTGATTACCTCTTGTTCAAGCACAATCAAGACAAGCAGAAATATAGATATCATCAATCAAAATTTTCTTCAAAGAAGAACACAAAAGAATCTCAAAGCAATTCACCCACTACCCAATCTACTACCTAATTTTCGATTCAAATAATGAATCTTCTTTTATTCCAATTGATTTCCTAGCTGTTTAGATTTTTGAACAACACATTTATGCTAGAACTAAAAAACTTGGAAATGTCATTAAACAAATTAGATATAATCACCAACCGTTTTGTACATGCGCAGTTGAGCAAAAAACCTAACCTCCAAATTGACTGCATCAAGCATCTAAAAATTCAATAAACGAAAAAAAAAATTCTTAACTTCTTTCTCACAATCAACTGCAATAAAGTAACAAAAGGCAAAGAAAAGTGGAATTCAGATGAACTTGTTTTAGGATTATCCCTCTTTACCACCGTTCCTTACCTTAAAAAACCCTTTAATTCCACTCAATAACATAAAAAGTCAAAATAAAAATCCAAAATTTGAAGCAGAGAGAGAGATCTCGAAACCCTAGATAGAAATTAAACAAAGAAGAGGAAGGAACGAACCGAAACAGCATTTAACCAGAAACAAAGAGGAACATAACAAAATAAATAATTAAAAAATTATATAAAAAGGCACCCGTTAAACAAATAAACGAAAATGAAAAAGAATCTTTGTACGGCAGAATTACGATGAGAGACAGAAGACAGCTGGAATTTTTTTCTCTTCCTTTGTTTCTCTCTTTCTAAAAGCTTAGAAAAATGAAACTAAATTAATAAGAGTCCTGCTTATTTCCTCGCACTCCTGTCTCTAACACACACACTTTCTCTCTCTAAATCTCTCAAAATTTTGCTAGCTCTCTCCCTGGAATGCTCCGACAGGGGGTAGCTCGGCTGCAAGAAAATCTTTGGTTGATGGTCGCAGGGAGTAGTATTTCGCTTTAGCTTTTCTTTCTGCCACTTTGTATGGATGGAAAGCAGGGAAGGTACTGTGGTGCTAGTGTTGTTGAAGTGCCTGGCTTTTCCTCCTTTTTTTCTTTTCAGTTGCTGCTGAGGGAGAGAAGATGAGAGGGTGGGGGGGGGACCAGTGTGTACTGGGTGTGGGATCCACAGTGTTTGTGCTTTGGGCTACACAAATCTCCCTCTCTTGGGTTTTGCAGGGATCGGGTTTGGATTCTCCATTTTCGTTTTATTTCTCACTCCCGTTTTTAGCGCGTGTTAGATATCTTTTTGTTTTTGATATTTCACTCCGTATAAACCATGGTTATCAGAATTTTAGTGTTGATTCAACCATGGTATAGACAATTTTAACCTTTGGAAAAAGAGATGTTATCTAATTGTTTTTTTTTAAATAGTTTTTTTTTCGCTTTTTTAAAAACTATTATAGTTAAATTTCAAATACTCTTAGACAGCAAGGAGTCGTTCGATTCACCTTTTAAGTTTTATCTATATATTTACTAATATCCGTTTTTTTGAAGGATATTTGAGAGAATTCTAAGTATATGATTCTAAAATAGTATCAGTCAATAAATATATAATTTTTATTTCTATGAAAAATATCCATTCATGAAATTAAAAAATCATTTATTGATGAGCTATTATTATCTTTTATTTTTAGAATAAGTTATTTTTTACTTTTAACTTCTTGCACTTTGTTGTGTTTTTTCATTCTTGTGATAATAATTTGTTTTTTAAATATTACCAGTTTATATGTTATAAATTTTAAAATTATTAGAGATGTACTTATTTTTAATTTTAGGATCTTAAATAATTATACAAGATATATATAAATTCGTTTTGAATATTCACAATAATAATAATAAAAAAAAAGCAGCAAGGGTTGCTCGATCAAAAACACAGACAAAAATGTCAAATATGTACGCATTGATACTGAGAAAGCTAGGCGACTGGGTGCATCAGGTAAGTGAGGCGTATTTGCAACTCAAAGCATCACTTTTTACCAAAGCCTTGCTCTGTAACCGCTCAGCAAGAAATAATCGATAACTACTGTCCCTTTCAAACGTTGATATTAGACTATCAAAAAGGTTTCAAGACATTTTTCCTATTTACCTTCTGTTAATGTTCCTTGTTCGAGGAGTTCATGTACCGAGATAGATCACCATGATATAATAAAGAATCCTCTTTTTTCTCTTTTTTTTTTTTTGCACCAAAACTATTCCAGCACCTTCTGGGGTGTTGGATCCGATGGTGAGTATACTATTCATAGTGTATTTATTTGACAATGATTTAACATGTTTTTTAAAAATATATTAAATTGATATTTTTTAGATATTATTTGATGATTTTAATATATTAATATAAAAAAATAAAAATTATTTTAATATATTTTTATTAAAAAAATACATTTTAAAAAAATATCTCGTGCCAAAATTAAAAGAAGAAAAGAGAAGATCAATTTAGTTCAACTAATGTACTCATTTTCAATTACATCGCAAACTTGTAAAATTAATAGTTAAGTCTTAAATGTTTCTCACATTTTTATCAGGATCTTTTCATCAAATCTTTTTCAATATGTTTAATAAGATAAATATTTATTTTACGCAATATAAAAAAATAAAAAAAACTTCTCAAATAATGAAATTACGAGTATAATTATGATAGTTCAGTACATTACTGGAATGTGTTGGAAACAGCTACAAAAGCAAGTTTGTATTTGACAGTGACCATTATTAAAGTATATTTGTTTTTTCTAAAAATTGCTTTTAAAATTTTTGATTTTTTTTTTTGTTTTAGATTAACTTTTTTATATATATTATCTTGATATACGGATATTAGATAAATTTTAAAATATATATTATTTTAATATATTATAAACATAAATTATTTTTTTAAAAGAATTACTATTCAAAAATACTTTACTGATACATTGTTGTCCAGAGGATCTGTGTACAAGAGAATGATGCCGGCCAAGATAAGGATAAAACAGAGGTCAGACTGGATATTATGCCCCGTTTCAGAGAGCAGGTTAAACAGAGATTTTCAAAGTTTAATTTATTTTTTATATTACTTTTTTACTGTTTATATACGTGGTCGTTAAAAATAATTTTAAAAATAAAAAATATTATTTTAATATAAATTTAAAAAAGAACTAGTACAAATATTCAATATCAAGACACTTGCAAAGACACTTATCACGCGTGCATGGTCAATTCCTAACGTGGCAGTCAATAATTAACAAAAAGTGTAAGCAAAAAACGGTAGATGTCTGGACCGCGATCAGATAGGGGCAAATATTATATCAGAAGAAATAAAAAGGTAGGGAGTCAGCTTCTTACCAGGCCTTGCTGGTCCAGATTGTTGTCACTTCAGACAATTATTTTCTGTTTGGAAATTTGATCCAGAACGGTAAAGAGCTTGAATCATTACAACCCTCTTTTGGAGTGGGATGAATTTTGTTTTTAAAAATAGGTTTGTTTTTAAAAAATATATTAAATTATTATTTTAATATAATAATATTGAAAATTAAAAAAATAATATTTTTTAACAAAAAATATTCTTTAAAAAAGATCACAATACTACAACGCATACTCATCTTCCATGTCAATGTATTAAAATAGTACATTTTATTTTAAAAAAATATTTGATATTAAATTAGATATAATTAATAGAGTTAATTAAATTATTTTTCAAAGCCTTTCAAATTTCAAAATCATAATATGAATATCGAGTTTCAATCCACCGTATATTATTTAGATTAAATTTCTTAAAATATATATATAAAAAATCCCTCACGTACTCTTGTTCTTCTCCTGGAGGTTTTCGTTTGGAGCCTATGGTTCTAGTAACTAGTAATTTTATTTTTTCCCCTACATCAGTTTACAGTCTACGGCTTTTTGACCAAGATTTCCATAATATATTCGAATGCTTGCGACTGGAGAAAACTGGTCAAAGCAACTGTTTCAAATGGGAATCCAACAAAGCTTGATTTCAGAGGACCAAATTCAATTCCCTTCACGTTCACCTTAGTCAAGAAAGGAAGAATATTGAATGTGACTAAATCTGGCTCACTTGCCTGACATTATCCCAACACAGTATGTAGATAAAGCTAAGGAGAACCATAAAACTGGTTAACTGGGAAAATTAAAAAGAAAAAGGGGATGATGAGGATCATGATTGGAAAACTTTATTTCTTTGATGGTCACGATCAATATTGGACAAGTTGTCATGTGGGTGAGTGGGTGGGTTCCAGTCCCTACGAAAGCTACGCTTAGGCGAGTCAACAACATTGAGTCAATATACTTTGCTTGTGCTGCTGCTCAAATGCTAATTTAGTGTTTTGGGAGTTGTGTTTTAAAATATTTTAAATTATAAACAAAATACTAAAAGATTAATTTAAAATTAAAA
>JAGMVL010000190.1:1200000-1613866 GCA_019202695.1 Populus x sibirica | reverse complement strand
AAATATTTTAATATATTTTTAAATAATTTTTTTAAAAATATTATATAATACAATATCGTGATTGTTAAAAAAAAATATATTTTATAAAACATATTAAAATATCTCATCTTAAATAAGTTTAAGAAGTTTTTTGGAATTTGCAGATAAGTTTAGCTACATATTTTCAAGTTTTTTTAGCAGTTAAAAGCCCTTAGTTTTTTATTAAAAAAACTAGAATCATCCTAAATACCTTTGCTACTAGAGAAAAAAAACTAAAAAAGCTTATGCTATATATTTTATTAAATTAAATGCACAGAATTTTTTTTTTTCATGTCATTGGTGTTCTAATCATCTATCCAAACAAAAACAAGCTTCGAGTGAATTATAATTTAGTATCTATATTTAAAAAACTAACAAGTGAGTCTTTCATCTGTTATATATTTTTTTCAATATTTATATTTAAATTCTTTTTCTATACTTCAACACATCTTATTTTTGTATTTCAAAAATACTTTTAAATATATACATTTTTTTCTTTATTTCAAACCATTTTTTAAATATTTTTATATTATTTTGATATATTAATATTATAATTAATTTTTTTTATTTTAATACACTTCATAAAACAATTATTACTATAATATTAAACAGACTTAAATAAACTAATAGTTAGATTAAAATGTATTAATTTTTTTTTTTTTTTTTTTTTTTTTTTTTTTTTCGGAGGATACTTAAAAGTATGATAAAAGTTGTTTTTTAAAGTGTTTTTTTTAAAATATATTAAAATAATTTTTTTAAAAAATATTTTTAATATCAACATATTAAAAACAATTAAAAAATTAAAAATAATTAATTAAAAATAAAAAAATTAAATTTTAATAAAAAACAGGTTTATTCAATATTGAATGTTTGATCAAATTTTTTATACTCAAGGGATTAATTTAATATTTTCTGAAAAAGCGACTAGATCTAATTTACTCAAGAGTGCCCAGGGCCTGCGGCGTACATATTTTTACTGGTCCATCAGAGACGGAGCGTCACTGTCGAAAGCCCCTCCTCGTAACGGAGAAATACGTTCATTTTCCAACCGATTAAAATCGATTTTCAAGCCGCCTCCTCCTACTCATAACAATACACCCAGCGATTTTGAGCTCCTGCTCCGTCCTCTCGCCTAAAACAACGATGGCAACAAGGCCGGTAGCCGATTCGCATAGCAACAGAGCAGCAGTTCAAGCCACAAACGATGACGCTTCTGCCAGTAAGCTGTACGCATCAATCTTACTCTTCTATCTTAGTTATATTTCAAGCTGTTTGGTTGCTGAGAAAACGGAAAAACTAAAAATCAAGGAAAACATTACTCGTCACCCATCACTACCTTTTTTCATCACAGGTCTTGTGTTAAGAAGGGATACATGAAAGACGATTATATCCATTTATTTGCTAGAAGACCTGTGAGGCGATCTCCTATAATCAACCCGTGGTAATTGGGTTAAACAATTTTTTTCTAAAAAATTTCTATATAATACTAATTGTATTTAATTAATTTCTCTGCGTGTTGTTTCTGTTAAGGCTATTTTGCGCGCTGGGCTGCTCTTCGAAAAAGCTTCTCTTCCAGTTTCTAGATTGTGAATCGAATATTGATGGAAAACCCGATACAAAAGCAGATATTATCATTCGGAGTAGGATTTGATACCATGTATTTTCAACTACAGGTGTCTGGTAGTTTGTTTGGGTGTCATGATTAATTTTTTTTTTGGCATGTTCTGTTTTTCAATGTAACCATATAACCATATGACCATATAACCATATAACCTTATGATCTGACATAATTTGCGTAGAGGCACATCCTTTGTTTCAATAGGTTTTTTAATATATGCTTAAAATGAAGCAATTCTTATGTTTTTTACTATCAATTTATTAACTTTTTTGCTGCGGCAGTTCATTCATTAATTGTGTGTAAAAAGAACCTGATACCACTATACGGTTTGATTGCAATATTTATGTTTTTGATGTTAGGATGAAGGAAAAGCGCCATTTTTATATGTAGAGCTGGATTTTAAGGAGGTGAGAGTTTGAAGTTGAGTGTTGCCATAGATGTTTAGTTTAGTTATCAATGCGCCTTTATGATATAAAAGTAATGATGATAGAAGTTACCAATGTACTAAATTATTTTCTGTTTCACTAGATTTCTCGCTTACCGAGCTAGGTTAATTATTCATCTCTACATGTGCTTGCTGGACCAATGATTGACTAATGATTACTCAGTTAGATGAAATTAATGCTTTTAAATTTTAGGTAACTAGGAAAAAGGCAAAGCAATTATTGAAACCAGCAGTCAGTTGGAGGGAAAAAGCTTGGTGCTACGCTTCAATCTCACCAGGTAAGTGACTTTGGTTGCAAGGCCATGAACTCTGGAGAGGTATTCTTACAAAAAAAAAAAAACGAGTAGCATCTGTTTCCAGATTCCTGGGACAGATTTCTTTTTATGGGGGTGTGCATGAATTGCAATATTGATATGATTTCAAAAGCTTGGCTTCATTTCTGGTTTGCACTATTTGGCTTCCTGGACCTTGCAGAGAAGGGAGAAGTGCTCAGTGATCATTACAAGCTGCTCTAGGGTTGATTTGCGTGATATACAAAAACTAGATGATATCATAGCATTGGCTGGTATGAATCCCAGGTATCACGTGCAGTCCCAATCCTCTTTTTCTTTAACCAAATTAATCTCATTAACTTACCTGGTTTGGAAGTTGTAATTGGGTCTTGTCTGCTTCTAAGTTTGTTTAGAACCCTATTATTCTAAGTAGTCATTATGATGGTTTTAGCTATTTTATGCACCTGAACTTTTTAAGGGCATTATGTTCATATCTCTAGGCATGTGGTTTTTGAGGTTCCTTCTGCTTTTCTCAAAGCATTTTGCTTTGGATTTTTGTCAATTATGTATTTTGTTGCACGCATGATGTTCTGGAAACTTGGCAAGGATTTACATCATCAAATAGCTTCTTGAGAAAAAAATTTATCCTCATACCTCAGTTTTTTTCCTATCATTTTTCTTATGGATTTTTGTGTTCTTTTGTCTTCATTCTGATACTGGGCATCAGCTTGCCAACGTTTATAAATTGCAGAATGCGTTTTAATATACTTGGATCCCGAGTCAACTCGTGGTATAAATCGGTTGGGCTTCAAAAACGTTTTCAACAGCAGCATTTTTCTTATATGAGCAGGTTTTACACTTTCTCAAGGCTAATCGACTTATTTTTTCCCCTCTACATGTTAGTCACTTTTTCTTTATTCATATTCATGTCCTGGCTTGTCTGGTCTGTTTGCTTACAATTTGTTATATTTACATTTTATGGTGGTTGTTCAATAGATACATCCGGATGATGCTTTTGGGCAGCAAATGATCAGAAACTTGGAGGTTGAGTTTTCCTCTTTTAATGTATATGTTGATGAATTGGCTTAATTCATTTTATCCTTGACATCTTTTAATGGTTGAAGTGCACAAATAGAACCAAGTAAATTGTCCTTTAGTCAAAATTCCTACCTTCAAATCCAGGAAATTGACTTCCATCACTACCAACTGAAAAACACATCTTTTATTTCTTATTGACCATCCCTAACCTAACAGGTGTAAGGGAAAGGTAGGAGTTTCATGAGTTAACTTATTGAATCCCTAAAGAAGAACGTAGATATTAAGTCCGAGAACACTTTGTTATATGCTAGGTAATGTGTCCTCCTTTCCCAGGCACCAGGCAATTTAGAGTTCTTAATGCTGAATGAGCAATACATGAACCACAGAACTCTCTGGTCCCTTGAGAGCAATTAAAAATTTTATTGCTCTAGTACTGGAGTACACCAGGTTGTGCACAGGGCACCGGTTACATAAATAATTCCCTAAATGTCTTGACTACACAACGAACAATACCAGACCTATCTGTTTGTGTTGTAAATGTACTTGTTAAACTAAAGTGTCCTCTTGTTATGTTTGCTTTCAGAGTCGAGGTTGTGCACTATTGGGTATCTATGACACACCAACTTTACTTGCGAAGGAAAAACTTTTTCTTGATCAAGGATGGCAGGTATGTCTTCTGATGAGTTCCTCTTGAGAATCAAACTTGAGATTCTTACAAATAAAGAAAATACAGTGTTGATTCAATCAATCTTGTTCAACAATGTGTTATCTGAGGGCAATGGATTTTCCTAGATGTGGCAGTCACTTGATAAGTGGATCCAATTTATGAGAATAGTTCAATAACTAATCATATATATCTAATCACAGTACATTTTGAAGCATAGGCAGTGCAGTTACCAATTATTTTCTCAGGTGTTCCAATTAATTGACTTTTGGTGCATGGATTTTTGTCTGGAAGAGCATCTTACCCATGGTCAATTAAATATCAGTTCTATTTGATGCTGGAACCAAAAACTTCAAATTTGTATGGTTTTAGACATTGGCATTGAAGTCGATATTTGGGGGTTTTCTCTTGAAGTTGGTTTAGAATGTGTCTGGCAAGCCTTTTATTACCTTCATTTTCTGTTGTTTCTTTTCTCATATTTTAAAATAATATTTTCTTGTTACAAAATATGTGAGGTATCAGGAGAAGCTGTTGCCTGGGACATGCTGAAAGTTTATACTGATTTTATTGAAGCTAAAGAAGAGGGCGCAGGTAAATATTTGCTTTATAATCCTTGGACATTTCACAAATACTTCATTGCTTTCATCTTTTCTGTTATATTGCCGATGTGCCCAGTGGCCTATTATTGATATACTAGATAGGTGCTGGGAATTATTTCTTATACTTTATCAGAACTTTCTAAGCAGTTTCCTAATTATATAGGAGTAATGGGTTCTGTAAATGGGCTATGCTCTACTTCTGTGTATTTTTGGCTGAGTGTAATATGTGTACATACTTTGGGATGACATAGTAAATTAGTGGGTAATTATGCTTTTCTAGAGCTCATGGTTTTGGAAACAGGATCAGTCATCATTGATTACCATGATTAAAAACATGCAAACATATAAGGACACGAGGGCACATTTGCAGAATGCATTTTGGGAGAGGTCAGCAGACCCATTGGTTGTGAAACTAATGGTAAGTTAGATGCCTGCTTTTGCAATTTAAGAAATTTGGAAAAAGGGCAGCTTCTTTTCTTATAACTCTCCTTGGAATATGCAATTTTGAACGGTGGCAAAATGATATCTTTCTGGCTGTTTGAGAGAATGTCTGGGAGTAGAAACCTCAAAATGTTGTTCGCCTTTTAGCCAACAAAAAATAAAAATAGAGAAAAAGGAAATATATCAGGAGTGGTTAAAGAGACCACGAGTACCTGGTTGATAAGGTGAGTCTCTCAGAATTTTTCCTTTGCAAAAGAATAAATGCTGTTGTCTTTTTGTGAAGATTTTGGTTCGGTTGCAGCTGTGAAAAAAACCAGCCGATTTAATTCTTTCATTGTCTTGTAAATGATGCTTTTAGGATGATACAAAGGAATCTCTTTTCCTGTTTGGCTTTTCATCCTTCACATCTCCTTTTTTTTTTTAACTAGTTTGTTTTCTGATTTGCTTAACTGTACAACCATTGTTTTCTTTCCTTTTTTACCCTGGCATGCTCCTGAGAAGTTTCTCATCCACTGTATTCTGGTGATCAGGATTGAACGATTGGAATTGTTCGATGAGTTTGAAGAGTGGTACATGATGCAGGCAAGTCAAATCATTCCTGTTGAAAAAGAAAGTGGAAAGTGCCACAGATTCTTAATAAATGACAATGCGTGGTATTCTATGTGCATGGGGTTCAACCTAATTAGAACTAAGCTGTGTCTGCTTGAGAGTATCTGGGGAGTTGTGATTTATGTTCTGTTTGTCATAAATTCTGGTCTGGTTCTCTGTCATCATTGTTGATTTTGTCTGTCCTAATTTTTTCTCCCCAACCTTCCTTTTTCTCAGGAGCACTACTGTGTGGCTTATGCAATCAACGATGCCATGGTATGTCTATACATGAAACTATTCCCAAACCCTCTTTTCCCCAATCTGTTCTTCTATCCCTTGCAATGTCATTTTCCCTCATAACTCCAGATTTCGTTTTTCATGTTTTAAAATTTGAACGTGAAATGCTAGTGTATTTTAGTAGTAAAAGTTAACAATACATTCACTATTCCTTGGCATTCCAAATGAGTGGTATTGGTAAATCCGAGTAAATTTGAACCATGTTTCTTTTCATGTGGTTAAGGCTTCTTTTCTTTTCTTTTTTGAATTTGGAACACACACTGCTGCTCAAAACTTAAGTGATTTTGGACATGAAAAGGTTCAGTGTAAGAACAAACAATTAAGTGGAAAAGTATAGTCACACAGTAATCTCCTCCTTCTCTCATTTGAATATGCCTGGATATGGATATTAAAACTCAATTCGCTTTTTCTGGTGATGCATATGCTTGGTATTTGATGCCCTGGGAAGGATAAGTCTTGATATTCACATGATGGCTTACATTTGATGATGCAGGGATTCTTTGGGGATTTTGGTTTTACTAAGACCCAGCCGCACGTGATCAACTCTCCCTCCAACAGTAGCATTGCCATGAACACACGAGGCCACAAGCCGGTAATTGGTGTCTAGATAAAAGTCTCATAAGGTATCTGATGGCCTTTTGAGAATATGCCTCTATGCATATTATTTGTTTGGATTCCACAAGACACATCCTTTTTTTTTTTTTTGTGCTAGCTGTTTGGCAAAAAAGAAATTGTGGTGGGACCTCACCTTGCAGCACCAAAATGTGTCATATCAATCTATCGTGGGGTCTTATCATGTGGAAAAATATATGCCCAGTTGTGTATGGTTGGTTGCTTTTTAATGTATTTCCCCTTTTTCTTTTCCCTTCTCCTTATCCACTTGCTTGCCTTTATGTGTTTTATGTTTCTTTGGTGGATGATCAAGATACTAGTGGGGGTGCATCATCTTTTGAGAAAAAAGAATGGACGACTTATAGATTGGTGGCGAGAAGCATGGAGGCTGAGTAGGTTGAGGTAGAAGATAATAATTAAATTATAGCACTTTTATTTATGGGAATTTGCTTCCCTTCTTGGCTTGGAGTTCCTTCACCACGAATGAATGGTGATGTTAGTTTTCTTGTACTAGGGAACAAAGGATGCCTAGTGATAAAATCAAACATGGTGATAGAAGGATATATTATATTAAATCTGATTTTATACAAAGTGTTGCAATCTAAACACATTGAACGGCTTCACGGTTAACTCGAGTTAAATGATAAAAAATAAAGAAGGTTTGTTAATTTAGATCAAATTTGTGATTTAGGTTTTGGACTACATCAGCCCTTTTTAAAATAGGTTTTATAACCGTGATTTTACAAAAAATGGGGTTCTAAAACTTGGGATTTTCACGAGTTATGGGGATCAAGCATTTGTAGAAATGGGGAGGGCTAGAGGCCTTAGAGACATAGCTCAATACTTATTTGAGCCTCCCAATGAGAAGCACTTCAAAAACTCCAGCTAGCCTCTCTTTTTTTTGGTTAACAAACTCGATTTTGCTTGGTGATGGAAAGAAGATTAACTAAAAAAAGACTGTAGGATTTATTATATGGATTGCCTTTTGACTAACAGACAAATCAAGGCTCACCCTTATCCCTCCCAAGGATGGGAAACTTCGGGTGGCAAGTTTGTATCTTAAAATTTTATTTCCTGATTACTTATTAAAGCCCCCCTGTGTTTCTTTTTTTTGCAGATCTAGTCCTTGTATTTTTTTTAATCACGAGTGTCTTCTTGGGACAAGGAGCACGAAGGTAAATCCTTTCTGCACTTCTGAAAAATCAAATTTGTATTCTCAACTTTTACGGAATAGGAATAGGAATAGGAATAGGAATAGGAATAGGAACACAGAGAAGTGTGAGAGTATGATGACAGATAGTTTTTTAAAATATTTTTCATTTAAAATATATTAGAATAACAATTTTTTATTTTTTAAAAGTTATTATTGGTATTAATATATATACAAAAATATATATATATATATTTTATTTTGAAATAACATCGTTTGAAACTCGTAAACTACCTAGTACTTGTATTTAAATGTACATACTGAAATAAAAGGGTTGCCCAATGCACCGACTGTATAGATAGATGGATGTAAAGGCCTCTACTAAAATACTATATAACCTTCTCGAGCCGGGTCTGAAAAAATGTTCCACGTTGGTTTGCTTTTTTGAATGAAAACAGTACTATCATTTTCTTTGGATTGCTGCCAACCCTAAATCTGTTTGTTTTCGACTTTTTGTAGTCATCCTGGACGCTGTTAATTACACCGCTAGGGAAATTATTTACTTGCTGCAGCTTTTACACTTCTCTGTTTGCAATTTGGAGCAGCAAATTAGGGCTGTGGGCTGTTTTTACCGTTAAAAAAATATATTAGAAAAGTACTTGAACCTGGCCGTCCTGCAGGGTATTATTTTCAAGGGAAGAACAGTACTAATCTTCTGCTTTGAAATATGTGCACTGTGAACTTCCTACCTCGACAAAGCTCAGTCATGGCATCTTGGTTTGGATTCAATAACAAATTTAGGAGACAGAGAAAGGGTTTGAACCAATTCGGTCTCTAGCCTTGATTATCCCAGCCCACACCAATTAAGCAGAGCGAAAAGGTGGGGAAAAACCTTGGGAGAGAAGCTGCCTGAAGAAAAGAATAAAAAGGGAATATCTTGAAAGAAACATTTAAGCTCATGAAGAATCAGATGCTGACCTAAATAGAATTGGGGTCTGAAAAGGATTGGGAAAAGCCCAGAATACAAACCCTAAGAGAGCAACTTTCAAACCGTCAATTCTTCCATGTAGTGCTTGCAAACCCTAGGCAAGTGCGCAGGACACTGTGTAAAGATGAGGTCCAAGGATGCCAAATCGAAAGCAAAAACTTTCCTTTGAAAGAAGATAAACAATAAAAAAGAAGGGAAAAGATGGTTGGGTCCAGCAAGGCTGCTAAGACCATGGGGATAGAAAAAACACAATCCTTTCACCGTTTTCAATCTCTGCCTTTCCCTCACACAACAGGTATCCTTTTCACCCCCACTTTTTTTTTCCCGACTCTCTATACCTCTCCATGCTTTGCATTTGCTTTTAAATAATCATTTTATAACAATCAACCCTAGTTAGTTCGCTATTCAAAGCAGTGATTTAACTACATTGTATAACACCGTAAGTAATAATTTTATTACTTTTATCCAGTTTTGAGTTTTTATATTTCAATATTAATTATCTGATTCGGTTTAATCGCCTTTTAAGAAGTATTTTTTTGTATGAAAAAAATTAATGTTTTAACATTTTTTTTTAGATTATGATTTGTTGATGTTGGAACTAAAAAAAATATTGTTTTAATATATTTTTAATTGATTTTTTTTTTGTAAAAACATTATGCACTATATTATCAAATATATTAAGGTATTGTTTGGTTACTATCATGGGGTCGAAGAAACATAGACAATAAAGATAAAAACGTGTTTGATTGAAGAGATAGAGATATAGACATAAAAATAAATTTGTCTCTAAGATAATTTTAGAGTGAATTTCTGTATATCTAAAATATAAGATGCAAAATAAACATGTCTCCAAAGATAATATTTTTTTTATTTTTTTATTCCTAAAATATCTTTGTAAAAAACTATAAATTCCAAAATTATCTAACTAGGGTCATACAAGGATAAAAAATAATTATTATCAAAGTTTTAAAACCAAACTTAGTGGTCGATCCGGGCAAGGCTCATGTCACCGGTCGAGGTTCGGGTCATAGGTCGAGTTGACCCTGTCGCATAAGAATAAAAATAATTATTATTATAGTTTTAAAATCCGATTCGGGGGGTTGACGAGATAAGGCTTGGGTCAAGTGTCGGGAGGGTCAACTCGGGTTGATGTAAAATAAAAATAGTTATTATCATAGTTTTAAAACTTGATTTGGAGGTCAACCAAGGGCAAGGGCTGGGTTACGAACTAGGAGAGTTGACTTGAGTCAATGTAAGAATAAAAATTGTTATTATCATAGTTTTAAGACCTGATTTTGAGTTTGACCAGAGTAAGGCCCAGGTCAAGGGTCGAGAGGGTTAGCAAGTGGATAAAAATAGTTCCTATTATAGTTTTAAAATTCAACTCAAAAGTCGACATGAGGTAAGGTTCGGGTCACGGGTTGGGAGGGCCGGACTACAGCAAAATCCCAATTTTTTTCTAAAAAAAATCAAGTAACCTTTTTTTACCATTTCTTTTTCAAAAGTCAATGAGTTTTTGACTCGTATTTTATCCCAAGTTGACTTGGGTTTTTACTGGTCGGGTTGAGTTAATCATTCCTCTATTTTCTTAAGCCGAGACCGGTCCCGGCTATGTGTCAACCCATTAAGTCACTCTTGATTTTATAATTAAGGTTACTATAATATTATTAATCTCAACACTCAATATAAACTAAAGTAAAAAATAATAATTTGTAATTACTTTCTTAAATATGTAAGTTTGATAACAATATATATTAAATGTAAAATAGATTTTTATTTTATTTTATTCTATTTTGTCCACCGTAACCAAACAAAATATAAAGACAATCATTTTGTCTTGTACTTGATCCAAAGATAATTATGCTCTTGTCTTCTTTTTTTGTCTTATCTCCATTGTTTTTATCTCTTTTATCTCGGGATAGTAACCAAATGCTACCTAAGTATTCGTCGAGATGTCCATTGCAAAAAGGATTTTTTTAGTTAGATCTTAAATGAGTTTTCATATTATAAAGATTTGTGTTAGGGAGAAATTGCTTTTTTAGCATATTGTTTTGAATCCAAAATTAAAATGGTAAGGTCGAAAAAACTTCATGTACATGAATGTAAATCGTAACTAACATCTGTATGTATTCATTCAAAGTTATGATAAATTTATAATGAAAAGGAAATTATATATATAAAAAAGTTAAAAGGGTCAATCTTTTCTTGTAATATATGAGGAGAAACATTGTGGATTCAAGCGATTAGGTGTATTAACCATTTTATCCTTTAATGCATTGAAAACTTGGCTTTTTAATTCAATATTTAATGGACCCTAAGTGTTTTGATTTTAAATTTTTATTTTTGGCACATTTATTAAATTTTAACTTGTTTTTTATTTCATTATTAGATCTATAATCTTGATTTTTTTCAATTTCATTACTCGTGTGCTGGTATTTTTTTTTTATTGAATTTTTTTTCATGATTTTATCTTTATCGTTTGGATTCTTGAGAATTGACGGTTAATATTTTTTTCGTTCTCTTTTTTGTTAATTTTTTTTCTATTTAAAATATAGTTATAACGTTTTATCATTGCTTTTGTACGTTTTAAAAAAATCAGGCTCACCCAATCGCGAGCAAGCTATCTAGTTGATACTATATTCATTTTTCTTGCCGTAACAATTAATATTCTGGCTATATCGATTGCTTGTGAAGAAAATGAGAGTGTGCTTCAGACGTTGCTTGTAAGAAATTTTGTATTGTTTGGATTATATTTCAAGCTTTTAAAAATCTTTTTCTCCGTTGGAGATGTTTGTAATAATCAAGATTACCATTAAAAAGAAAGAACATAATCATGGTTTAGTGAGAAACTTTCTCATTAATGGTTGGCCCCTTCTACTAAATACCTAATAATTCAATTTCACGACCCCGCTCCTCCCCTTTGATAGAGTTAATACCTAATTGACCAATCATGGAAATTTATCAAAATATTATGTAAAATAATGAGACGTTAGAAAAAAAATCAAATTAATAATTCAAGAGAATCCAAGAAATTAAAAAAGGATATGATTTCCAAGATGAATAGGGAAAATTAAAACAAGTTTTTTCTCGAAATAAATGTGCAAGGATTAAGTATTAGAATTTATAATTTTTATTTTTATATTTAGTATTATTAGGGGTTTTTATTTTTATATTTATAGGTAATATTATTTTATTTTATTTTCTTATTCAATATTATAATAATTCTTTAGTTTTTTTATACAGGATGGAGATAAATAAAAATATAATATTTCAAGTGTCCTTTTGTAATTATGATGATCTTATTTTTTTAAGATTTTAATCTATAATAAACCTTGTTGATTTTTAAAAATTTTAATTTGTAACAAACTCATTTAATTTTTATAATCTTGACTTGTAATAAACTTGTTATAATTTTATTTTCATCACATAAATTAACCATCTAAATATAAATAATAATAAAAATCAATAACTATAATAATTGCTTAATAATAAATTAACAAGGCCCACACAATTTGACAAAAGATCCCCACCCCCAAAACCCCCATGCCCTCTGCCTTAGCTAGCAAAAAACAAAAAACAAAAAACAAAAAAAACAAAACAAAAAACACCCCTCCCCTTTTCCTACACTATTCCTTATTATATTACCAACATTAATAAACAATCACTTACCACTAATCTAAAATTATTAATTTATTATATCACTAATTACTTCTCCTTTCTACCATTGGATTTAATGATTAATGAATTTGTTATTCAAATTATCATGTCAAGTTCCCAACAACAAATCTTAAATACATTAGGCTGATAAAAAAAATAATTTCGTTTGAAATAGATATAAATATATTTTTTATTATCAAAGAAAAAAATAAGAAAAATCTTTGATATCAAATAAAAAACTATTAATTTTTAAATATTTCGAATAAAATTTACTTATACTTTACAAAAACTAATCCAACAATATTTTAATATTTATATATATTATAATAAGTTAATTACAATGAATAAACAAATAAAAAAACAGAGAAAATATAGGAGATGGGGACAGAAACAGCAAACAGTCCAATGAACACCTACTATAACACCTCACTCTCCTGCTCTCCGCTCTCACTCTCTTACAAAGAATTCAGGCGCCACCACCTGATACGCGCCACCCACCTACATACGCGTCACCGCTAGTATTCTCTATTTAGCTATATAAACTTCACCATCAGTATTCTTTATATAACGCTTCCTCTTGTTTCAGAACATGGGCTGCACGGCGTCGAAGCTAGACAACGAGGACACAGTACGGCGGTGCAAGGAGCGCCGCCGCCTAATGAAAGAAGCAGTCTACGCCCGCCACCACTTAGCTGCTGCACACGCAGACTACTGCCGTTCACTCCGAGTCACTGGCTCAGCTCTATCCAATTTCGCAGCTGGTGAATCCCTCTCTGTTTCTGACCAAACCCCTGTTGTTATCCTCCACCCTCCTACAGCAACCAGCCGAACTCCTCCCTAGCAATCCTATCCCTCCACGTGTACCACCTTCCCCTTCCCCCTCCCTCCACCCTCCACCACCTCCTCCTCCATTTTCTCCTTCTATAGCTAGCTCTAAACCTCCACATATTCTTTCTTCTTCAAATATTCACTCTAAGTCTAACCGCCACCGCCGCGTCAAGCCTCAGAAGCTTCCTCATATTCTTTCAGAATCAAGCCCTTCAGTCTCTCCGAAATCGAATTATGATTATCCAACTGCTTTTCAAAACCATTCAACTTATTCTACAACGCCTTCTCAAGCTTCTTCTGTATGGAACTGGGAAAATTTCTACCCTCCTTCCCCTCCAGACTCAGAATTCTTCGCTCGAAAAGCCAACCACAACCACAACCACAACCAACAGCAACAACATCCCCATTTAGATACTGATGATGGGTCGTCATCAGATGCAGATGAGGATGTTGCAACAGAGAGATTCTCAGAGTATGACTTCTTTAACGAAAAGCAATACACACAGCATAAGAAGCAGCAGCAACAAAATTATAGCGAGACGGAGCAAGAGGAAGTTCAATGCAGTGAATGGGGAGATCATGATCATCTCAGCAACTCAACAACATCGTCGGATGAGGATAATGATACTGAGTCCAGATCCGAGATCGGAACCCGGTCCAATTTCGGGCCAGTCAAGCACCCTTCGCAGCAACAACCACATCCACAACAATCTGATAATGCTTTTGGTAAGTTGGATAACAAGTCTGAGGCGGGATCCTCGACGACCAGTTACAGGACTGGAGAGGTTTCTAATATGAAAATGGTTGTCAGACATAAGGATTTGAATGAGATTGTTGGGGCTATCAAGGAGAATTTTGACAAGGCGGCTGCTGCTGGAGATCAGGTTTCGGAGATGCTTGAGATCGGTAGAGCTCAGCTTGATAGAAGTTTCCGGCAATTGAAGAGTAAATTTCAAATTTTTCTCAAGGGCTTCTTTTCTTCTTTACATTTTGTTGAATTGTTCAGTATTTTAGAGTTGATCTTGATTATAATATAATATTGGGTTTTTGTTTAATTGCTGCAGAGACTGTGTATCATTCGAGTAGTGTTTTGAGCAACTTGAGCTCGAGTTGGACTTCAAAGCCACCGTTGGCCGTGAAATATCGACTCGATACCGGTTCACTGATTGAACCTGGTGGTCCAAGAAGTCTTTGTTCAACCGTAGAACGGTTGTTGGCCTGGGAGAAGAAACTCTACGACGAAGTTAAGGTAAGTTTTGCACCACAAATCGAATGGCTGTGGTTTTTGTCTGAAAAATTAGAATTACTCTTTTACACTTTTTTTTTTAATCATTTTTTCATCTCTCTATCTCTTAATTTACCTTACCAGATTGATGTTTTTGGGGTTAAAAAGGGTGTTGGATTGAGTAGGAAATGCGCTTGTGGGGTCAGCGTTAGTCCACCGCAGTTTTTGACTACGATGACCCAACTTGGCCCATTCTCGTCGGTCTCTGTTTGATTTTCTTGATTGCTGTCTGTGTTTTGTTTTAATTATATATTTGAAAGTGTTGAGTGTTTTGTTTTAATTAAAGATTTGAAAATATCCTGATAATTAATACATATTACAGTTTTTACATAATTTACAAAAAAATATTGGTTAAAAAAAACTATAATTTTTAGTTTTTTTCCAAGTAGATAAAAACTATTACAGTGCAGAATACATGCAAGTGGTTTTTTCTGCAAAACTATCCCCTACCAATCTTAATTATGTGATGGATAGCATCATTCATGGTGGTTAGAAAATTGATATATTTTTTTTAAATTAGCACAATTAATTGAAAATAATAACAAAATAGCATAGTTAAAAATCATGTTTTATAATTATGTATAAATTGTGTTATTTTATATGTATATGTATAAATTGTGTTATTTCATTAATTGTACTGTTTTATCAATTTTTAAAAAAAAATTGCCAAAAACCAAAAATAGCTAGAAAATTTCTAGCACTAGCGACGGTTCATGCGATTGATGTATCCGGATTATACCTGTGAAAACACACGGGTTAGAGCCTGCATGTTGAAGTTTATATGTAGGAAAGAGGACATGAACCGTCTAAAAAGGTGTCATATCAGGATTATCAGGATTATCCCAGCTATTAACAGTTTTTGGGTGGTTTGTCATTTTCCTTGAATTACCTGTCTATTGCTTTCATTGTTTTGTTAATGGCTAGAATGCCCTTGACAACCTGTCAGAAGGACAAGGACTAGTGTTGTTTTCTCCAGGATCATGTTAGTGGTCGGTCCACCTAAGAGGGCGCTTTTTTCCCATCAAGTTGATGCATTTATTGTGCATTATTGCATCTGAATTTTAGTGTCCAGTTGTGTTAGGATTATGTGTTGATGAGTGCTAATGCATAGAACAATTTGGTAATGTGCTTTTGTAGACTAGAGAAGGTGTTAAAATTGAGCATGAGAAGAAGCTGTCGACTCTACAAAGTCAGGAATACAAGGGGGATGAAGCAAAGCTAGACAAGACCAAAGCTGCAATAACAAGACTGCAATCTCTGATTATTGTTACATCTCAGGCTGTTTCTACCACCTCAACGGCCATTATTGGACTTAGAGACAGTGATCTTGTTCCTCAGCTAGTTGAACTCTGTCATGGGTATGCCATTTCATTTTTCAGCTTTTATGAGTAAATTATGTTTATGCACAAATATGAGATCAATGTGCATCAACAATTTGTGGTGGTTGTGAGGCCACATAGCTTTAATCGTAATACTGTCCAGTTTCTTGCCCATGTCAAAATCTTTAAACTGTTACTATAATCAGGAACCATTTCTAAGCAAAGCTGCTAGTACATTCTCAAAAGAGGCATTTTCTACCTGTATATTTCGATTTGAAGAATGTGCCTCTCACTAGTTGATCTGGTTTCATACTACTGAATTAAATCCTGACTTTCTTGATCTAATATCCTCGCATGAGATAAGACCTTTGCAGCTTGCCTTGGTAGGTGAAGCATTATATGGGATAGCACTGCTATGCCTGTTGCTTCATCCAGTCTGTATCCACATGTGCATTGCCCTCCTTGACTGCCCATTGCTAAACTACCTCTCAAAATCAGGCAGTGGCCCCAACCCTAGACCTCCCAGTGATTTTGTTTCATCTGATTGGTGGGGCCTTTTGAGGTTAAAGTATGGGTGGAAAGTTTGGTGGAAGGGACTTAAGTATGATATGACCCACCCTGATGGATTGTTAGCCTCGTTTCTTGATGTGGTAAACTCAACAACCATTTTATTGTTAGGCTTGTTATTCTTATGTCATCATTTATCCATCAAATCTATTAATGTTCTGTTTGAAAGTATCTATTAATCTTCTGTTTGACGGGGATAATTTTTAAAATAATTTTTATATTAAAATATATTAAAATAATATTTTTTATTTTTTAAAAATTATTTTTAAAATCAGTATATCGAAACGATTTAAAATATATATAAAAAAAATTAAATTTTTTGAATTCACGGTTAGCGTGCATTTCCAAACCCTTCTTAAGTAAGAGGGCTACTCTAGTTGGGTGTGTACACATGTCACGGCATTATCAGTGTTTTGGTTACTCGATCATGTTTATTATGTTTTGGAATATTTGACCATTTGATTAACTGTCCTAGATTAGGCTACTGTAGATTATGACATCCATTTTACGACATCTGAGGGTTTATTTTACACGTTTGTAGCTTCCAGCTACCTTACAAGGCCTTATGATTGTGGTAACTCGGTGATGCTAGCTTGTGGTCTGCTGTGGTATGTAGAGAAAAGTCGGAAAGAGAAATCGGATTAAAGAACTAGCAGGCACCATTATTGTCCATTAAAAGACTGAATATGCTTCTGCCATGTATGGAGGCACTTTAGAACCCAGATGTGACTTGACAGTCATAATCTGATCAGATATATTTGAGAAACATCATCTGCACCATGCCTCTATGGCACCCTGGTGTCTTTGTGATTTGAATGATGAAATTGTGGGCTGCTAAAATGACATCCATCTAGACTGGTATATTTATGGATCTGATTTGAATGCAGGTTCATGTACATGTGGAAGTCAATGCATCAATACCATGAAGTTCAGAACCACATTGTGCAGCAAGTCCGTGGCCTTGTGAACCAATCAGCCAAGGGTGATTCAACTTCTGAATTGCACAAGCAGGCTACACGTGACCTTGAATCAGCTGTTTCTGCTTGGCACTCCAGTTTCTGCCACCTGATAAAGTTCCAACGGGACTTTATTCAATCCATCCATGGCTGGTTCAAGCTCACCCTTATTCCTGTAAGCAATGACAACATGAATGCCAACATGGAACCCTCTGATGTATATGCCTTCTGTGATGAGTGGAAGCTTGCCCTTGACCGTGTCCCTGACACAGTAGCTTCTGAAGCCATCAAGAGCTTTATCAATGTTGTTCATGTGATATCTACAAAACAAACTGAAGAGCTCAAGATTAGAAAGCGAACCGATACTGCATCAAAGGAGCTGGAAAAGAAGGCTTCCTCTCTTCGCAGCTTAGAAAGAAAGTTCTACCACTCATACTCCATGGTTGGCATTGGACCTCCTGATACCGGTGGATCTGATAATGGACAGTTTTTGGATGCTCGTGATCCACTGGCTGAAAAGAAATCAGAGCTTGTAGCCTGTCAGAGGCGTGTGGAAGATGAAATGCTGAGGCATGCTAAGGCAGTAGAGGTGACAAGAGCAATGACACTAAATAACCTTCAGACAGGCCTCCCCGGAGTTTTTCAAGCATTGACCAGTTTTTCTTCCTTGTTTATGGAGGCACTTCAAATGGTATGCAACCGTTCCTACGCCATCAAATAGCATACATAATTTTTCTACTTGGATCTTCGCGTTAAGCTGGGATTTCATAAGGGCTGGGAATTTTTTGGCTGTGAGCTCTCATGATTATTGTCATTATTTTCTTGGGGGGTTTTTGACATGTAAATATATGGAACTTTTTTGCAGTTTGGTCATCCTTCTAAGTTTAAAGAGAGTGAAATGTCTCTCTGTACAGGAATTTGCTTGGATTGTAGTATCAGGGTTTCACAATTTCAGCATGATTAATAAATTAATACTTCTTTTTCCTCATGATTTTTGCTTTCACTGTTCTAGCTCCTTGCATTCGTTACTTTGTACTGTGGAATCTATTATAGCTTGACCACTAACCTTCTACGAAAAAAACCTGAATTACCAATTATCTTAACAATCTGGATAATGAATTTTTAAAAATTTTAGAGAATGAGTAATTTGGAGAATTACCTGTAAACTGGAGGGAAAAAAAATCGGGCATCTCAAATTACTTGAATTATATTTTTAATTTATTTTAAAAATTTTTAAATTAATGTGCTTGTGATTTTCCTTAAATCTAAGTTTGGAGAGTCAAAACTTTTCTAGGATCTAATCGTATTTGTCCAGTTAATTAAGAATTTTAGAGGAATTTTGGCTAAACAATTAGTGGGTTCAAGATTCAGGTAATTCAGGTTATCCAGATTATCCGAAATATAAATAAGATAAAATGTAATTCAAAAAATTAAAACTTATTTTAAGTCAGAGAATTTACATAAAAAAATAAAATTCGGATAATTCAAAAAACTATCTGAAATAGCTCCTTTTTATCCAATACTCACCTCTACAAAGCTCATGAGCACACTTTTTAATGGAGGACATGCTTAAAATCAGTTGAAAATAAGACTTTATAATAATAATGTATAAAAATTGGTTAAAATATTTAAAGTATTAGAATTCTTAAACCCTAAAATTACAGCTGCAACTGTAAGTAAATAAAGAGAAAACTCTATATTTTCTGAAAAGTTTATGATTCAATAATTTACCAAAAAAAAATAACACACCCGACCTAACAAAAAAAATATAAAGTCAAATAAAAAGAGTGATTAAAATTCAAAATTAATTAGAAAAATAATTGAAAAAAACAAGATTTTCTAGATCTAATTTGAAGATCTTCCGGACCTAGCTGGTTACAGCAAACCACCCTCTTATAAAATTAAGTCTGGCAGAATATGAACACGATGCAACAATCAAATATAAAGCCAGGCTACATGTTCTGACTTGCAACACATTTGATGTCATCTAATCATTGAAATGAAATAAAAATATATACTAATTTGAAATTGTTTCTCAGAAGAATCCTTTTTCCATTCAAATCCAGAGATGCAAGGCAATTAAAAAATAAAGTGTAAAAAAAAGGGAAAACAAAGTGGTTTGGATTTGAGAATCCCATGCACGTTATACAGCTTCATTGCAGAAATCTAATTAAATTAACTTATAATTTTAGCTTCTTCAAGCCAATGATCTTACATTTCACCGGCAAGCAATAAACCTAACGAATAATAATATAATTGAACAGCCAGTTTAGTGGTCAGGTCCTCACTCATTCACTGAACAGTTCAGTCCGCAACATATATTTTATATATAGCATTCTGCACTGACAATATTGCTTGTTGGAAAGCAAACCTCAGTCATCTTCTCCAACTACAATTATTAGATTATTTACCTTCTGGGAAAAAAAATCCAGTTACTTTATGTATTTTCTTACCTTGGATCTGAAGCCCTCTGCATGTCTTCTTTGTATAACAGCAAGAATCAGATCCTACCAAGCACTTGATGTCTGTTATGGAATCAAATGCTTGCTAACTTGCTTGAGTTAAATAATCCTGTTGCTGGACTAGAAGATGATGGGGTGGATTAAAAATATGGAAAGATTGGAAAAAATGGCCATCTTTAATCCAAGTCATGTTACTTTACCAATTTTGACTCGTTATCCGATGCCTGGCAGCAGTAACAAGAACATATTAGCTGGAAACAGCTGAGGAGATGATTGAGAGATCTTCGGGTGACCTTATAAGCCAATATACCTCAAGGTTTTTCTTTTCTTTTTCTTTACTTTTTATAATATTCACGAGGCTGAGTTTAAAACCCGGTTTGAAAATTAGCCGAGTTAACTTGCAGGCTAGTAAATCAACTTAAATTTATTTAAAAATAATATTATTCCAGAGAAAAACTTCAAAAATTCTTTGAATTATCTAGCTGAGTTTTACTTAGATCACAAGTTGACTAGTTTAATGACATGTATTTTACCATGTCAACTTCTCAAACAGTTTAAAAACAAAACTAGTAGGGCAGTTTGTTTGATAAATTAAGGCAACAAGCCAACTAGCAAATGTTTTTATTTTTTTATTATTGTGGATGTCCAGGTCAGCTTGCATACACCTCGACTAATTTCACGGGCCCTGAAGTTAACGTTAGTAATTATATAAGCCTCCAGTGATCATTATATTAGCAAACACAAGATTCAAACCTGTGATCACATGGAAAACTTTTTAGTCTTAAATTCTGACCACTAGACCCTCTACTAAATGGTTAGTAGCAAATGTTACATAAACCAGTTACTAGCTAGTGTGTATGATTTCTTCATCCTCGCATAATTGCTGTTCCTACTACTAGCGTTTTCAAAGCAATCCAGTCAACTTTCCCAAGTTCAGGTATGATACAGGGCGTGTCAGATAATCACCAAACGGCCGATCACTTTCAAAAACCACCATGACAGATTTGCTGATATTTAGACACCAGAAGAGGTAAAAAGGACTCCGCAAGAAGTGAAGCTGTAGCGTCCAGATGCAAGTAACAATGGTGGGATAGAGGAGCAGGCAGGGGACCAAACTAATTGACGAAAAGAAAAGGCAAAAGAAAGGTATAAATGGGCGGGCCTTAAATTTCTAATACGATATCTTTTTGCCTTGAAAGAGTAACACACAGGTTTTTGTCAATTTCATGCACGCTACGACAGCTGCTACAGTGGGGGATGCTTAATTTTTCAGTCATTGGAGCAGAGGTTGAATCTGGATATATCTCCTGCTTCGTTAATGGTAAATGGAACCCTGCAGGCTTGTAATTAGGAGTAGCAAAGCCGAGGAAGTTTTCACGGAAGTTTCCTAACCTCCATACGTGGCTTCCATTTCTGTCAAAGGCAACTTTCAATCATCTTGCGGCTCCAGAAATGATAAATAAAATTATAGAAAATTATTTAGTATTGTTATTAAAAATAAATACTTGTAAAATTAAAAATAAATCAAATATTAAAATATTTGTTTGAGATTGTAATTATTTTATAGAAAGTAAATCAAAATAATTTATGAAAAAAAATCAAAATCTAAGTAAAAATTGAAAAAAAAATGGAAAAATATATATATATATATATATATATATATAAAATTCACTAAACAGCGAGAGAGAATATCCCAGTATATTTAGACGTATAAGGTAATAATTAGGAGAAAAAGCAATTTATGAAGAGAAATTAAAAATCTAATAAATATTAAATTAAAAAGAGAAAAATGTGGAGAGAGAAAAATCACCGTTCATATCCCAGCCTTTTTAGAAGTATTAGGTAATAATTAGGAGAAAGAGCTACATAGATTATTTTAAAAATATATTGAAAAATTATAAACAAATTAAATTAATTAAATATCTAAATTCAGTTAATAAAAGTCCATTGGATCGCAAGATATCCTACCCCGTCTCCATATTGAAATATTTCCGAGTATTTCTACCACCTCCATGCCCGTCTCCATGGAAACTAAAGTTCCTCCACACCCAGCTTCATCTGGGTAAATGAGACAGAACTCCATGAAACCAGGTTTTCATGATTGTCATATCACTATCACCAACTGGAATATTTTAACCATTGGTTTTTTGAGATCCGCCAATGGAAACCTCCCTCATTCAATGAATAAATTTTTTAGCATTACTCGGTAATGAAACTGGTAAAAGCTGGCCATAGATATCATTTAGTTCTTAAAAATGCCACTCGACTAAGAATACTAAGTTTGTAATGATTCAAATGGATCGTGATGCTCAACCACTAAAACCCAATGGGCGAAACCTAAACTACTCTGTAAATTAAAGCTACTGATTTCCAACTGATGCTTTATCCTCTTATGAGGAAGGTGATTATCAGAACAGGGTAATGCAGGCATGTTCTTGTAAGATTAACAAATGACACATTTACTATACAGGCTGAATACAGCTAAACAAGCCTGTACTAAAAGAACTCAAAGTCCAGATAATTACCCCCAGGCCTCGCGTCTGTCCCAGCCATCCTCCTTTTGCTGCTGCTGCCAACAATGCCGACCCCAATTTTGTCGACTGCCCCAGACTTGACAGGAGGCGGCTCAGTTTCCACTGGTCTTGGCACTTCAGGTGGCGTGCTACACCTAATTAGAGCCCAATTCACACCTTCAAAGAAAGGGTGCTGCTTGATCTCAGTTGCACCCCTCTTCACCCCTAACCTGTGTTGAGGTTCCTTCACCAGTAAGCCTCGGATCAAATCTCGACTAGCATAACTAGTTGCTGGTGAATCTGGGAATCTAAGCTGCTGCCCGACCACATTGAACAGGGTAGCTCGGTTTCCTGAACCCTTGAATGGGGTTTTACCATATAATAGCTCATGCAAGAAAATGCCAAATGTCCACCAATCAACTGCACTGCCATGCCCTTCTCCCTTGATGATTTCAGGGGCCAGGTATTCATGGGTACCAACAAAGGACATGGACCGAGCAGCTGTCGGTTCTGCCACGAGTTCTGGAAGTGAACTTGTTTGCAGCCCAAGATCTTTTCCAGGTTTTCTGTTTTTTTTCTTACTTTTCTGAGGGAAGATACGAGGCACAAAACATGAAGGTAGGATGCAAGCCGACGAAGGCTCAATACAGGCAGGCTGAACACAGAATGCACCACCAACAGCTCGTTTTGAAGGGTCAGAATCAAATGAGGTTCTTATCAGGGTTGGTGAAACTGCACATCTAAGGGAAAGGTCAAAGTCTGAAAGCATTATGTGGCCATCATCACGGACAAGGACATTTTCAGGTTTCAAGTCTCTGTAAACAACTCCAAGCATGTGAAGATATTCAAGTGCCAATAAAACCTCTGCCGCATAAAATCTGCACACATTAAGAAAGCAATTACTAAATAGTTTCTCGGCTCAAAATTACTAATGTTGGCAAAAATTAGACGGTGATCAAATCAAAAAAGGGAGAGCTGGAGGGTAGGAGAGAACATTTTGCAGCAGAAATAGTATTTATCCTTGATGAGGGACAATCTATTTTGTTCCTAAAATATCATGGAAGGAAATCGATCTGACTCCAGAGGGATCCCTCCATTTCATAGTTATCAGCAAAACCTAACATCAAGATCTAGTTTGGGACATTATTTGAACGTAGTTGATAGGTAACTTGTGCAGTCCAAAAGTATGAAGCTTCATGTACAGGAATGTTTACTACACATTGGGGGCTACAAAGAGGTAGAGATAGATTTCAATCGTTTCATAGGGGTTGGAATATTGAACTGGGCCATAATTTTGTTTCCAAAGCATTCAGAATAGGTACTCTAGTGAGCTAGCATCACTTGTTGTGCGTGAGATCTTACAACAGTGACTAGAGCATTTTACCATATAAATGAGGCAGCATTCTCAAGATCCTATTAGATAGAAGACAAACGCAACACTCTTCAGTCCTGAGAGAACTTTAGATTGTGAAAGAGGAGATTGGTGATGCTGCCATCCTATAGGAAGGAAACTTGCATGTAAAATTTCAACAGGGCCAAGAATTGGAAATTGAAATTAGACAATATCAGGGAGAGTCAAAGTCTGAACTCTGAAATTGGTTTCAATTAAGGCAGCCCAATATGACACAGTACATTTCTGTTCCACTGATCTCCTTTAAGTGCATGCCCTCCCTAGACTAGATCTGAATGCTATTGTCATCCCAATGCGAGAAAGAAATGTGAAAGGAAACAACAGCTAGTGACAACAAAACTCGTTCATTTCCCATCCCTGCATTGGTATGTGGGCTAAAATATGACAGCGTTAATCAATGGAAGACATCTGCATTTAATATTTTGAAAACAAATACTGTGGAAGCTACATAAGTCCACTGCGTTTAACATTTTAGAATTTGATCCAATTTTCTACAAGCTTAATCATCTCTTCTATGCTTACCTTTTTCCACATTCGTTTAATATTTCACTGGTTTTCATCCCTGATAACTTGAAGGACACAGAAACTCATACATGGAGATTTTAATTTTATACTTACAAGAGGAAATATAATGAATTATCCACTAAAAGAAACTATGATGCTATGTTTCCATCTTGGCAATTCACTACAGTAACAGGCACTATATACAAGCAATCAAATTTGAACTGTGGTAAAAACCCATCTACATGTGCCTTTCTAGCCTTTCATTTTGTACACAGTTTAAGCATTAACAATGAGTGAATAAAAAATCATGGAATTGTCCACTAAAAGAAATTATGATGCTATGTTTCCATCTTTGCAATTCACTACAGTAACAGGCGCTATTTACAAGCAATCAAGTTTGAACTGTGGTAAAAACCCATTTACATGTGCCTTTCTGCCTTTCATTTTGCACACAGTTTAAGCATCAACGGAGTGAAAAAAATAAATCATGGAGATGGTTTTCCTAAGCAGTCTGAGATGATAGCATGGAGTGGAAAATTTTCTAGTGATGTTGACTAGACACAGCCAGGAAAATTATTGTTTTAGGTTTTGAAGTGATCTAGCTTTGTTAACAAGGAAAAGGGTTCTGAACAATCAATTAGTTTATTCCCATAACTATAACATGATGGTCCCATTAACTTTTAACTATGAAAAAATTTGAAAACCATGCACCTCCAACAAAATTTAAAAACTTAGCAGCACACAACTTCTAACCTGATGTTTAATCACATGCTGCGAAGCAAGGCATAGTAGGAAATGGCATAAAGGAAGAGAACTAAAGACACCACTCTTTGTTCAAAATGATCAAATAAATAAATTCTGTAGGTAATGGAGAGAATGCTGCTAGACTAAAAAACATACCTTGCAGCATACTCAGAAAAATGTTTCCCAGGTTGTCGTTGCCTCAGAGTGTGCAGATCACCTCCTGGACAGTATTCCATTACCAAACATGAGAATCTGTCTGTCTCAAAATGAGTATACAAAGTCGGCAGAAATGGATGATCCAACAACTGCAAAATCTCCCTTTCTGTCTGAGCCCTTGTCAACTTTTTCCTGCTTGCAAGGGAAGCCTTGTCCATTACTTTCATTGCAAAAAAACACCGAGTCCCGCTCAGCTCTGAGAGATAAACACTGCCAATGTCACCACACCCAAGCCGTTTGAATAATCTAAAGTGATTCATACCCAAAAATCCATCCCGTGTTCGAATGGCAAGAATAGCCTTCCACCTAGGATCATTTCCTTTGTGAGGCTTATTTGCACTCCCAGTAATATTGCTCCAATTACTGTCATCACTAAGGCCACTGCTGTCACTTGCTCGACTAACACTAGTCTTTGCACTTTCAAGTGAATCCCCTCTAACACTCCCTTTTGTGCTCTCACAGTTTCTATCTATACTAAGCATGCCATCACTTGTAATAGCATCACTCCGATATGTACTGGCGCAGCTATTGACAATGCTCATAGCTGTGACAACACCAGTACTGTCAATGCTGCTATGTGGACTCACATCACCACTAGGAGGCAATGAGGTGTCCCACACACAATCGTTCTCTTCTGAATCAGGTGGAAGGAGAGAGTTTTCTGTATTTTGTGATGCACGAGGAACTGAAAATGGAGTAGGCAATGCAACTAAGTCATTAGTTTCTTCAACCAAACTTTCTGCTGGAGAAAGAACCACCAGGCTTGGTTTTTTGGGTGGAACCCTGATTGAAAGATCTTCTAGAAAAGGCCCCTTCACAGACATACTCTTCACAAGGCATCGAGGCTCAGCTTTCTTTTGACTGATTGGTACATACACTGTTTTCATTATTAGATCTGTATCAATAGGTTCAGGTGGATGACTTGCCCCGGAGAAAGAACCAGGGCAACCTTCATCAAAGTAATCACCACTGCCCTTAGAAGTAACAACATCAGGCATCAACTCTTCTTCAATAATTGCAGAGACTTTTCCTTTCCACGGTCTAACAGGCACAGGAAAGTCCGTAATTTGGGGTTGTTTTACGTTAAATCGCCCCGCCACATCTCTTACCAGACCTGTCTGCAGCTTGGGTGCCTGGCTCGCTTCTCTCCCAGACACTACATAAGCATTTATCGATACCTGACTCACAACAGGCAGTTTCACAGGAAGAGCCTTCGATTCTGCAACCCTTTCCATATTATGAAATTAATAATATTACATGGATTGATCCTTCTGCTGATAAACCTGCAAATGGAGATCAAAGAGTCCACTAATCATTAGGCACGTTGAACAGCCCGTATTTATTTATCCAAACAACATCCGCAGAGTCATGTTATTCTTAGGAAAAACATAATGTGATTACCTCTTGTTCAAGCACAATCAAGACAAGCAGAAATATAGATATCATCAATCAAAATTTTCTTCAAAGAAGAACACAAAAGAATCTCAAAGCAATTCACCCACTACCCAATCTACTACCTAATTTTCGATTCGGGGGTCACTAAATCTCTTTTATTCCATTGATTTCCTAGCTGTTTAGATTTTTGAACAACACATTTATGCTAGAACTAAAAAAAAAAAAACTTGGAAATGTCATTAAACAAATTAGATATAATCACCAACCGTTTTGTACAAGGCAGTTGAGCAAAAAAAAACCTAACCTCCAAATCTGACTGCATCAAGCATCTAAAAATTCAATAAACGAAAAAAAAATTCTTAACTTCTTTCACAATCAACTGCAATAAAGTAACAAAAGGCAAAGAAATGTGGAATTCGATGAACTTGCTTTGCGATTATCCCCCTTACCACCGTTCCTTACCTTAAAAAACCCTTTAATTCCACGCAATAACATAAAAAGTCAAAATAAAAATCCAAAATTCTGAAGCAGAGAGAGATCTCGAAACCCTAGATAGAAATTAAACAAAGCAAGAGGAAGGAACAACCGAACAGCATTTAACCAGAAACAAAGAGAACATAACAAAATAAATAATTAAAAATTATATAAAAAGGCACCTGTTAAACAAATAAACGAAAATGAAAAAGAATCTTGTACGGCAGAATTACGATGAGAGACAGAAGACAGCTGGAATTTTTTTCCTCTTCTTGTTTCTCTCTTTCTAAAAGCTTAGAAATGAAACTAAATTAATAAGAGTCCTGCTTATTCTCGCACCCTGTCTCTAACACACACACTTTCTCTCTCTAAATCTCTCAAAATTTTGCTAGCTCTCTCCCTGGAATGCTCCGACAGGGTAGCTCGGCTGCAAGAAAATCTTTGGTTGATGGTCGCAGGGAGTAGTATTTGCTTTAGCTTTTCTTTCGCTACTTTGTATGGATGGGCAGCAGGGAAGTACTGTGGTGCTAGTGTTGTTGAAGTGCTGGCTTTTCCTCCTTTTTTTTTCTTTTCAGTTGCTGCTGAGGGAGAGAAGATGAGAGGGTGGGGGGGACCAGTGTGTACTGGGTGTGGGATCCACTGTGTTTGTGCTTTAAGCTACACAAATCTCCCTCTCTTGGTTTTGCAGGATCGGGTTTGGATTCTCCATTTTCGTTTTATTTCTCACTCCCGTTTTTAGCGCGTGTTAGATATCTTTTTGTTTTTGATATTTCACTCCGTATAAACCATGGTTATCAGAATTTTAGTGTTGATTCAACCATGGTATAGACAATTTTAACCTTTGGAAAAAGAGATGTTATCTAATTGTTTTTTTTTAAATAGTTTTTTTTCGCTTTTTTAAAAAACTATTATAGTTAAATTTCAAATACTCTAGACAGCAAGGAGTCGTTCGATTCACCTTTTAAGTTTTATCTATATATTTACTAATATCCGTTTTTTTGAAGGATATTTGAGAGAATTCTAAGTATATGATTCTGAAATAGTATCAGTCAATAAATATATAATTTTTATTTCTATGAAAAATATCCATTCATGAAATTAAAAAATCATTTATTGATGAGCTATTATTATCTTTTATTTTTAGAATAAGTTATTTTTACTTTTAACTTCTTGCACTTTGTTGTGTTTTTTCATTCTTGTGATAATAATTTGTTTTTTAAATATTACCAGTTTATATGTTATAAATTTTAAAATTATTAGAGATGTACTTATTTTTAATTTTAGGATCTTAAATAATTATACAAGATATATATAAATTGTTTTGAATATTCACAATAATAATAATAAAAAAAAAAAGCAGCAAGGGTTGCTCGATCAAAACACAGACAAAATGTCAAATATGTACGCATTGATACTGAGAAAGCTAGGCGACTGGGTGCATCAGGTAAGTGGCGTATTTGCAACTCAAAGCATCACCTTTTACCAAAGCCTTGCCTGGTAACCGCTCAGCAAGAAATAATCGACAACTACTCGTCCCTTTCAAACGTTGATATTAGACTATCAAAAGGTTTCAAGACATTTTTCCTATTTACCTTCTGTTAATGTTCCTTGTTCGAGGAGTTCATGTACCGAGATAGATCACCATGATATAATAAAATATCCTCTTTTTTTCTCTTTTTTTTTTTGCACCAAAAACTATTCCAGCAATCTCTGGGGTGTTGGATCCGATGGTGGAGTATACTATTCATAGTGTATTTATTTGACAATGTGATTTAATATGTTTTTTAAAATATATTAAATTGATATTTTTTAGATATTATTTTGATGATTTTAATATATTAATATAAAAAAAATAAAAAATTATTTTAATATATTTTTATTAAAAAATACATTTTAAAAAAATATCTCGTGCCAAAATTAAAAGAAGAAAAGAGAAGATCAATTTAGTTCCTAACTAATGTACTCATTTTCAATTACATCGCAAACTTGTAAAATTAATAGTTAAGTCTTAAATGTTTCTCACATTTTTACTAGGATCTTTTCATCAAATCTTTTTCAATATGTTTAATAAGATAAATATTTATTTTACGCAATATAAAAAAAATAAAAAAACTTCTCAACAATGAAATTACGAGTATAATTATGATAGTTCAGTACATTACTGGAATGTGTTGGAAACAGCTACAAAAGCAAGTTTGTATTTGACAGTGACCATTATTAAAGTATATTTGTTTTTTTTTCTAAAAATTGCTTTTAAAATTTTTGATTTTTTTTTGTTTTAGATTAACTTTTTTATATATATTATCTTGATATACGGATATTAAGATAAATTTTAAAATATATATTATTTTAATATATTATAAACATAAATTATTTTTTTAAAAGAATTACTATTCAAAAATACTTTACTGACATTGTCCAGAGGATCTGTGTACAAGAGAATGATGCCGGCCAAGATAAGGATAAAACAGAGGTCAATTTGGATATTATGCCCTGTTTCAGAGAGTACAGGTTAAACAGAGATTTTCTAAAGTTTAATTTATTTTTTATATACTTTTTTTACTGTTTATATACGTGGTCGTTAAAAATAATTTTTAAAAAATAAAAAATATTATTTTAATATAAATTTTAAAAAAAGAACTAGTACAATATCAATATCAAGACACTTGCAAAGACACTGGTCACGCGTGCATGGTCAATTCCTAACGTGGCAGTCAATAATTAACAAAAAGTGTAAGCAAAAAACGGTAGATGTCTGGACCGCGATCAGATAGGGGCAAATATTATATCAGAAGAAATAAAAAGGTAGGGAGTCGTCAGCTTCTTACTGTGCCTTGCTGGTCCAGATTGTTGTCACTTCAGACAATTATTTTCTGCCTCTGGAAATTCCGATCCAGAACGGTAAAGAGCTTGAATCATTACAACCCTCTTTTGGAGTGGGATGAATTTTGTTTTTAAAAAATAGGTTTGTTTTTAAAAAATATATTAAATTATTATTTTAATATATTAATATTGAAAATTAAAAATAATATTTTTTAACAAAAAATATTCTTAAAAAAAGACTACAATACTACAACGCATACTCATCTTCCATGTCAATGTATTAAAATAGTACATTTTATTTTAAAAAAATATTTGATATTAAATTAGATATAATTAATAGAGTTAATTAAATTATTTTTCAAAGCCTTTCAAATTTAAAATCATAATATGAATATCGAGTTTCAATCCACCGTATATTATTTAGATTAAATTTCTTAAAATATATATATAAAAAAAATCCCTCACGTACTCTTGTTCTTCTCTCCTGGAGGTTTTCGTTTGGAGCCTATGGTTCTAGTAACTAGTAATTTATTTCTTTTTTCCCGCATCAGTTTACAGTCTACGGCTTTTTGACCAAGATTTCCTACAATATATTCGAATGCTTGCGACTGGAGAAAACTGGTCAAAGCAACTGTTTCAAATGGGAATCCAACAAAGCTTGATTTCAGAGACCAAATTCAATTCCCTTCACGTTCACCTAGTCAAGAAAGGAAGAATATTGAATGTGACTAAATCTGGCTCACTTGCCTGACATTATCCCAACACAGTATGTAGATAAAGCTAAGGAGAACCATAAAACTGGTTAACTGGGAAAATTAAAAAAAGAAAAAAAAGTGGATGATGAGGATCATGATTGGAAAACTTTATTTCTTTGATGGTCACGATCAATATTGGACAAGTTGTCATGTGGGTGAGTGGGTGGGTCTCCAGTCCCATGAAAGCTATGCTTAGCGAGTCAAATGATTAGCTCAATATACACTTCCTGCCAGTGCTGCTGCTCAAATGCTAATTTAGTGTTTTGGGAGTTGTGTTTTAAAATATTTTTTAAAATTATAAATAAAACACTAAAAGATTAATTTAAAATTAAAAAATTAAACAATCATGAAACGTGGATTTTACTGTAAAACCAAATATCCCCTGCACCCACAACTCCAGAAACCAAGAAACAAGCATTTTGTAGCCATCTTTATCTTGTGGGTCTTGCATGTTGCTGCCCTTTCTTTATGAAAAGTTGGAGATTAGAGTATTGGAATTGGAAAAAGAAGCATTGAAAGTGGGCTCTTTCATGATTTATCTCTCACTTGAGAATTTCTTGGTCCACAAATGACTTTTTCAGTGGGTGTGTGTTCTTAGTTGGTGGGATTTACCTTTGAATCATGCACTAAATAAGGAGCCTGAGCGTACTTTTTTTTGTGTTTCTTGGAGGGGGAGAGACGACTGGCACTGCTTCTAGTTAGTTCTAATAATTTTCAAGTACACCAACATCTCTAAAAGATTAGCCGATTCGAAGCCTTGAGCCAACCAAAGTAGTAGGTGGTGAGTTAAATCTACTATACCTATCGAGCGTTGAGGTCTGGATTCAATTTCTTGGAAATGACAGTTTTGATTTTGCTTTTTTACTAGAACTGCGACCAGAGGTTTACAATTCGTATCAATTCAATTTACCACAAAAAAACTCAATACTTGTAGTTAACGATGTGTGCATACCTGTTTACAGGTTTTCGGTTTTACTAGTTAATTTCATTGTAATTTACTGCGGGTTACATAAATTTTTTAAAATATAAAAAACTATTAAAAAAATATATATTTTAATTATATTATTAAACATGATTTAATGAGTTAATTTTAAAATCTTGCAACATATCCCTTATCTAACTTGAATTTTAAATTTATTGAATTTATTGATAACTTTTTTCATTGATTTATTGATTTTGAGAATCAAAATGCAATATTAATTACCGATAAAAACATGGCTTTAATTTCAACAAAACTTTAAAATGATAACTTTTTTCACAAAAATTATTGAGACAATGACAGATTAGATCGATCCTGATCCCCAAGTAAATAGTATTATGGACTCCATTGATTTTAATAGTTTGATTTTTTAAAATATTTTTTTAACTATATGATAAAAATATATAGTCATAAAATTAAACACCAACCTAAAAATAGAAAGAAAAAAATCATGTGGTTTATTCCCCAACCAATTTAATATTAAAAGATAAAAACAAGAAAAAACTATAAAAAACAATTAACGAACCAAAAACCAAAATAGCATATCCAGCTAGTGGGTGAACTTATCAAACTTATGAATCAGATAACCCGGACTAGCATGCTAAACCTGTGAATCGAGTTATGGACTCCAGTGAAATTGTAATTTTTTTCTTTCTAAAACTAATTTTTATTTAGCTACGTGACAATATATACAAATATATAATTGCAAAAAAAAAAAAAAACACTAGTCTAGTACTAGGATGTCGTAAGAAATTAAGCAACAAATAAAAATCAAAATATTTAACATCGTAACTCAGGTGATTTGCTCTTTTGTGTTTAATGAATTTATCTATTAAAATAAATTTATAATAGAAAAATATATAAATTTTATAATAGAAGCTAACAAACATAAAAATTATTGAAAAAATTTAATACTTATAAAAAGCATTAAATTCTGTTTTAATGTGTTTACAATAGCATGTCTTGTAAATCCACAATCCATCCCAGGAAACTCTAAATTATGAGAAATGATACCCCAAAAAAAAATAAAAAAATTTCCTAGTCTCTCTTAAAACATATTTTTATAGTACTTGAAAGTACAATAGTTTTTATTTTTTAGTATTTTTTAAAAATATATTTGGCTTGAAAAAAATATTAAATTGATAATTTTTTAAAAAATATATAATTTTTATCTATTGATATAAAAAATAAAAAATATTTTAATATCAAGTAAAAAGGTAATTTTAAAAAATATTCTACTCACAATATTAAACAGACAGTCGGTAGGCATGAATGGACTATTTTCAATCCTTGACAGCCCAGACCATATGCAGTCAACAACACCGTGGCCCGTTATAAAAAAGCGAGCATCAACTACCCCACGCAAGACTTCTCAGTTAACCGAACCGTTTGCTTTTAAAAAAACTTTAATTTTATTTATTTATTTTAAATTAATATTTTTTAATATTATTAAATTATTTTGATATACTGATGTAAAAAATAAATTTTAAAAAATAAAAATATATTATTTTAATACATTTAAAAAAAATTAAAAAAACACTGTGACACTCTGTTAATTCCAAGTTTCCTTCTCAACTGTCCAGGCCCATTGCCAGAGAAGAAGCCAAGTCCTGTATTTGAGTTCGGATACTCGAGCAACAGAACGTTTGGGTTCTTGACTGGACATGTTAGCTAGCGAGCCTAGGATGTAAAGTAACCCTAAGTTTATTTTGTTATCCAATCCATCCTCGTGACTGGGTTTGGAATGACATGATGACATAAGCATGCAAGAAACATGTACGGAAAAAACATCGTGTTTGATTCACGAAATTAAAGACAAAAATTATTATTGTCCATATCCGAGAAGTAAGAGCCGTTTGGCTCTGCGTTTCAACTTGTATTTTGTTAAATTTTGAATTTTTGTTTTTAGTTAAAATTAAGTGCGGTTTATATTTTTTGGATCGTTTTAATGTGCTAATGTTAAAAATAATTTTTAAAAAATAAAAAAAATCATTGGCATGTATTTAGACAAAAAACTATTTGAAAAGCAACCGCTACCACACTGCCAAACACACTTTAAATGGATTAAATTTTTGTATCTTCTTCCCGAGAGGGACGTGGAGGGGGGAAAAAACGAAGACATGAAATATTACAAAGTTTTATTTTCAATTTACCCTTATAAGCTTTTAAAATTCCATGTCTTGTAAATGTAGAAATCCAGAAAAAATAAAAAGAATAGAGAGAAAATAGTCAAGTGCAAGATCAGGTCATTATTAATAACAAAACCACGAAAGCTATTACCCCCACAAATCCATGTACATTAAAATTGATAGGTTCATCGTATACATAGGTATATTTAAATATCCATACACAAAAACTTTCAAATTGAATTTTTTACTCTTTTTTTTTTCAAAATGGTTTTTGATGTTAGATTTGTGTTTATTTATAAGAGGGGGTGTTTAGATATTTTTTGGGACAAAGATAATGATAATAAGAATTTTATATTTTGCAGCCAATTAAGTCACTTAACAAAAACTAACGCTTGTGGTTAAAATACTTTGACAATTTTTACTGTTTGTCATCTCACTATTCAATATTGATTATAATAGTGTTTTCTGTTTTTATTTTGATTTTCAAATTTTTTTTTTTGGTATAATTAAGCCATTTTAAGCATAGTTTTGAATTCAATTGCATGTTTTTTTTTTAAATGAATAAACAAGATGTTATACATGTCAAATGGTTAGGTCTGGAGAAAGCCCAAATATACATGGGCTCAATTATAGGCCCATATTATTTTTTCTTTTTTAATAATATCTTTATCTACCTGTTATTTCTTAAAAAACAATTGCTTTACAGAAATTTATAATTTTATAATTTTAATTACTCTTATATGTGTTATAAACTGGACTATGGTTTTTTGTATTTCCAGCCAATTTATTTTTACATGACTTCACTTGCATGAAATTTGTTATGCTGTTTTAGTTTAAAAATTTATATCGTTTTGAAGAGAATGAAATATTTCTACTGAAATAATAAAATATGCATGATTTACAAATAAAATATTTCCCTGTGATTTTAAATTTAATGAAGATAAGAAAATGCAAGAACGACGGTATACTTGTATTACTTCAAACTGTATTTTTTTTCTTTTTACTAGATAAAATTTATTTTTTTTACCAAAAAACCAATATAAAAATATGAAAAGGCCCTTGAACCCAGTTTAGCAAATATTAATTTTAAAATTAATTTAATTATTTTCCTTTTTATTGTAGATCCAAAAATTAGGGTTGAGTTTTTCCTTTGATTAGAATATCTTTTCATTGACCAATTTTCGTAAAATTAAACAAATATAAAAAAATTGAAAAATGATTTATATAAAAATGTTTTTTTTATAAAACAAACATCCCCTTGATAATATTTAATACAACCAAGAAATACAGAAATATATATTTTCACATTCAGTTTTGTTTCATTCCTTACACCATGCAAATAATACAAGAACAAAAATTGTTCTTTGTCCATCATACCAAATACATATCAATCTTATTTCAGTAATCTCGTTTCATATTTCTTTTGTTTTTTTATACCATTTTAGATCAAACCTATACATCTTCTTTATAAAATTCAAGTTTTCTCTATGATGAAAATGTCTTTCTTTATTTCTATTATTTTTTGACATAGATAAATTGGCACAACTCATAATTAATAACCAGTCAATCAAAAGTTAGCATTCACGTGCTAAACTAACCACTACTATACTATTCACGTGCTGCCACTTGTTTGCATAAAATACTAGTATTTGTTGAGAAAAAAACCGGAAAACTAATTAAATTAAAAAAAAATTAAAAAATTAAATTGTGAAAATAAAATTGATTAAACAGAATAAAATTTTAAAAAACTGACCGGTTTGGTTTTGGTTTTATAAGTCTAAAACCGAAAAAACTGAATCGAACCCAAACCGGAAAAATAAAAAAACCGAGTCAAACCAGAAAAAACAAAGCCAAACTGAAAAAACCGAGTCAAACTGAAAAACCAGTTTGAACTGGTTTTTGTTCTAAAATAACAGAACCGAAACCGGTCGGTTTGAACCGGTTTCGGTTCGGTTTTTTTTTAAAACCAGTTTAGTTACTTTTTTTAACAAAAACCAAACCAAACCAAAAATAATCACCTCTATAAAATACCATCCTTCACAGTCATTCGCATAATTATCCAGATTAACCCAGAAACATTTAAAAAAAAAATACTGTAAATGGATGCAACTTAAAAATCGAAAGCAAATCTGGACTTGATTACTAGCTGTAAATTTGATGTTTCTTCTTCCTCAAAACGCCAGCGTTTTAGAAGTTCCCACACGTGTCAACATCTCCTTTGCCTTGGAAATCCATCTGTTCACTTCCCCAGGCATGATCCCAACATCTCCTTTACCATGGAAATCCATCTGCTTTCCTTGTGTGTGAGAGAGAGACGCTCCTGCTTCACCTAATTTCATAGTTGTTACAAAGTGTATCTGTTGTTCTGGTCAATAAAAATCCAGACCACGAAGAAAAGGAAAAACAAAACGACGAGGTTCTAAAGCCTTTTGTTTTTTCTTGCGATGCCAAATGCAAATAAGGGGTATGATTCTAGCATCTCCAACCACTTCATCACCCTTTGTACACCAACCACTCCAACTTCATTTCTTCTTCTAGCACTAGCAGTAGAATAAATATGCTATAAAAAAACTAAAAAAAATATCAGATGAATCAAATATTAAATTTTTTAGCCTGTTGCAAAAATATTTATCAAAAAAAAGTTTTTTACCGTGTTTCACATTTCCATTTGAGTCAAGGGTTAACCTAAAAAGTCATATGAAATTTACCAAACCAATTACAAGGCCGACTTTAAACTTTTTCAGACCAGGCCAGGATCCCTGATCATCCAGTTCCTGGGTTAAACTACTAGGTCGTGCTTGTTCTAATAACTATAATCATTGATAGCTCTTACCTTTATTCAATTAAAATACCATCTTTAACATAAAGTGTATATTTGGTAAATGATGTTTTTTTAAAATATTTTTTAATTTAAAATATATTAAAATAATATATTTTATATATTTTTAAAATTAACCCATTAAAATAATAAAAAATTATATAAAAAATATCAATTTAATATATTTTTCAATTATTATAGAGAAGGTTAATAGTTCTATATTGAAAATATATAATTCATAATTTTTTTCAATGTTAATGTTAATATAGCGAACAAGTATTTTTTTTAATTCCCAATAAATTTTTTTGTCAAAAAGTCTACAAATTGGATTTTGCTATCCACACACAAAGTTTCTGATTGTTTTTAGAAAATATTTTTGTAAAAATTTAAATTTATTTTACAAATTACTTTTTATGGTGTTTTCAAGATCATTTTAATATATTAATATTAAAATAAAATTTAAAAAATAAAATTTTAATTAAAAAATATTTTAAAAAAATATTTTAGATTTTTCTTCTACAACATGACCCGTCGCCCTCAATCCACCCGAGAAACGGTACCGGATCACATAATGACGTGTCGTTCACAAATCAAACCACCACGTCTTAACGCGTAAACTTCCCAAACCTGTACCGACATCGATTAGCAACAAACACAGAGTACCGACTTAAACGGACGGCAACGTCTACCAATTTCTGTCCGTTATCCTAAAAAACGGAAACGAACAGCACTTAACCACCTCGCCAGTAGTCAATCCACGATCGCTTTCCAGTCCAATTTCACCATTTCCTTTCGAATACAAAAACCCTAGATCGATCTCCCTCTCCCTGCCTCCCTCTCGTTCTCTGCCATGGCAGCAGTTGCATCCGCAAGCGGAGGAGAGAGGCCTGACACGTCGCCAGCGATGGATGTTCTCTCTTCAAAATCAGCAACAGACGCCGCGTCTGACTCTTCGTCCTCTTCTTTCGCTACCGAGACGCCTGATCTCAATGATCACTCAAATATTTCTGCTAGTCCTAGCCGTGAAGTCGATCCTCACGTATTTCTCCTTCAATTTCACACCTGTACTTGATCAAGCGGCTCTATTTTTTTTGGATTTTACTGTTTACTGCTTTTTTCTTTTTTACAGTCACAGGCTTCAGCGAGGAGTGAAGAGTATAGGCAACTGTTTCGTCTTCCAACGGAGGAAGTAAGTCACTCTATACTATGGATGATCATGTCTTTTAAATTTCTTTTTCTTTCGTTCGGAGGATTCCTAAGCTGAAAAAAAAGAGAATTAAGTACTCATTTGGTATCTCTTAGGAGTTTTTTTATGCTAAATCTTCATTTGCTCTTCGTTATTCGTAGTTGTTTTGGTTTCGTTAAATTATATCACTGCTAAATTTGAGGTTAATATCATCGAGAATTTTTATCAAGACGAAAACCTGTTCATTCTATGGGAGTTGGGATCCGATAATTTGTAACATTTCAGAAATTCTCTTCGAGTGGGGATCTAAGAAGGTTTGGAGGTTCACAACATGTCATTGTATTTTTATTCTTTTGTGGTGACAGCTGGACCCAGTCTAGGGTGATTAATCGTAACTTTAAGTTAATAGGATTCTAAAGCTTACCAATGTATCAAATAGAAGTTAGAACACAAATTTCAAAAATAATGAGGTGAAAATTGATGGAAGTGCTGTGGAATGTGCCAAGAAGCTGACGAAAAGTATTCTGTTGAGTGTCATTTTCAAACTGTCGAACATATTGTAGGTATGGGACAGTTCAAAATGCTTAGTTTTTCTTGCACTTGTAATTGCCTGCCAGTTAAACATGCGCGCACGCATGTTTGTACCTTGAACTTATCGTATATGGTTTGAGATTTTCTGGAATGGTTCTTATTGTTAAAACTTATGATATTGCCCCCCTCTCTCACACACACAGCAGAGGATATCTTAACAGTTCTAAAGGACCTCTGTTTTATTCGAAGATGCATCTAAAATTTTCATCTTTTGTCCCCACCCAATAGGTGCTCATACAAGACTTTAATTGTGCATTCCAGGAGAGTATTCTTCTTCAGGTAATCTTGATACTGACTTGTATTATTTTATTGGAGATGCATGCATTAAACATTAATTGCTATAGTATGCTGCATTTCATCTTTTTGACTTGGAATTTCATTAGGTAAATGATATCACAGATGAGTTACGTGATAATTTTTGTTTATTCAAGTTTTTTTTTTAAAACTTATCTGGGGGTAAGATTATGTTTTCCTAAATTACTCACGCATTGTTTACTGTTTACATGTTGCAGGGGCATATGTACCTTTTTGTACATTACATTTGCTTTTATTCCAACATATTTGGATTTGAGACAAAGGTAATGTTTGAACATCAGCTTTATTTTTGTTACTGTGGTCTCTGTCTTTCATGGTTCCTTTTCTCATTCTTGACTGTTTCCTGACATGTTTGATGTGTTTTTATCCAGAAAATAATCCCCTTCCATGAAATTACGGATGTAAAAAGAGCAAAGACAGCTGGGATCTTCCCTAATGCTATAGAAATTTGTGCTGGAGGAAAGAAGGTAGTGCTAGATATGGAGTATTGATCCTCTCCTATTATGTTTTGGCATTTCTTGAAATTGTTGCTCTGATAGTGCTCTTTTACCTCCAATTTTTAGTAACAACTGCGACATCTAAATCCAATTATTAGTGTGGCAGTACTTCTTTGCATCATTCCTTTCTCGCGATGAAGCTTTGAAGCTCATCAGTGATGGATGGTTACAACACGGTAATGGTTCCAATTTGATCACAGAACAACAGGTATTTTAAAGCATTGGAAACTCGTTGAATGAATTTTTATTACTTCATTGTGAATTATAAAATGGTAAAAAACTCCGTTGGTCTGTTTGTTTCATTGTCGCCTTCTTATGTGCTGATTTTACCTCAGGATTTGATTTCTGTAACCAGTAACCTAGATAATGGACTTGTTGTAACTGAAAAGGTGAATAACTTCAAGCAAGTCAGTGAATTAGATTCCCCTGACAGGTATTTTCACAAGCCATATAGAGTTTATATGAGTTTGTCTCTGGTTCATGTTTTGGAGGATCGATCAGAAATTGCCTGTATGTATGTTAATACAGGCAAATGGCTACTGCCCCTTCACCTGATTCTAAGATTTCAGCATCCGATGAAAATGGCACTGTCTCAATAACACAGATACAAGTAGCTGATGAAGTGGAACAGGATGTTGAGCTAGTTAGAAATACCGACTCTTTATCTTCAACAACTTTGGCATGGAATGTGGAAAATTTTGAAGCACCTCAGAGTTAGTTATATCTTGTGAATTATTTTAATTGTGGTTTTGTTTTGTATATAACATGCAATGAACGAGCTCATTTTCCAGTTAGCTACATTATCTTCCTAATAATCAAGATTGTAAGGCATATGGTTCTTCTCCACCTTCTAGTTAAATATAGTCTTTTATTTAGAGACTGAAAAGATTTTGTCAATTCTAAATCAAGCAATTGGGAATTCGATATTAAATCTATCAGAGGAATTATTTGGTAATCCCCGGCAAGACATGGCTTGAAGAGGATTGAATCCTTTAGATGTGGGTCATGGAGCTTTTTTCTACTCAAAAAATAATGTTGTGATTGTGGTTATTTTCCATCGGTAAAATTTTGGGATGATGTTTGGTGTGGATTTACTATTTTTTTTGTTGCTCTCTGTTAATTGAACTGTATTTCTGATATGCAGGACGTGAATCTTTTAAAGAAGTTGGAGAGACGAAGTTTCTGGTAGTGTTCTATCTTTTATTGACTTGTATTTTCTTTTGAATTTGCTCCTTCATTGTCTTGCTACTTGTAGAATTCAATAAATATTGCCACATTAAAGAGTTTTTCTCTGATCTTCTTTTATTTTAAGGAATGCAGATAAAGGTAGAGGAGTTCTTTAATTTGTTCTTTTCAGATGAAGCTGCTAGCTTTGTTGAATCTTTCCATAGTAGATGTGGAGATAAAGGTAATTTGCTTTGAATTCCCATGGAACCTTACTCAAGTAAAACATCCCTAGTTTCTCGATGTGATTAAGTTTGATGAATATGTTGGATGATATAATTCTTCCCTTGATCTTTGGTTGGTTAATTCTTGTGCTTTTCAGAATTCAGGTGCTCTTTATGGTACCCAAATGAGGAATTTGGGCATGCCCGTGATGTGTCTTTTCAGCATCCTATAAAAATATATTTTGGTATGGAGGTGCATTATTTGTTTATCTATTTGGTTTGTGTGGTGATTTCAGCAAAGTTGTCACTCTTTCTACCCATTAATATTAGTTTTAAATTTTTGTGCTTTTATACAGGTGCGAAATTTGGGAGCTGCCAGGAGGTCCAGAAATTTCGAGTCTACAGAAACAGGTTCTTGTAGTCTGTAATTTGTGAGATACTTTAGATGCACTGTTACAGTTTTGAAGATGACTTGGTGATGAGTTCAGTAAGATGGAATAATAATTCACTATCCATCATCCTCTATTTTACAGCACCAAAAAATAAATAAAAAAGTATGTATTTATTAGATGGAAGAAAACGCCTCTTTGGAAATGAAAGGAAGGTTTTTGAGGATTTTTAAAGCAGTACACGGTGGGCATTTTTGTAGCATAGTGCTGCTGGTGGTATGCTGGCGCACTATATCTGGACATTTTTGTTATGATTAGGTTAGTTTTAAAGGTAAGTAAGAGTTAGGTTTTGATGGATCAGCACAATTTCACACTCTGCCCCTGACCATGTTCAAGGAGTTTGATCTTTGAACCTATCCTTTTTGTGCATCTTTTCTTTATTAATAAAGTGATTAGAGGCATTGGTGCGCATTCAAGTATATGCTTAAATTGGGACCATACACAACTCATTTAAACTTTCTACTTCACTAGTTTGGGTCCATTACTGTTCTGCTATGTTTAGAGTGAAAACTTTGCACGCTTTTTTACTGCTAAACCACCTTTCATTATCTGAATCCATGATCTTTTTGGTCTCTCACTCCCTCTCTTCTTTGTTCCTACCACTTCAATCCATTTTATCTTCTATATGATGTCCATATGTTTGTTTTCTACGAGGCCAGACTATTTCAGACAAGTCACACTCACATATCCTAAAATTTTAAACTTTCTTGCAAGTGGACTCATTTCTTATCCGGTCTTTGCTCAAATCATTTTAGTTTTTCTTGGGATGTAAAATAAATTTGTAGCAAAATCTGTGGAAATTACATATAAAGCTCTTGATCAATAATGTTCTTAATGGAGACTATGCACGGATTAAATTTATTTAGCTGTTTATTTGCCATACAATTCCTCTCCTTTTTTGGTTGTGGAGCGTGTAATTGATTTGACCAATTGTTTGTTCTTCCTCGTGATTTTACTTTTGCTTTTACCAGCAAACTGGTTATCGAGACATCACAACAGATCAGTGACGTCCCTTTTGGAGATTGTTTTTGCGTTGAGGTACAAGCTGTTTCTGAGCCATTACTGATATGATGGATAAATGTTTTAAATTTATTCCTTTTCATATATTTAGTAGGGCGTGCACTCAGTTTTTTAAGAAATAGATTGTATAATGGTGTTTTATATTGAATGTTAATCAACCATCATGAAGTCAGAAACTGGTGCCCTTATATAGCAGGTGCAACTTTTGTGGTCTGATTCTTTTCTTGAATTACATGAAGTTATTGAACCATTTCAGGAGCTTAGGAATTGTCACGTTATTTCCTTTCAAGCATATGCTATCATGGATGCATCTTTAAAATGCATGTATCAAATGGTTCTGGTTGCTCTTGGATAGATTCATCTGATATTAGGTGATCCTCCTTATGTTTTCACCCTCCTGGACTTTAACATTCTCTCACCATTCTCTGTCACATGTTTCCTTTTCTTCCAGATTGGGAGTGAATTGTATAGGGTAAGTTAGACATATAGGGCATGTATCCCATAAGCAGCTGTGATTGTCAGGCTTGGGTCAGCAGTTTACTCCTAATACATCATTAATATGTTGGAAACAAACAATAAGAGAGGATACAGCCATTCTACCCCTAGGTTTGGAATTGACTTTAGAAAAGAAGATGGAATGATGTAGGGAATTCTTATTAATTGAAGGAGAGATAATAAGTTGGATGATCTTTTGCCCATTAAAAACCTTTTGACACTGAACAGGAAAATGGAATTTTATTTATTTGTTTATAATTTAAATAATCTCTTAGAAATTAACTATCATCTAAGAAGTTTCTGGGTTTAACAATATTTCGTTTTGATTCTCTTCTTTGGATTTAAGTTACTAGGATTTTCTTACTGTCTTCTGAAGCATAAACTCTATGTATTTTGGGGCACATCATGGTGAATTAAAACAGAGATATGAGAGTTTTTTCAATCTCCAGCCTCCTACAAGGTTGTCCTCTCTTATTTAATGTATTCCTTCCTCTCCTATTGGGAATTCTTCAGTTCTTTGTCTTCATGGGTACCCTTGTACGACACTTTTACCAATAAGTCAACTAGAATGTCTAGGAAAGTACCTACTATGTAAGAAAAGTGATTGGAGGGAGATTGCAGGAGTAAAAAGGAAGAAATTTGGGAAGAGAGTGGAAAGGGAGAAAAAACAACTAATTGAATGGTCACATCATGGTGAATTAAAACAGAGATATGATAATTTTTTCATTCTCCAGCCTCCTACAAGGTTGTGCTCTCTTATTTAATTTATTCCTTCCTCTCCTATTGGTAATTCTTCAGTTCTTTGTCTTCATGGGTACCCTTGTACTACACTTTTACCAATAAGTCAACTAGAATGTCTAGGAGAAGTACCTACTATGTAAGAAAAGTGATTGGAGGGAGATTGCAGGAGTAAAAAGGAAGAAATTTGGGAAGAGAGTGGAAAGGGAGAAAAAAAAACTAATTGAATGGTCATGATCCTCAGGATTCAATTAACAATTTCACACGACAGATTAATGTAGAAGAGATAATAAACAAAAAACGAGTAATTCATGAAATAAAAAATGAAATGTGTGGATAGAGATCAGTGTAATGGTTATGTTAATGATTTGTCAACTTGTGTAAAGAAAAAACGAGTCTATAACAGAATGGATACTTTTAAATACCAGTGGCAGCAAGTATTCAAAATAGTTCATGGCATGAGCTTCAATCTTTCTTAAGCCCATCTCTACTATTTAAACCTACCTGATGCCCCTCTTCTCTTCATGGGTACAATGTCAGGGACTATGGGATGTGACTAGAGATGGCGATGGATCAAATGAAGGCTGCATTTTGCGGATATATGTGGATGTTGTATTCAGCAAGAAAATTATTTTTAAAGGTTTGCGTTTGCCATTGTGTACATTTATTACATGCTTCATGTTGCATTATTTTTTTCCCATAATCTATCTTGATTTCACCATCATGTTTTTAATTTTTTGGTATCCTTTGGCACCAAAACCTGAAAGAAAAACTAACTAGCCTCTACCATCTCTGCTAGCGTAATACCATAAGAAACAGCTAACAGACATGGCATAAACCAGAGGGAGGATCATTGAAATGCACTTTCCTTTGGCTGTGTGAAATACCCTCGATCAATCCGCAGATGGATTGCATCTCTGAACCTGTGGAAAATCCTGACCACCCAACTCTTCTCGAACAGGATTCACTAATAATGATCTTTATCGAACGGGATTCTCTTGGTGCACCACCTTTGAGATTATTTTATATGCAAATACTTTGCATAAAATAATACGTATGGAGATTGGAGTATGAACTGGGAAGGTTCCCTGGTAATCACAACTCTTCTCGAACAGTAATCAAGAAAGACTAACTGAATGAACAGGGATTTTGTTAAAGAATATAAAATGATCTTTCTTCTTTTATATGTGAAATAGGAATAAAATGAGCTACAAGTCCTGATATGCTTTCCCTCATGCTATCGCTATAAATACTTCTTAGAACAGGGGTTATGGTTCAATAATTGCTTGAAATCAAGTCTCAGGAGTCAGGATGTGCCCCACAAGCTTTTATGACTTGTATTTTTATTCATTTCTGTAATTTACATTTCATGGATGCTTTTATTATTGCGAAAACAGCTTTGCAATACATGTTTTCATAATAATGTGTGCTAGATTTTTCATGCCTAATGACTTGCAATATTACAGGTAAGATAGTGCACTCTACTGTGGAAGAATGTCGAGAAGCTTATGCAATATGGATAAACATGGTAATATATTCATTCTTTTTAGACATGAGTTATCAAATCAATGGTGTATATTGGATGGAGGGTTTATTGACTGCATGTTCACTAATTTTTCAGGCACATGAATTGTTGAAGCAGAAGAACCTTGAAAAACAAGGTTAATCATCATATCATCATAAGACTTCACACCAGCTCCTCCTCTGCATGATGTGCTCTGCTTTTTGTGATATTGCCAGGAAATTGAATCACTAACTTCATTCTATCATTTCCTATTTTCTTAAAGCAGAGGCAGGGCCGACTCTCAGCATGATTCATGAGGAAGAAGTTCATTCTGAAAGAGAAGTGGAGACTGGAGAAGCTTCAGAAAACTCTTACAAGCCAAGAGGGCATGTGAGGATGCAGCAGATGTCTAGTTCTGTGGCTGTTAGTCAACAGGCCGATGATCTTGTGCAGGGAAATTTTACAAATGCTACATCCATTGCATCTTCACTAGGAGAATGTGTGACAAAGCTCTTTTCGTTTTTTAAAAGCCAGAGCCAAATTTCCCTAGTCTTAGTTATTGCATTTATTGTGATCATCCTGATGCAGGTATGCAAATTCCCCGAATTTCTTCTGGTGACATGCATAATTCAATCTAGTTATTTTGCTCAATTAACTCCAACACTGGCATGATGTTTTAATTTTGTGGCTTTAATGTTTAGTCTTCAATTTTTCACGCATCTTGTGCATGTTAGACTGTTGTCACCGTGTTTTTGTAACCACCGATGCTGTTTTTGGTGGTAAATGATGCCATGGAATAACTACTGGATAAGTAATTTAAATCTATTTGTTTTTTCTATTCCTTTTTTCAGTCTCCATTTTCCTTGGTCATTGGGATCCTTGCATTGGGTTAAGAATAAATGACCTTGGTTTGTTGGAAAGAACCCAAAAATAAATAAAAATAAAACCTAAGGAACTGAAAACATATCTCAGTTGAAGTTTAGTATTCACAAAATGGCTGAAAAGGAAGTTTTTTTTTTTTTTTACTTTGGGTTAACTGTGTTGCCACCTCAAAACATTAGGGTTAGCTGCAAGGTGCCCCCACAAAATTTAGCATTGCTCGGCGGCACCCTTCTGTAACATTTTTTTTACTACGGATGCTTGTGTGCCTAGGCTCCATGTATTGCTGCTTGTTTTTTTTTTATCCACTTTGTCCTAGATCCCCGGTCTCATGGGTTTTTGTAGTGGCTAGAGCATAACATTAGCCTTTCATTTATGCAGTACCATTGTCATCTGGATCGATAGGTACCACATGGACATAAGCTTCCTACACTCACTGCCTTTTTGACCCTTTTTAACTGCAGGTGAGCATCCTCGTGCTATTGAACAGACCACAAACTGTCCACGTGGCTTCTCCAGAATACTACATGGGTGGCCTGCGAGGTGGGGCTGGTGAAAAATCAGCTGAAGCTGTGGCTTGGTTGGAGAGGCGGACGCACCACCTTAAAGATGAGATGTTTATGGTTGAGGCTAAGCTAGAGAGGTTGCAGCAGGAGCACTCATGGTTGAAATCACAGTTGAAAAACCTTGATAATCTTGAAAAACATAAATAACCTAATATTTTATAGTGAAAAAGAAAGTATTTTTTTTCCCACGCTCTGCTCTTTTCTTTTAAGTATATGGCAAGAAACCTAGTTGATTGACCCCAGGATTTAAGTTTCTGGGCCGAAGACCTTTTGATAGCTGCTGTGTTGCTGCTAATGAACAGGCAATTTATATGATGCCTCGGAGAAGCAATGATACTTAGATTTTATGTCTTTGTAACTATTCTCCGGCCATTGTCTGGTTGGAGGAAATAGAGGGGATAGGAATCTCATTTCATATAAATGCTTGGATATACAATTTGAAGAAAGAACCTGAATCCCATGCCTTGAATGAGCTATTCAATTCCTCTTTCCCTTGAAGCAAAGGTATTAAACTTGGCTCGGCCATTACTTGATTTAAGGCTTGAGATGAGGGAGTCAATTTAAAATGATATTTCTTAAGATATTTTTTTTATAAATAAAAATGTTTTGATTTAGAAAAAAATTAAATTAGGTTTTGATTGATTGCAAGTTAACTTATAAGATTACTTGAGTTTAGAGAGTAAATTCTCAACCACCTCGGTTTAATCTTGATCCCGAATCAATAATCTCATATTTAATAGCACAATCTTGGAGTAGCTATTCCATCCAACTCGAAAGCATTCTTATTAAACTTGGTTGGTCAATATCGTGTCAAGTCTTGAATTGCTTGAATCAATTTTAGTTGAAAATTATAAGAGTTAATTTGGTGTGATCTTGAACTTGATTGATTTAATCAAAAAAAATTGAATTTTTTAATATATATTTTTTAAATAATATTATTTTAGTTTTTTTTTTTTTTTAAGTATAGATTTACCAATTTGATTTATATCCCAAATATTGAGTCACGTCAGGTTAATAACTATGGTAGAGAGCTAGGCCGGCACGTAATATGTGCTTTAGCAGCTTGTGGTTATGGTGTGATTAAGTGCTACCATGATCAGTTCGAAACTGCTATTTTAGTTTGGTGTACACATTGCGGCTTAATTCAGTTGGAAGCTAGCTAGTCATTTCTATGAGTTGTTGCTATCATGTGGAGGTCAAAGCATAAAAATACAATTTTTTCTACAGCTAGAGTTGACTACATCTTCTTCTGTTTTTTTCCCAGTAAACAGTCAACAACTAGTGTGTATATAAACGTTTAAAAGCCTAAAATGTATTATAATTTTCACAATTTTAAATAGCACCAAAAATACTAAAATGAACCACCGACTACTTTCTTTCGAACCACTCGATCCTCGAAAAAAACTAGGTATATCAGTGAGTGCTATATGACTTTTTTTTCTTAGATTTACTCCATTATCTGCATTATTCTCTGAAGATTCTTGACAATGACTGTGAAGAGGGAAAAAAAATAGTGGGACAATGGGTAAAAAGAAAAGTCTGTACGCTCACTCTCTCGACCTTTATGGCCATGAACTAAACCCTCGTCGAGGCATGTTCCACATGGATTATATTATTTTTTGTTGCTGCTAGCGATTGCGTTCCAAACGCCTGAAAAATAAAACGGTACAAGAAAAATGCAAGGTCAAAAGTGATGACCGTTTTCTCAGAAAAATACATCATTTTGCTTTGCTCTTTTCGGTAGGACGCGGGCCGTTTCTTGAGGTCCGTGCGCTCTACTACTTACCGGCCAAACCGCTTACCGCCACTGCTGTGGGCAGGCTGAAAGTCAAACACGATCCCTGCGATTTTTGTACTTGGCTCAAATCTCTCCGAATCAAAGGTGATTTTAGTCACTTCATCTGATTTTGCTCATTTATTATGATGCAATTCGATATAGGGCTCTGAGAGTGCCTTTAATCAGAAGCAAGGGATGGATTGGACCCAATTTAAATACTTACACTTGTCTTAGGAAAGTGGATCGGTAACATTAACACACTTTGTATTTTGTTTTTCAAAGAGGAATATCGTCGTGTCAGATTTTTCGTGTGAAAATGATGTATGATGTACCTTTATTCGTCATCACATGGAGTAAATGGTCACTTTTGTTATATTTCATAATTTTTTTGATATAGATATTGACAGTGGCCCAGATAAAAAATACGGTTAGATTGTTGTTGGTCACTACACCCTGTCGTTTAGGGCCTCATCTATCCTTTAGACCCCCCCACCCCACCCCACCCCCCTCAACAAATCGTATTTGGGACCACATCCCAATCCCACGCAAATTTTCAGGGAGCTCGTGCTGGTATACAGAACGATGTCGTTGTACAACCATGTTAGTGTATGCCACCCCATTGCTCATTTTAGAAAATATCACAGTTTATAAAGTTTTATCCCACTTTTATTGGTTTTCATAACATTTAGAGAAATATTCTGCTAGATTTCTATTATACTCTAAGCAAGCAAATCTTGTTATTGGTTGATCTGCGCCGTCAATTATTATTTTCAATGACCAAGAAAATAGTTTCCAACAATAAGCCAACTTCCTGTCATGATTTCTTCTACGAGGCCGCGGTTTTACTAGCATGTTGCATAAATGTCTAGGACCACTCATACCATCGATATTTAAAACATGCTTTTTATTCTAATTTTTTTTTAATTTGTTATTTATTTTAATTATATTAATTTAAATATGAGAGAGTCTTTCTAAAAAAAAAATTGTTTGAGAAATTAATCCTCTTTTTTCTCGACCATGAAAGCCGAATACCTTAGTCCATTTTAGAGTTGAGAAAAGTCAAAACCCGTTAGGAATTTCAACAATTTCTTCAGAGGCTTACGCCAGCAGTTAGGTAGCTTATGGATAAATATTTATTAATATTTGATAGTTAGCGGATTGAAAAGTCGTATTACTACGATAGAAACCAAATTAGCCGTTACTATAAACCTGAAAGGTTATTCTAGTCTTTTTGTTCTTCATAACAGAGGATCTTCGAGCTCGAAATCTATAGAGCGGCGGGTCGAATCCTTGAAATTCTGCAAGCGCAAGCGACGTCCTTTGCAATATTTTCTTAATTTGATCATGACGTGGGATACAAATCTTATTATTGTAAGCTAAATTATTTTATTATAATATTTATTTAATTAAGAAGATTTTCTTAGGATTTATTTGTTTTATTTAAATACAGAAAATATTTATCAGGATATTCAGTATTATTAAAATTTATGTATAGATGGTAATAAAACGAAACAATTATAATTAAGGCCTGGGCCCTTGAGCATGACTGGCGAATCCGAAACGATATTAGTGAGCTAAATGTAGACAATTGAGGGTGATCTGATTAGATACAGTGTGTGCTAGTCGTTTTCTAGGAAGACCACCGACTGACTGTTAATTTTGCATGGTCTCTGTTCTGTATGGACTATAAGCCGCCGAAGGCTCGAGGGCTCGAGAATTGCATGGTACCCCTACCCCTCGGATCAAAACCGAGTAGCAGTTTCAGCAAGAGAGGGCGGAAAGTGCTTGTCTTGCCGTTGCAATGATGGAGAGAGCTGGCCACAGAGGTACGTGTGGAATAGTGCGACTTCCACTGTCCCATCAAAGCTTGGAATATATATATCATGTCCATGACACGATAGACCCCGTTGGGCCTTTTGTTGCTGTACCAGATGGTGTTTTCCACGTTATATAGTTTCTGTCAAATATCAAGCTGCATCGATCCTTGATGGTCAGAGGGGTGGCTTGTCTCTAATGTTACAACATCGACCATGCATACAGATCGAAGAATCAAAATACCAGAATCACCAAGTGTTTGGTTGATGAGCAAGATTGGGATTCTCTGTGATCTCTCTCTTTTTTCTTAAAAAAAAAAACATGGTGATCATTTATGTTTGATCAACTTGAATGGACGGAGGCAGATCAATAATTGCATTTCGTCGTTTAATTAAGAAATTATTCTACATGTATAAAAAGATTGTAATCGTATATATACATATACCCTATGTTTTGTATGTATAGGAAATCATATCGTTGACTTGATTGTTTTAGTTTGAACTTCATAGATACATAAAGATTATTGAACTTGATAATTAATTAATATACACACAAATTGTTGTGTTTTTAGATTCAAATCTTGTAAAAAAATCGTGATTAATAATTTTTAATAGCTTGAAAATAGTCTCATCATTGAACTATTTTGGAATAGGACTTGCTCTCGTGATTTAACCCCAACTTTGTGATTGGATTGAGTAAAAGAAGATTTAAAATCTTTGAGTAGTGTTGCCACTCATGTGCAATTGGGTGTTGATTTCCTTTTAATTTCTTTGGGATACAAAAAATGGTTTCAAATCTATATCTCTACAAAAATAGTAACCCACACTTTGATTTTGGAGAACACTATGTGCAATTTACAAATTCTCCATTTACATTTTCTTAGCTACTAAGTTTCTCATCTCGTCTGCCTTCAAAGTTCTCTATATGATGCCGATTCAGAACCTTCTTTGCCGTTGCTCTAAAAGGACATGTTGAGCTCACAAACCGGTTGATCAAGTGTAAATAAGTGCTCAGATCATGACACGTGGCAACATCCCTTTTACTGAGGTACGGTGATTCTTTGCTGCTCAGTCTTAGCTCCCGCCCCACCTCGGCATATACCCACTGTGTGTCCTCCACGCGCTGCCGCAACCAGCATGGTAGTCCTGCCACATGGACTGCCCGGTTCCTTGCCATGTCATTGTTGTCAATCACAAATCCAGGCACTTTTGTGATTAGATCATCAGAGTTTACTATACGTAATATCCTGGTCCCACTTTTCTCCAGCTGGCACCTAAAGCTTCTATTCCCTACACGTGGCCCACCAAAGGACATTACTGTCACAATTGGTGCATTTTTAAAGGTAGAGTTTATATCATATGCAGTCAAGGTAGCGAGAGCGGCACCGAGGCTGTGACCCGTGATTGTGAAGCTGAGTGGCTCATCACCGTACATTTCCATGACCCTGGCAATTTCCTCCCTCACCATATCCTGCAAACTCGGACACGTGGCAGTCTGAGAAGTATACAGGCTCAAAAATCCACTCTCCACCATGGGCCCACCACCATCAGGATCCACATAATCGCAATGTTTCCCAGGTAAGCAAGTTAAGGTGGCGCGTAGATTTTCAACCCACTCCAAGCAAGTAGCAGTGCCTCTGTATGCAATCACCACGTCCCGGCGGCCTAACCGGGCAATCTCCTCTTTATCTTGACAAACCGCCACATAACCAATCCAGCTGGACTGGGTGGACACCCAACTCGGAGCCCTGTTGATCCAACGTGGCAACTGGAGCCCGCAAGTGGCACGCAAATGCTTTGTCGTTCGATAACCGGTCTCTCCAATTCCAGACCGAGCCAGGAGTGAGTTTCTTGAGAATTTGGAGGTGGCGTAAGTTGATGAAGAAGGATCAAAGTTAAAAGAGCGATATGCAGCTTCAACAAATAACCCATATCGTAAAATCTCACTTCTTAAACGATCATCAAGAGGGTCGAGCAATCCATCCCAATTATTGACCCCCTGATACTCCATCCATTTCTTGCCAAGCTTTGCTGTTGATCTAGAAATGAAATCCCTGCAATGCACTGATAATTTGTGCTTAAGAGAAGGTAATGATACTTGGGAGTTGTATGAGTGAGTAATGTTGAAGTGGGTGAGGTTGAGGTGTTTTGAAGCAGAAGCTAAAGTGTTGGATGATGGCCTTGTTGATACAACAGCAAGCCTCATTGTTAGTACTGGTTAGTTTTGGAAGGTTGTTATTGTTCTAGATGGAAGAAGGACGGTCGTGCTTAGCTTCTGTTGGTTTGGGAAGACTACAAAAGTGGACATTTATAGGAAACCATGGAGAGAGAGAGAGAGGGTGGACGGCGGTGCATGTATTAGTGAAAAAAAGAAGATCAGGAGGGGGAGGGGAGGTAGTGGTAGCTTAGCTTTGATGATATAGATTTGAGAAAGATGGTAGTAGAGTAGTACTCTATAGTTGTGGGGACGATCGCTTAATTGGATCATGATAACCTGAAAAACGGCTGTGGGTCTGCCAGTTAGATTTTTAACTATTGCTCATGCGGTCTCATATATTGGCTTCAAATCTTTTCAAAAACAAAATAGAAATTAATCTTTATCAATTTTTTAAATACTTTTATTGAACTAGTTTTTAGATATGTGTAGTTGCATGTAGATTATTCAAGTTTTGTTAAATATTACTATATTAATGTCTCTGTATTCATAAATTAAATATATTATATTCACATCTTAAAGTATTTAAAGTTTTATTTTATATATATATATATATATATTCTAACCAAGGAGAAAAATAGTGAAAAAAACCGATTATATTGACTTTTGAAGAGTTAAAAAGGTAAATAAAAATAAAACTAGAAGAAAGAGAATAAATCGACTACATCAACTTCAATACACTGAAGCTATAATCCTTTTAATTATGGATAAAAATAGATTGTTTATATTAAATCATCAAGAGATTCAAGAAAATTTATTCTTTCTTAGCATAATACTGAATTTTGGTTTTAATACAATCTCTTAGTCATGAGCATGAGGTCAACCTCTAATTTTAATTTATAGATGATGATTGGATATTGAAAAAGGGGCTGAATTGAAGAATTGGAGATCTTGATTTGGACCCAACGAAAAAAAAGACAAAGGGTTTTGTCTTTCCGACCAACAATAGGAAGCGTGCAGGCACGTGCTTTTCACAGGCCGCGTAACCGCTCCGTTCAACACTTCAAACTTCACAGTACCAGTCCTGCTTTTGCTTGCCTTGAACTTGTGTTGTGAAAAGAGTACTGTTTTTACGGCTGCTGAGTGCAACTTTTATTTTTGGATGTAAGTATTAAATGATTTTTTTTAATTTTTTTATAGTTTTTTATTTCAAAATTTGATATACTCAGAAATAAATTTTTTTTTTGTGATTGAATTAAGAGTTAATTAAATATTCTTTCAAATAATTCTCTTCTCTAAATTTTTTTTTTGATAAATACCTCTAAATGCCTATAAAAAATATTATTTTTAGAGAGATTTGAGGATCTCTAAATGATAAAATCAATAATTTTATATAAAAAAAAAATAATAAACATGCTAAAAACATTAAATTATAAAAACAAAGTTATTCATATGAATGTGTTTTTGAATGTAAAATCTTGAATCTTTTATGTGAGATATTCAAGAGATATTTATAACGTATGAATCTTGGTTTTTTTTTCTTTTAAGTAAAGTTGTTAAAAAGTCATCTTATCTTATAACATTAATAAATAATGAAAATATATTACACGTGTATTAATGAGGGAAGATATCCACTATACATGCATTAATTAATGAGAAAAAATGATTGGAGTTTAAAAGGAGGTTAGAACCCAAGAGTACCAGACGCACCCCCTAGTTTAGGTTTTGTATAATGAAATGAAGTTTCTAATTTTTTATTAGATGTCACACATGCAAGGGGTAAATTAAGACTTTGATAATTAGAGAGCTAAAATGTAAATTTTATATATTATTTTATTTTATGTTAAACAATAAATATTACTTAGATAATGAATAAGCTTAATATAAATATCTAAATTTCTTACCCCTCAAATAATTAATAAGATATAAATATAATAAAACCTAATACATAAATGCTCGCTGCCATCTCTATTCACTGCTCGCATGCAATTCAGTACTCAATTTGATATGAAAAATCCTTTTCTTACAGTCTTCAATTAAATTTGAAAATAAAGAGACAATAATTTGGGAACAAGATCTGAGAAGTTATATGGGATTTCTTATGACACCCCTAATCAATCAATCAACGCATCCGACCTAACATTCCATATTCCAAAAATGTTTTTTCTACAAGTAACGAATCAACACTGTCAGCACAGATAATTAGCTATGACTTCTGAGCGATAATATATGTAATTGTTCTATTGCTGAGGGGACCGATCGATCGATGCATGTAGGTTGGAATACTTCTAGTGGTGGCATATGGAAGAAATATTTCCTCTTCACAGGAGTATTATTTTTTATTCCAACGTTTTGAGAATTAAAAAAAAAAACATTCAAATTGATTATTTTTTTTTCAAATTATATGATGCTGTGCTTTCCAACTAAAAATCATTATTGTGAGTAATTTTCACGTCATGCGAGAAGGAGATTGTGTGATTTCTTTGAAAGGAATGAAGGTGGAAAGGAAAGGAAAGGAAAAGGAAAACGCTAAGAACTCATCCGATAAGATGGGTGAAGATCCTCTCTTATCAGATCAAACTTTGGACCGCCTAAGTCCACGACTTTACACGTTCTATGATTTGATAACTATCAATGAATACTTATGTTAAAGAAAGATAAAAAAAGATGGATTTATGCGAATAAGCCACCTACCCTTAATTCCTAATCAAGGCTTTTCAAGTGCTATTATCCCTACCTGGCTGCTAATTTAATATGGTATGGTTGTTTTTTAAAATATTTTTTATTTTAAAATATATTAAAATAATTTTTTTTTATTTTTTAAAAATTATTTTTAATATTAGTAAATCAAAATAATATGAAAATATTAAAAAAAAATATTAATTTAAAATAAAAAATAAAAATAAATTAATTTGTTTTTAAAAGCAAACATAATGCTAAACACTACCAAACTACTTTTTTATGTTTGATGAGCAGAGAAGGATAGCTCCTTTTACCGTCCCATTGCGAGCTAAAACATTCTGTTCTATATTCTATCCTCTAGGGTTGGGTTAATTATAATCAATTTTATTTCAGAGCTAACTAATAAATCATAGTTGTCAAACTTAATTTAAGATCGGACATGAAGATACTAAATTTATAAATTTACTAAGTCAATGTGAATTAATCTTTATCATTAAAATGATTCCTATCAATTTTTATTTATTTAAAACATCTATTTTTAATTGATTAACAGTGGATTGGATTTGATTTGATAGACCTAACTGAATTACAATTTAATTTATTAATCATTTGAATTTGACTGAATTAATATTAAAATTTATTTAAATTAAAATTTAATTCAAAATAACCCATCAACCCAGACACAGCGAGTGTAAAAACTATGTAATGAGATATTGATGCATAGAGTTACACACATATCATATTCTAGTTTAGAAATTGAGTTACATATCTAATGATTTGTGAAGAAACAATTTATCGTTTTCAAAATATAGGGATCATGTCTCTCAATCATTGTCAATGATTTGACCGTCGACTTTATAGTTTTGTAATATAATTTCTTATTTAATTACCTTAGTCAGTTAATTACAACTTAGTCCCTTAGTTTATTAAAACAAGCTAATCGGTCTCCATGGTTTTAAAAATTATACATTTAATCCTTTTTGACCATTTCATGTTTGTTTTTATTTTAAAAAAAACAGAAAAGGGAAAAAAAAGTAGACAATACTTGGATTAGCTCCCCCTGTTCACTCTATATTTTATTTAACAGTCTCGAGTTTTTGTTTTTCAGCATTAGCGACTCAATTTGACTACTGTTACTGTATTGCCCTTGACTCCATTGATTACACTTTATGTCGTAGTATTAATTACAGGTAACTGTAATTTCATGCATAGTTATCAAATTCATTCCCAGGCCAACCAGTTCTAAAATACAGGTTAGGTTACGGATAAGATAGATTAACTCGGATTAACCTAGTTCAATATTTTTTTAAAATTAAAATAAAATCTTTTTAATTTTACTTTTAAAATCAACTTAGTTGTGAACTAATTTGAATAAATCAAATCAATTAACTCTAGGTTGATTTTTTTCATACCCAACTTGAGATAAGAAAACATGTTGGTTGGCTTCTAGATCGGCCAACAAGGTCGGGTCGATTTGATACCAACACTTACATGGAGTTATAATGGTTGAGTTTCTACTTCTAGATCGGCCAACAAGGTCGGGTCAATTTGCCAAAACCATGTACATGACATGACTTTGTTTTTGTTAGTTTACTCGATAATTGATTGTTAACAAATTACTTGAATATACACGACCGATCGATCTTTTATAGCACCACTTGCCAATAGTATTTGATTGACATGCACCAAAAGGCAGTGCTAGTGCTGGGGGACCTGAGGAAAACACATTTACTCGGTGAATTTTTTTTAATTTCTCTTGTTAGTCACATATGTGAGGACAAAATCGAGTAATGTGTAATAATACGAGGATATGACATTGTTCAGTTTTGAACTTTTGGGACTTAATTTACTTGAATTGCATATGTTGTTGGGAGACTAATTTGTGGGTGATTAAAAAGAATGCAATATTTTAAAAATACATTTTACTTTTACTTGAAAAAAATCAAATTAATATTTTCAATTTATTCTGATGATTTTAGCGTGTTGGGATAAAAAAAAAAATTCTTAATATATATATTTTTTGAAAAAAACTATGCACTACCATACAAAATGTACTATTTTCGCCCCCCCCGGCAGCATTGAGATGCTAGGAACAAATTGGTGACAAAGACTTACAGATTGAAAAACATACACTATAAAACAACCAAAATTACGAAATATTGCACCCTGCACTAACCTTTTAGTGCTAGACGTGCCCCACGTCATGATATATATTACTTTTTAAAATTTATTCATATATGGTAATTAAAATGGATATTTATAAAAAAATACAATAATTTAAGTTCTAGAAGAGAAAATTGGAAAAAAATTTATTTTTTTATAAGAGTATTTTTTTTAACAAGAGCATGTTTTTTTATTTGCTATATGTTTTTTTTTGAATAAAAACTAACAATGATTTGAATTAAGGAGAAAAACATATCTCTTTAATTAAAATTCTTTTTCTCTGTTCATGTATGTATATTTATTGTTTTGAAAAAAATAATTTTTTTTGTTAGAAACATTGTTTTTCAAATAAAACATATCATGATCTAAAAAGTGAATTTTAATAAAAAAATAAAAAAATCATGACTCGATAACTTTTTTAACGACCACATGCAAAAATAAATGAATTGTTAATTTTAAAAATTAATAATAAAAAATATATTTTATTTTTATCAAATATTCATGAACAAGATTTTTAAAAACTATTGTATATCAAATTCATGATTATTCATAAAAATAATTATTAATATTACTATTAAAAAAGAAGAAGTTGATGGGTCATTTAAGAAGGCTAAGAATGCTTGAACTTAGAAGAATCAATCTGTGCACTTGACCTAAAAAGTGTTTCTTAAAAGAGTGGGAAAAGTGTTTTTTCTTTAAATAGATTGGATGATAAGTTGCATGAAAAAGATAGATAACATGTTGTTTATTATAATAAATTTTTGTCACCTTTAATGGCTAGAAAAATTAGTGTATAGTTGGTTGTATATTCCAAACCTATTTTTCAACTTTTTTTTATATGAAAATACCTAAAAAAACATTTTTGGATCCTCAATAACCCCAATTCATACTAAAAAAAACACTTTGTAATTAGTCTAAAATTTTAAAATAAAATAAAATTAAAAAAATAGAATACAATCTACTTTTCCGCATAGTTAAATACCAAAATCACTTCTATTGAATTCTCCCCTGCAACATGAATCCATTGACTTTTAGATTGAATGTTTTTTTTTATGGATGAAATGTAGCTAACTCAATGCTTTCTCTCTCCTCTTCTTTTTCAAAAACTTCCGCACTCTTTTTTTTTTATAAGGATTAAAACATGAAAAAAAATAAAATTTAAAATTAAAATATAAACATCTAAAACTATATGAACCAAACATGAAAAATTATTAAAATTCAGGAATCAAAATGTATTCTGTCACACCAAAAAATGGACACCGTTTCTTGAATATTGCCGTTCACAGAGAATTAAGAACGAACAATGAAATACCATTTTGTTCTAGTTTCTTACTTTAATTTTGTTTTAGTATGACATGAATATCGAGAAGTGAAAGGATGGAAATGTGCGTGCTTCTTTAAACAGAGCCAGGCCACTAGAATGTCGAGGTCGTACAAATCACAGAAAAGGAAATGGATATTATTACTCAAAATTCCCATTGGACCTCTTGCCAGCATTTTTCAACTAAAGGGATGGAAGGAGCCGTCATAATCCATTGTTGATAAGAAGTGACAGTGACATGCCATTAATCAATCTCGAAACGTGGAAATTTAATGTGTTCCTCGTGCAATTCAAATCCCCGGCCCCCGAAAACTTCCCACTAATTCCCTCGAAAGACATCAACTGTACCTATTAAGATCTTTGCCTTTGATTTACCGAAGATATTGCGATTCATTTCACTCCCTTTTTCCTTGCAGTCTAAATAAGGTAATTATCTTCAGGCCTCTAATTTGGTATCCAATGAGAATGAAATTGAGAAAAGCTGTGTCCCTCGAGATCCCAATTTGGGATTTAAGATGTATAATTCCAAGTGCTTATTTTGTTGGAACGCAAGTAGAAACACGTCATGTGATAAACATGACACCGATGCTTAGTAAAGAATAAGATCTCTTATTCTCCATGGTTAACGAATGTGCTCGGGAAACTATTTTTAGAAGTGTCTAGATTTGTGCTTTGAAATCCGAACCTTTTACATTAAACGAAATATCTATATTTCTTATCAGCAAAGAATGTTCTAGAGCGACCAATGTTAAAGAGATGGGATATATGTGTTCCTGTACCTAGTTCTAAAAGATCCGGTTCGCCTGACCCTTTAATTCAATTCAAGATTCTGCCTGACGGCTGGTCGGATCAGTAAAAATATCCTATGCAACGTTGGTTTGAGTTTTTTTTTTGGATCAAAATCGATCTATGTAAACTCGGATAAACCCTAAGTCAATCTCCTAACTTGGACTGGTTTGCTCCCTTATTAGTTCTCATAACTATGGTTATATGTGCCTTTTTCAGTTTGTTTTCCGTTCATCTCACAAGGTCACCTTTTGCTCTTCAACAAAATATCATGTGCAAATTCATCAGCATATCGTGAAACCCACCCCTTTCTTTTTTCGAGTGATTGAATAGAAATAATGTCAATCATCAGCATGATCGATGGGAATTGGTTGATGGGCGCCAAACATTTCTTTGCCACTAAATTGCTAGTACCCCTTTTTTATCCTTGGCAGTTTTAGCAAAGAATTTGACCCACAGAAACACATAAAGAATTCATCATTGCCAGCATAAACTTGCATCATTCGAAGCCGGACCTCTCAATTCTCAACATAAAATCATCTACACAGAAAATTTAGACGCGCACCACTAGGTACAAACTTACGCGGTGGCCAGTGGTGGCCCTGGCCAAAAATCCGGAAATTTCTGAAATACCCCATCGAACTTATCAAGCCATCAAATTGTTGAAGATATTTTCAATGTATTAAACGATTTATAAGTAAACTTAATAACTAGTTCTGAGTTGAATCAATTAAACTTAATCTGTCAAAATTCAATGTAATTTTTTAATTTTTTTAAAAATAATATTATTTTAGATGGATCTGGATCATCAACGTGTTTAATCCATGATTTGAGTTTTAGACTATTGACAACTTTAATATTTTTAGAGATGTCACCGTCCCTAAAATCAAAATTGTACGTTATGGCCCTCCACTTTAGCAAGTATGGACAAAAAACATACCCACGCCATTAAGTGATAGTTATATGATGGACCGATAGTTTTTCATAAAAATAATGAAATATATAAAAAATATTACTATGCGTTGGCCTGGCTGTATGCGAATTAAAGCTATTTGATTTAATGATGTGGATCTTAGTATTTACTATGTATCTAACTGCAATTGATCTTCTAATATAACTGGTTTGGATCATATGACTATTTCCATATATTAAGGAACATGATTTTAAGAACCAATGAAAAATATGGTCCCTAAAGACATAGGATTTAAAATTTGGGTTTTAAATTGACATGTTTCAGGTTCAAATTCTGAAAGGGTTAGAATAGCATTTAGATATGAAAAAAAAAAAAAACCAATTAAGTGGATTACTTTTGAATGCATAAATAAAATCAGTAATAAGTATACTGCAAATTTCGTGCAAAATATTGATGGCGGCAAAGTGATAACATTTGTTGTGATTATTTCCCCGATGACCGAGTATCTTCGTGGGCCTTTTTGATCAAGTGCATTTTAATCATGTGAGGGAAAAACCAAAAACCGAGCCTAAGCTCGATGTTCTTTGTACCAAAAACCATAGCCAAAGAAGGAAAATCTGGAAGAAAAAGAAAGTTGTCGTGATCAATATATGCTACCACAGAAGTATGAAGGCATAATGATTTATTCAATACTTAAATTAAATTAGGTCCTATGAGTTCAGATAAGTTCCACTTCAGTTCCTATAGTTTGAAAGTTTTCACTATTAAATCTCACCATTATAGTAAAACTAAAAAACATAAAAAAGAAACGGTTAAGATTACTATTCATACACTCATATTTCATTGTGGATTCTTATAAGTTATATTAACTAGTTTTATTTGTTAAGATTTATTTCACTTCACATGCTTTCACATGTGCCAAGTGTTGATGAATATTCCAACGATAAATTAAAGATTTATTTTCCAAAATAGAATTTTAGGTATCTATTTTCATTTTGGAATTAAAAAATTTCATTTGGTCCCTAAACTTTTGAGTTATGTATTTTTTAGTCCTTGTTATTTAATAATTTTATATTTTAATCTCAAACTTTCATTTTTTCACATGTCAATCTCTAGTGTTGAGAATGAAGATAAAGTTACTGGAAAATACTGAGAAGAGAGAGTGATTGGATGACCACATTCTGATAACCATAAAGCTGATTTTGATCTTAATGGATTCACTTTATTAATTACTAAATTAACAGCTAATGGACCTAACAATATTGTTCTTTCATGTTTTTATCTCATTCTTTCTTCTAACTTTATATACAACTAGCTATGAGACTTTTGTTTCGTCGTGGGTTGGATAAAAAATTTTTTGAGAAAAAAAATTTAGTCGACACAAACATGTTTTAAAGAAAGGATCGAAATCGAATGATAAAAACAAAAACAAAAACAAAAGAAAATAAGCAAAAAAAAAAAAAAACAATGCCAACTCGTTTTAACCCATCAAGCCCGTGACCCGAGTCATTTGACCAAAAGCAATAAACTTGAAAAAACCTTGAAGTCCAATTCTCAACAAATCAAATGTTTAAGGATGAAATAAAAAAAAACAAAATCTAACATACAAAAGGATAAAAAATAGCAATTATAAGAAAAAAAGACATGAGTTGCTCGATTAAACCCGCTAAACATATAGGTCAAGTTATGTGATTGAGATAACCTGACAGAAAGGCAAATTAAGAAAATCATGAAACCTGATTTTTTTTTAAACCAATGTCGAATTATAAGATGGAAAAAAATAAGTAAAAAAAAAAAAAAACTGATGCCAACCCTTGTTGGCTTATAAAACTCGTGCCCTGGACCATTTGATTGGAAGCACCAAATATGAAAAAACCACGAAAGCCAGTTCTTAACAAATCAAATATTCAAGGATGTAATTTTTTTTAAAATCAATAAGACAAAAGGATCCCGAGGAAAAAAAGAGAAAAAAAGGCGCGAGCCTACCTGGGTTAACTTTCCAAACTTACTAGCCATGTCATGAGATCAAGATAATCTTGTAAAAAAAAAATAAAGAAAACCATGAAGCCTATTTAAAAAAAAAATTAATGTCAAGTAATGAGATCGAAAAAGAAATTAAGTCTATAAAAAAAAATGATGGGAACCCGTGTTAGCTCATAAAACTCGTGACCTGGGACATTTGATTAGAAGCATCAAACTTGAAAAAATCATGAAGCCCTAACCTTAAATTAAAACAAATGTCAAATGATGAAATTGAAAAAAAACACATTCAATCACAAAAAAGAACTAAAAACATAAAATAACAGTAAAAAAAATGACAATCAACCTTAAAAAATGAGAGGGTGGATAATATTGGATTAAAGTAATAAATTAAAAAGAAAAATTAATTTTACAAAATAATTAAAAGAAGAAACCACCCAAAAACACAAAAAAATGAAATGTTTTTTTTAATATCGAGAATACATTTTATATATAAGTTCATAGTCCGATATATTAAAAGAAATAAAATAATTTTTTTTTGGTGTTATAGAAATACAGACAAATTTCTAATGGGTAATCATAAACTAGTTATGACACCCTTTGACTGATTCTTGTATTTTTTTTCAAAGCGTGATAAAAATGCAATTTTTATGTAAAAATGAAAACAAAATATGCTTGAAAATTTGAGAATGTGGCCATATGCAAGAAAAAATATTTATTTATTTATTTTATTATTATTTTAGGCTTTGTTTGGGGAAAAAACTCAATTCTCCTTGTAATAAAATTACTAAAATAGGCCTATGAGGCAAGGTTGTCAAAAATACATTTTTGACACGGCATGAAAAATACAAAATAAACTCGAATCGTAAAATTGGATCGTAAAATCGTAAGGAATTTTTTTCAAAGTGTAGTAATGGTTGCTTTTCAAAGTGGATGAAGAAAAGTCAAGAGAATTCGGTTATTAGTCAAGAGATTTCAGTTATTAGTAAAATTTTGCAAAATCTTTGATCTACATTACTCTCCTTACAAAAAACTCTACCTTCCTGTAATTTTTATCAATATACATGGATTGTTTTATTATTTTTTTGCCTAAACATGAACAACATTTACCAGTATACATAGATTTTCTCTCTAAAAAAATCGAATTCACAAGAAACCAAAGTGCACTTGAAATTTTTTCCCAATTACACCTAATTGTAAGCCAAAAAATAAAAAAAGAATAAAAAAACAAGAATCTTACTTCGCACAAAAAAGGCCATAATTTGCCCAATTGCTTGTTTAGCCATTTCACCCGCAAGATGCAACCAGAGTATGAATTAGTAGTGAACCACATCCTAACCATGCAACGATGCGAAGGTGATTTTTTTTTCTTGATACATGATATGTTGTCCTTTAGCTTCACAAAAAAACCCATCAGTATTTTCAAATCATCTCTATTGATACATATTTTCTTCAAATCATCCCTGTTGAGTGACCCAAGAAGTTTTATATCAATTGCCTACAGACAGAAATTCGAGTTCACATTTAACTTTCAAATTCAATGCACCTCACAGTATTTTCAAGCAACTTCTACGGAACAAATAATAAAAAGAGAGAAAGTAAAACGACAGGTATCTCAATCAAAATTAAAAAACATTAGCAACTCTTTTGGTGCTTTGGTTCTGCATCATGTGTTTCCATTCAGGCTCTAGCCATCAACCCGATTCCAAAGATGATCTTCAAAAATATCCCTGAAATCACCCCATTTCCCCGATTCCAAGCACAACTAAACCTAATCCACCAAAAAGAAAAAGAAAACACAACGACAAACAAATCAGAAAGAAAATAAAATCAAACAGCGATGCATTACGTCTATAAATTGCTAATGTTATTGTATGGAGAGGTTGAGGAGAGGAATTTACAGTGGAGAGTTTGTTTGTTTTCTCTCTCTTGAAAGTAACGGTTCCTTTCTTTCTTGAGTGGGAGATGCGAGAATTTAATATTACTCCACGAGAAAAAGAAAAACTAATGGAAGAGCAGAGGGAGGGCCAGGTATAGCGGAGGAAGGAGAGCGAGATCGCTGCTATTGATGAGAGGAAGCCGTGAGGCATGAGTTGTCGATCAAAATGATTTTCTCTTCAGAGATAAGAATTTAAGGTAAAACATGGATGACTGACAATTGGCATGTCGCCGTTGGTATGGAGAAAACATATATTGCATTATTGCGGTGCAGTATATATTTTCGGCTGAAATCATTAAAACGGTCCTGAAATCGCGTCTTTACACGATTTCATCCGATTTTAATGATTTCACCCGATTTCACTCATTTTCGAGTTTTTAAGGTGATTTGGCCGTTAAGCATGTATTGACTCGTAAAATCGTATAATTTTATGAGTTAAATCGCGATTTTAACAACCTTGCTATGAGGTGTTTGCCAAACACAGTCTTAAGCCAGAAATTTTTTTTTTGTAAAAAAACATGACAAACCAAATAGAGTCTTAAACTCTTGACCCAATTTTGACCTGACCAGGTTAACTTGAAATTTTTTGTTCGATCATAAACCGAACAAAAATCTTGATTTGACTGAAAAACAACCAAAAAACAAAACTAAAATAAAAAAACAGATTAAACACCATAACTAATAATTATTGAACAAAATGGATTAAACACAAAAAAATAAAGGACACGAAGAACACCAAAACCCAAACCCAAAGAAAGTGAAACCCAAAATAGACTAAACACGGTTAAAACAAAGGCACATACATGTTGGAAATCATGCAAGGATAAATAATCTAGCATCTATTCACTTCAATTATCGGTTAAACACCATGATTTTGTCAAAATAAGTTTCCGTTCAAAACCAAAATTCTAGGATTAAAATCTATCAAAACTTGTTATTGATGCAAATAAACCCTAGATTATTTATTAATCAAGCATAAAGAAGGGTTATGTGCAAAAAAATGGATCAAAACTGGTTCAAATAAAAGGTCTATGACAATGTTCTTTCTAAGAACACGAAGAACATGCCCAAACCCAACCCAAAGAACATAAAATCCAAATTAGACCATATACGGTCAAACAAAAGACACCTAAATGTTGGAAATCATGAAGGATCAATAATTTAACATCTATTTACTTTAATTATCAAAGAATAAACATGATTTTGTCAAAATGAGTTTTGGTTCAAAACCAAAATCCTATGATTAAATTTCATAAAAAACTTATTATTAATACAAATAAATCATAGATTATAGACTAATCAAGTTGCCAGAAGGGTTTAGTGCAAAGAAATGGATCAAAATTGGTCTGAATCATGGGCTAAGACATTGTTCTTTCCAAGAACACAAAGAACATGCCCAGAAACTCAAGAAAAACCTAGCTACTGCCCAAAGACTGCCAAGCCCTAGATAGGAGTATTTTTGGCTTTTAAACATGCTTTCTTTATCCCAATATGTCACACCACCATACATAAACATGTTTGAATCTAAAAAACTAACAAATAAAATAAAATCAAACATCAAAATCATGCATAAGGTAACAAATCCAAAAACTACCAACTTAAAATAGAAAAAAATGTTCATGTAATATGGATTCAAAATTGGATTTTCTAAACTCATTTTGGTCATGAATAGTCCTAGCATAACCAGGAAGAACACCCTTCTTAAGTTGCTACTCAATTGCTATGCTATGATATGTATGAGGGAAGTGAGCTGCTGGTGCTTCCACAGGAGGTTATGCAAATGTTCCCTCCCCATTCTTGGATTTTAAAAGTTGCTCAAGAAGATTGGTCAATTGAGCAACTTCATTCTTCACAGACTCTAACTCGTTCTGATAATGTGATTTCAGATTAGTTCTCTCCTCGTTCACCATTCTTTTTTTTAGTTAGGTGCAGTAGACTTTAGATGGGGGATCTATGTTTCACAATCTGTAATGTATGTGACAATTCATGAGCAAATACATGATTAAATGTGTCACATGTGTATGACGTTGAGGCAATCTTCCTCTCGGGTCAGGATCTCTCCGGTGATGGGGGGAAGAATAAAGAATTCTTATTTCTTATTAGTAAAAAAAGGGATGAAGTCTTCACTTAATATTTTGATCACTAGAAACTCTAACTGATCTCAGAGTCTGAATAAAATGACTAGTTGTGTATAAGAAGGACGTATCACCCCTAGTACACTTTACTTAAGTTAAATTGCATTGTTTGTTTGTCTGATATAAACTAAGATATTGTTGTGTTTTCTAACCATTGCCTGTTTGATGTTTAAGAAAAGTTCTCATCGGTAAGGAGGTCTTTTTCTTATCAGGTTAATTAAAACATAGCCATTCTAGAGTTAAAATATATTTTTGTATTTTTATATTTTTTTAATATCAGGAATACATCTTACGTATATGTTTGTAAACCTTGATATTGACACAAACAAAATAATTTTTTTGAATATTTTTAAAATATAGGTCAAGTTCTCATAACATTAATAAACTAGTTACTAAATCTAAAAAATACATATAAAAATAAAAAGAGTATTTTTGTGGTTTTTTATATGCTAAAATATGTAAATATAATTTATTTTTAAGAGACTTGGCCGTATGCAATTTAAAATAAAATTGTATTTTTTTAAAAAAGATTTTTGTTATATTTTTGTGAAAGAAAACCAATTTATTTAATACCAAAAAAGTGTTTCACGTATAGATTATAATTTCAAATATTAAATATAAAAAGGAAAAAAAATAAGAAATTCAAAATCAATAGCAAGATGATCTTTTAAAAATTTAGAAATTCAAATAAAACCAAGTTTGACAAAACATGTCTATATCATATATTCACAACTAAAATCAATCAAACATCCTCTTATAACTAACAAGATATCTAACGAGCAATATGCTTCCTGGACAAATAAGTTCAAAACCAAATTGTATTAAATATCACATAAATCAAACCAAATGCTCAAGTAACAAAATCTAACCCCAACCATTCAACAACCATACCTTCGACTCAATCTTCTCCTCATCACAAACCAAATCAATATCCACATAAATCATCTCCTAATCACAAGTCAATGACCATCAATACAAAACATTTTTTTTTATTCGCACAATTAATTCAAGGTTAAATAACATTTGATTACAAATTAAATTCAGCATGTAAATCATGGAGATAACACAACATGGTTTATTCAACTAATTTCAAAGAGGTCGTGCTTTATGAGTTTAAGAAATGGACCTTCAATGGAAACCAAAGGAGAGCTAAGGATGTTGGAACTTAATATCTCTGCTACTGTTCACCGTTGGGTCAAAGTGCTGCTGTTCATGGTTTGAACTAAACGGCTACCCATGGCTGAGAATAAAACAGTTTTTCACGGCTGAAAACTTTAGCTGCTGCTCACAACCGACATTGGAGCTGTGGCGGTTCTTCAATGGAGAAAACTAGAGAAATGAGGCTGTTGAATCTTGGACTGCTGCTGCACAGATTTGTTGTGCGAAGAGACTGCCTGCTGCTGATTACGCCCGAAACAAGAGAGGTAGTTCACGGCAAAGATATAGCTATCGTTCACAGCTGAAAACTTCAGCTGCTGTTCCTAACCGACGTTGGTGCTGTGCTCTGCTACTGGAATAGAGAAGGTGAGGTTGATGCGGTGAACAGATACTGGACTGTCGTGCATGGAGAAGAAGACGTGGATGCTTCTTGATTGATGTGAGGCTGTCAGCGTGGAGAAGAAGAAAGGGGCGATGCTTGGTGGTGAAACCGTCGGTGAGGGTGAGTTTGAAAGTGGTGGCCGACTGCTGCGTGTTGTGGTGGTGGAGAGACGATGGCTGATTCTCTTAGTAAGGGTTAATTATTTTGGTGCTTCTTGTTGCTTCTGGAGATGTCACAGTGCAGCTACTTCCTTTTGGCTACCATGGCTGGAAACTCTGCTGGTGCTCAGGGTAGGAGACTTTGCTGCAGTGGATATGGCTCTCAGCTGAGCTGGTGTTGCTGTAACTTGTCATCTTAGCTGCTATGAAAGGAGGAGTTGAAGAGTTGAAGATGAGGATAAAGCTTGTGCTATGAATGTCAGTTAAAACCTCTGCTGTTGTTCACGGAGGAACCAAAAGCTGCGGGACTATCACAGTGGAGGTGCTGGCAGCTTCTAACGTGGGTCTTGGTTGCTGTTGTCGGTTGGAAATAATGGCTGATGTTGAAAGCGGGTCTGTCAGCCAAGGGTTAAGGATGACAAGAAGTTGGCAGCCATGGGTACTGATGGTTCAAGTGTGGGCATTGGTGCTGAGGGTGGACGTTGGCGGATGAATGGGAGGTTGCTGTGGTTGGTTTCAGGGCAAGGGCGTAAGGAAGAATTTTTCTTGTTATGGGCTATTAAATAAATATATAAATTTTTTTAAAGATAAATTATTAACTCATATATATGAATTTTTAAAGTTAACAGTAAAGTTTTAATTCAAATACACTATTTAAAATATTAAAAAATAAATGTAAAAGTATATAAAATTAAAGTGAAAGTAAAAATAAACTTACTATTAAAGCTACATCCTTCGATGTTTTGTGGAATATAATTCATCTATAATCGAATCTGAATCGATTTTGTAACAACTCCTCAACCAGGATAAAATAACAATCTCATGTCAACTGAAAAACAAAGTAATTAAATTTTTTCACTCTCTCAATTCCTCCTTCCTTCACTTGATTCTTTTTTAGATTAGTATTTTACAAGTTGTATTTTGTAAGTTTACAAGGTTATTCTCTCACTTTTCTTATTTTTTTCCTTGGAATTTTTTTTTTATGTTTTCCCCTTACTTTTCTCTCTTTCTCTCTCGCCTTTTCTTTTCTTTCTTTTTCTATTCTGCTTTTGCCCAGTCGGCAACCTATAAAAGGAAGAAAGAACTGATTTGTTTTATTTCTTTACCCTTGTTAGCACTACCAAACTTTGTTCATCCTAAAATTTTAACCAGATTTTATTCAATATATTTTAAGATCCCTCGTAAAAGTTTAGCTCAATCTGATGGTTGGATTGAAAATTACACCCAATAACGTAAAACTGGTCAAATTGTGATTTTGTTTTTTATCAAATTTCTGAATTTCTCCAAAAATTCTAAAATTTTAACCCAAGCTAAAACATCATATTAGAAGGCTTTACATAAATTTTTAGAATTTTTTGATACCTCAATTAAGAATTACAAATTTTCTTTATATAAAACTAGTAAAAAATATTGATAAAATCTTGACCTAGGCTAGAGCCCACCCTAGCCCATACATGCCTCCGCCCTTGGTTTCAGGCTGGAAAACACAAGGAAAAGGCTGTTGCAGTCTTGGTTGGGAGGCAGTATTCATGGCGGTGTTCATGCTTCTTTCATATGCTGCGACTTTTGATGTTGAGGAATAGATCACAACTAATTATAAAGGCTAAGAAAAAAATCTTGTCATGCTCTACAATTGACAAAAGAGAACACAAGTCTGAATTTGCAGATAGAGCAATGCTAGTAAGTGGTTTTAGAATAGAATCTGTATGTGTTTTTAATGTAATATAACCTGGAATTTTAGATTAGAGTGAAGTAAAAATATAAGGATATAAGTTGGCATAAAATTTGTGTGGTATGGTGAAGGAGTGACGAAGAAATTAGGGATGAAAGGTAGGTACTTGGACATCTTTTTTTCTTTTGTTTTTGGGGAAGATCATGAATAGTAAAATTATAATCTTACTCAATTTGGTCCTTAAACCTTTGGCAATTTGTAATAGAGCCCCTAGTTAGCCCTTATCCATTGTATTCCTGCAATTTCAACCTTATCTTTCTTGAATTGGACCCTCAAATTTCATCACTTTTTACAAAGTGGTTCTAGGTTTTGGATTTCTTCAATGTGGTCCTCAATATACTTCAAATTTCTTTCAATTAAGACCCTGATTGCACTAATTCAGCATTTTAAAGTTTCAATTGTACCCCTAATCTTCCAATCTTTGTGAATTAATCCGAATTAGGCCTCCAAAGTTGATTTTTATTTAATTGAGTCCTTGATTGAATACACAAAACTTATTAGAAGTTTAATTAAGTATTTAAATTAATCAATTCTTCTAATTTTTGCCCAATTAACTTTCAAACCTAATTTTTTCTTCAATTAAGTCTTTAAATAAGTCAATTAAACCTGTTAGAAGTTTAATTAAGTCCTTAGACTTGATTAATTCTTTCAATTTTGGCCAAGTTTGGATTTCAACATCATTTTTCTTCCTTTCTTCATCCTATTTTGTCAAAACATCCCAATCTGGCTAATTCTTCTAGTATTTTGATCTTTTGTAGTGTTGTAACCCATTTTTGGGTCCCCAAATAAATGAAATAAAATAAATAGCCAAAGGAGGTTAGAAAAATAACAGGAGGCGTAAGCGCTCGAGCAAATGGTCGAAAAATCGGTCAAGGAGGTTAAAAATACAAAGATTGGATTTTTGACGGTATATTTCTTGAAGGATGAGAGCCATGTTGAGAAGGAAATTTGAATTTTGAGGAGAAAAGCCCAAGTTTGGATGTTTATAGACTTAATTGGATTTTTAATTGATTTTATAGGGGATTTGATTGCAAGAAAATTGATTTTTAAGTCAATTTAGGCTTTAATTGAAAGAAATTTAAGTTCGGGGCCAAAATATATTTTTTAGGAATTTATTGGGTCAAATCAGGGGTTTAATTGAATAAATATTGAAGTTTAATGACCAATTAGGGGTTTAATTGAAAAAACCGAAACCAGGGACCAATTTGGAAAACCGGGTAAATAGAGGGGGCTGTTTTACTTGGAAGTTTATTGATCAATTGAGGGCTTAATTGCATAAATCGAGGCCAAGGACTAAAGTGAAAAACGCGGCCAACTATGGGGGCGGAGATCGAATTTGGGGATACAATTGAAATGAACAAGAAATGATAGAGGACTGATTTGAAGTTTGGCTCATTTAAATGAAACGACGCGTTTTATCCAAAACGACATCGTTTCATAAAAAAAAAAAAGGAGGAAGGCCAGAACGGTGTCGTTTTGAACGACACTGTTCATCTTCCTCCTTCCCCCGTCGAACAACAACAGAAGACAAAAACCATTTTCAAAAAACCGTCCCGCCTCTCTCTCCTCGTCCCCATCGAAGCCCCACACCTTTAGACCACCGAACGGGTCACTGGCCGACCAGCCGTTGCGTGATTGAAGGCGCACTCGCTCCATTTTTTCCTATAAATAGAGAAGAGAACAGACACAAAAAAAAAAAAAAAAGAAGAGAGAGAGGAGAGGAGAAATAACACGAAGCGGTAGAGAAGAGGAAGAGCCAACCTTCGGTCGAAACCACCAACAGAAACCACCACCAACACCACCGTCGCTCCTCTACCCAAGCTCATCGTCGCAGTAACTCTTCCCCTGTTCATCTTCTTGCATGCGGAACGTGCACCGTGCACGTTCGCAAGCAAGAAATTAATTAGCCGGGTTATCGTGCGGGGGCACAATGAACCGGCCAATTAATTCCCCGGTTACTATGCGGGTCTAATTAATTAACATGTTACGTGCGGGTGCACAGTAGCCACCTAATTAATTAACAGTGTTACTGTGCTTATGTACAGTAACCCGGTCACTATTTGTGCACAGGTACCCGTCACTATTTGTGTATAGTATCTCGATCCACTGTTGTGTACGGTATCCCGTCACAGAAGAAGCACGATGGCTGTTGGGCCGAGATCGGCCCAACCCGTCCTGGGGCCGAGATCGGCCCAACTTTTCTTTGTTGGGCCGAGTCCGGCCCATTTATTTGGTCCGGCCCACCCGATTTTTTTTTATATTATATATTATATATTATAATATGTTATAATATATGTGTGTATATATGTATATATATATAAAATATGATAATTAAAAATATATATATATTTGGAAAAATCTAAAAAAATATGGTTGATTTTTTTGCATATTTTTATCAAAGTGGTTTAATGTTGGTTTGTATTTTTATACCGTAAAGATACAAAATCCAGTTTTAAAATACCCGGTTTTCATCAAAACATCAAAGATTTTCAAAGCAAAAAATGTCTTTTGCTTTCAAAAATTTTCTAAAAATATCTTTAAAAATATTGTTGATTTTTCTGCATTTGTTTTATCAAAGTGGATTAATATTTGGTTATATTTTTATACTCGTAAGAATACAAACCCAGTATTAAAATACCCGATTTGCGTCAAAACATCAAAAAATACATAATTACAAAAAAAATGTTTTGTTTTCATGCATACGGCCTAGTCTCTCCAATAAATATATATAAATATTATAACAGCATATTTTCACACAACAAAGGAAATTTCAAAAATCAATATATGTATTAGCATGCATTTTGGCTTTAATAACCAGCTTTATTCAAGCCATGAGAACTAGGCCAATATTTCAAAAATTCTAAAAAAATCTTTTTGTCTTCTTTTAGTATTTGGGATTAAGAATTTATACGTAAAATGTATTCCCGATATTAAAAATATAGCTTTTTTACATAGACATTAGAACGGTTAGGTTTTACCCGATAAGATAAGGACCTCCTTATTGAGGAGGACTTTTCTTGAACCATAGACGGACCAACATACATAGACATTAGAACGGTTAGGTTTTTACCCGATAAGATAAGGACCTCCTTATTGAGGAGGACTTTTCTTGAACCATAGACAGACCAACATACATAGACATTAGAACGGTTAGGTTTTACTCGATAAGATAAGGACCTCCTTATTGAGGAGGACTTTTCTTGAACCATGGACGGCCCAACAACTAGGAAACACAACGAGACCTTGAATTTTATCGACAAATAAACAATGCAGCTTACCTTAGGTAGGGCGTATTTGGGGTGCTAATACCTTCCCTTTACGCAACCAGTCCCCGTGCCCGATCTCTAAGACTAGTTAGGGTTCCTAGTGACCAAGATACTAGGTGGCGACTCCCACACCATTTTTTCACTAGTAAGAGACAAAGAACTCCTTGTCTCACCATATTTACTAGATATATACCCCCCATCACACATTCGAGGGTGGACGATCGCCGCGACGTCGCGCATCGTGCGACAGAATGGCGACTCCACCGGGGACCTTGTGGACTAAGCTTTGTTTTTGTCTCGATTTGTTTTTGTTTTCGTGTGTTTATTGTTAATATGCCTTTCCTTTTGTTATCTGCTTATATGCTTTAAATATTTTTTACACATATTGTTCATGCATTTGTATAGAACTGTCTCATGCATCTTATAGAACTGTCACATGCATCACATACTTTGATTTTGAGAAGCACACACAAGCTTTAAGTTAGGTAGGGGATTAGCGATTTGCCCTATGACTATCGGTCAGGGTTCAGATGCGTGAAACACCCAACTCATATCTGAGTGCCTGCTTGGTGATGGTGGGTATACGTACCTTAACTGTTCCTTGCAACGCCCCCATACTGTCTTTACGAAGAACGTCACCGGGCGGATATGAGACCCTTCAAGACCGATAGAAAAAACCGCCCATTCTCACATAATGAATAGAGCTTGTCCTTAGGGTATATATCTTACTTTCATTTGCATCGGGATTAATAATGTTAGATTCATCAATCTAGTTTTTTTTTTTATGAAATCATGACTAAATACCTATCTTTCTTTCTAATGTGTTCTAGTAATCTACCATGATAAGATCTTGGCAAATCTTCTTTTACAACAATCGGTTTGACTTAGAAATCTTGCTTATTACAAAAGGCATGAATCAGGACACATCGCATGTGCATCATATTTCATCACGCATTTGTTTATAATTTATCATATGCACAGATCGTGAAACATAGGTCCCACATCCAAAGTCCACCACACCCGGTCTAGATCGAGAATGGAGAACGAAGAGAGAGCTCACTTAGAGTCACATTATCGACCGAGTTGGAGTCCGTAAGGAATGAAGTTTCTCGGCTAACCAACTTACTTGAGCAGCTTCTAAGAGCTAAGAATGGGGAGGGAACATCGCACAACAGCTTGAAGGAGCGCCAGGCAGCTCACATCCCTCAAGCATCTCAAAACCAGGGGGCAAACTCGGCCAATGAACAACATTTTGTGCCTATCACCCCTATCCAGCCAACTCACGCTCCAATCACTGTGGATTTAACAACGGAGGGAGTCCCAGATAATAGGCCTACCAGTTTGACGGACCATGACAAGCTGTTTGCTTTGGAAGAAAGATTAAGGGCAGTTGAGGGTAATGACTGGTTTGACCCTATACGAGCAAATTAAAGTATGTTTGGTACCAAACATTGTGGTGCCAAAAGATTTTCGGATACCAGAATTCATTAAGTATACCGGTTTGGAATGCCCAAACACTCACCTTCGATCCTACTGCAACAAAATGGCGGAAGTAATCCATGATGATAAATTGCTAATCTATTTCTTTCAAGATAGCCTAGCAGGATCCGCTTTGAGCTGGTACATGAAGTTAGACAAAGGTCGGGATCGGAGCCGGAGAGACTTGATGGAGGCTTTCCTTAAGCGGTACAAGTTTAACATGGAAATCGCTCCCGATCGAACAAGTCTAATGTCAATGGAGAAAAGGAGCCAAGAGTCGGTAAGGGCCTATGCGCAAAGGTGGAGGGATGAGGCAATGCATGTCCAACCCCCTTTGATAGAAACGGAGATGGTGACCTTGTTTGCCAATACCTTTAAAGCACCATATTATGAGCACCTAATGGGTAGCTCATCTCAAGATTTCTACGATGCGGTACGCATAGCTGAAAGAATAGAGCAAGGGATTAAAGCTGGACATATAGTTGAGCCATTGGAGGCGAAGGGTTTTATTGGAAGAAAAATGGAAGGTCACATTTACGACTTTGAAGGTGGGTCCAAGGGCAATATAGTGGATTCACTCAACCCACAAATACCTACCTCTCATGTTGCCCACATAAACTTTAACAAACCATTTTCCTCTAATCGAGCAAATAACCAGTCAAACAACCAAAACAACTACCAAAGACCAAATACAAGGTACATTGCGAAGAACAACTACCGCCATTACCCATGCCTTTGAAGGAAATGTATGCCAAACTACGAGCATTGGACAAATAGCTCCTATCCCTACATTACCACTACAACCACCATTCCCCATCCGGTATAAGCCCGAGTTGACTTGCGAGTACCATGCTGGTATTCCTGACATTGTCTTGAAACGTGCTACGCTTTCAAGAACATGTTGTTGAAGCTCATCAAGATAGGATGGGTGTCGTTTGAAGACACACCCAATATCAATTTAAATCCATTGCCTGGTCATGACAAAAGTAATAGGGGATAAAGGGTTGGAAAACCTTGGTCAAGAATCGTCAATAATGAAAAAGGCGAGATCGAAGGAGAAGACAAGGAAACGCAAGTGGGGAAGGAAGATGAAGCATTGCCTCGGTTGACTTTCCGGAACGGGTTGACCCAAGAACTTCTCGTAGTTTTCAAAATGTAAAACAACTTTATTTGCCTTAGCATGTTTTTGTAATTTGCTTTTGTCATTGCTTTTATTTTCTCTATTTAGCAATCGTGGCTCATGTTTTCAGCCGATTTTATGTTTGTCTTTGAGCCTACCTTTTTTAATAAATGATGAGATTATGCACTTTTTGAACAAGTTTGAGTGGTTATATCATAAAATGATTTAATATGAAATTTAAGAAAAGCTAACCCTAAAGTACATCCCTACCTCTGATAGCGTAATGAATGGATAAATGATTAAGTGGTCACTTTATAATCATCTCGTAATTGTCTTTATCAACCATAACAATGTGCATTTTGAAAAAAAAAATCATCATTATCCCTTCACGCACTAAAAAAGTTTATCATTGGCTGAATGAATTTCCTCTTTATAAAAGCCCGGACTAGGATCACACCCCTACACCGGGGGCAAAACGAGTTGTTTTTTGAAAAGTTTTACGTGTTTAAAATTGGTGGGAAGCCCATAGTTTTGAAAATCAAGCTAAAGCATTTGACAAAAGCATGACAAAGAGGCAAATACAAGTCATACATTTTGAGAAAAGGACTACTTGAAGAAAGTCAAAGACTTCTTCTCCAAGAATATGATAGGCAACACGAGAGATGAATTCAAAGATACGACTTCAAAAGTAAAGTTCATGTTAAGAGGGAGTCTCATGAACTAGAAGAAGAGGATGGGGCCTATGTTTCAAAACCAGTGTACGAATGCATGCATTGCATCTAATCATAAATCATTGCATGTATGTTTTTTTGGATTGTTACAGAAGGAGATCTTAGCGCATTCCAACAAGATTATGGACGAAGAAAGAATCATTGAGTTGATTCTAGAACAACAAGAAGAGAAGATAATGGTTTTCAAACCATGCCACCAGGAAGAACGACATCGATAGCATTCGGTAAAAAGGAATCGCCAAATAGGATTCCAAGTTGTTGAGATCGCCAGAAGGGATCTCGTATTTCGATGGAGGTCGCCAGAAGGGACCTTAAATTTCAGCTTTTGTATAAAAGGAATCGCCAAATGGGATTCCAAGTTGTTTGGATAAAGGAGATCGCAAGAAGGGATCTTGTATTTCGATGAAGGTCGCCAGAAGGAACTTTATGTTTTAGCTTTGGTAAAAGGAATTGCCCGATGGGATTTCAAGTTATTTGAGATCACCAGAAAGGATCTCGTACTTCGACATTCATCAAGGAAGGTCGCTAGAAGGGACCTCGTATTGAAACTATTTCTTAGAAAAGCATGGAGTTTACTAAGAATTCTTCCCCTTGGGTAGGTCACCCATACAATGAGACCATTATTTTTCTTGGGTAGGTCACCCATACAATGAGACCATCATTTTTCTTGGGTAGGTCACCCATACAATGAGACCATCATTTTTCTTGGGTTCGTCACCCATACAATGAGACCATCATTTTTCTTGGGTAGGTCACCCATACAATGAGACCATCATTTTTCTTGGGTTAGTCACCCATACAATGAGACCATCATTTTTCTTGGGTTCGTCACCCATACAATGAGACCATCATTTTCTTGGGTTCGTCACCCATACAATGAGACCATCATTTTTCCTGGGTAGGTCACCCATACAATGAGACCATCATTTTTCCCGGGTAGGTCACCCATACAATGAGACCATTCTTCATTTTTTTTTACCTGGGTAGGTCACCCATAATAATGAGGCCATTCTTCCCCCTGGGTAGGTCACCCATAATAATGAGACCACTCTTTCCTTTTCCCATTCGGGCAGGTCACCCGTCATAATGAGACCACATACGTGTTTTTGTATTTGGTTATGGGTAAAGGAATCGCGGATGAGATTCCAAGTTTTTGGGGTTAAAGGAGATCACCGAAAGGGATCTCGAGATGACTAAATTTTGATCATAGTTTTTGGGTTAAGGAGAATTGTTGTAAGGACAAAGTTTCGAGCAATCGAGCTCCGACTAAATCGGTTTCGGGAGCTCGCTTTTGGTTTATCTTTATAAAACTTACTGCGCGAACCTCTCGCCTCCGTAAGCTTTATAAAGAGGGGGCATCTGTTGTAACCCATTTTTGGGTCCCCAAATAAATGAAATAAAATAAATAGCCAAAGGAGGTTAGAAAAATAACAGGAGGCGAAGCGCTCGAAGAAATGGTCGAAAAAATCGGTCAAGGAGGTTAAAAATACAAAGATTGGATTTTTGACAAGTATATTTCTTGAAGGATGAGAGCCATGTTGAGAAGGAAATTTGAATTTTGAGGAGAAAAGCCCAAGTTTGGATGTTTATAGACTTAATTGGATTTTTAATTGATTTTATAGGGGATTTGATTGCAAGAAAATTGATTTTTAAGTCAATTTAGGCTTTAATTGAAAGAAATTTAAGTTCTGGGGCCAAAATATATTTTTTAGGAATTTATTGGGTCAAATCAGGGGTTTAATTGAATAAATATTGAAGTTTAATGACCAATTAGGGGTTTAATTGAAAAAACCGAAACCAGGGACCAATTTGGAAAAACCGGGTAAATAGAGGGGGGCTGTTTTACTTGGAAGTTTATTGATCAATTGAGGGCTTAATTGCATAAATCGGAGGCCAAGGACTAAAGTGAAAAACGCGGCCAACTATGGGGGCGGAGATCGAATTTGGCGGGATACAATTGAAATGAACAAGAAATGATAGAGGACTGATTTGAAGTTTGGCTCATTTAAATGAAACGACGCGTTTTATCCAAAACGACATCGTTTCATAAAAAAAAAAAAGGAGGAAGGCGAACGGTGTCGTTTTGAACGACACTGTTCATCTTCCTCCTTCCCCCGTCGAACAACAACAGAAGACAAAAACCATTTTCAAAAAACCGTCCCGCCTCTCTCTCCTCGTCCCCATCGAAGCCCCACACCTTTAGACCACCGAACGGGTCACCGGCCGACCAGCCGTTGCGTGATTGAAGGCGCACCTGCTCCATTTTTTCCTATAAATAGAGAAGAGAACAGACACAAAAAAAAAAAAAAAAAAAGAGAGAGAGGAGAGGAGAAATAACACGAAGCAGGTAGAGAAGAGGAAGAGCCAACCTTCGGTCGAAACCACCAAAAAACCACCACCAACACCACCGTCGCCTCCTCTACCCAAGCTCATCGTCGCAGTAACTCTTCCCCGTTCATCTTCTTGCATGCGAACGTGCACCGTGCACGTTTCGCAAGCAAGAAATTAATTAGCCGGTTATTGTGCGGGGGCACAGTAACCGCTAATTAATTCCCCCGGTTACTATGCGGTCTAATTAATTAACATGTTACTGTGCGGGTGCACGTAGAGCCACCTAATTAATTAACAGGTTACTGTGCTTATGTACGTAACCCGGTCACTATTTGTGCACAGTACCCGTCACTATTTGTGTATAGTATCTCGCCACTGTTGTGTACAAGATCCCGTCACGAAGAAGCACGATGGCCTCGTTGGGCCGAGATCGGCCCAACCCGCCTCGGGGCCGAGATCGGCCCAACTTTTTTTTGTTGGGCCGAGTCCGGCCCATTTATTTGGTCCGGCCCAGCCCGATTTTTTTTTATATTATATATTATATATTATAATATGTTATAATATATGTGTGTATATATGTATATATATATAAAATATGATAATTAAAAATATATATATATTTGGAAAAATCTAAAAAAATATGGTTGATTTTTTTGCATATTTTTATCAAAGTGGTTTAATGTTGGTTTGTATTTTTATACCGTAAAGATACAAAATCCAGTTTTAAAATACCCGGTTTTCATCAAAACATCAAAGATTTTCAAAGCAAAAAATGTCTTTTGCTTTCAAAAATTTTCTAAAAATATCTTTAAAAATATTGTTGATTTTTCTGCATTTGTTTTATCAAAGTGGATTAATATTTGGTTATATTTTTATACTGTAAGAATACAAACCCAGTATTAAAATACCCGATTTGCGTCAAAACATCAAAAAATACATAATTACAAAAAAAATGTTTTGTTTTCATGCATACGGCCTAGTCTCTCCAATAAATATATATAAATATTATAACAAGATATTTTCACACAACAAAGGAAATTTCAAAAATCAATATATGTATTAGCATGCATTTTGGCTTTAATAACCAGTTTATTCAAGCCATGAGAACTAGGCCAATATTTCAAAAATTCTAAAAAAATCTTTTTGTCTTCTTTTAGTATTTGGGATTAAGAATTTATACGTAAAATGTATTCCCGATATTAAAAATATAGCTTTTTTACATAGACATTAGAACGGTTAGGTTTTACCCGATAAGATAAGGACCTCCTTATTGAGGAGGACTTTTCTTGAACCATAGACGGACCAACATACATAGACATTAGAACGGTTAGGTTTTTACCCGATAAGATAAGGACCTCCTTATTGAGGAGGACTTTTCTTGAACCATAGACAGACCAACATACATAGACATTAGAACGGTTAGGTTTTACTCGATAAGATAAGGACCTCCTTATTGAGGAGGACTTTTCTTGAACCATGGACGGCCCAACAACTAGGAAACACAACGAGACCTTGAATTTTATCGACAAATAAACAATGCAACTTACCTTAGGTAGGGCGTATTTGGGGTGCTAATACCTTCCCTTTACGCAACCAGGTCCCCGTGCCCGATCTCTAAGACTAGTTAGGGTTCCTAGTGACCAAGATACTAGGTGGCGACTCCCACACCATTTTTTCACTAGTAAGAGACAAAGAACTCCTTGTCTCACCATATTTACTAGATATATACCCCCCATCACACATTCGAGGGTGGACGATCGCCGCGACGTCGCGCATCGTGCGACATGTAGCTCAAAGACTTATTTCTTCTTGTCTCAAATATATTTTTGAATTTTATATTTTTGAGTTTTTTTGGATTTTTAATAAAAAAATATACGCTTTTATAAAATAAATTTAGGGGGTTCAAAAATAGGTTATGACAAAATGCATAATCATGATGTATATGTCAATGTATATTGTATATGGATTAACCTTTCCGAACTGATTCATGACTTTCATAATTCCTTGGGCAAGTCCTTATCATGGTTGAATTCCAAAGTATATTAGAGAGAAAGATGAATTGTGACCCTCTCATAAATAAAAAAATTCGTACATCATTTGAAAAACTTTAAAATTAAAAGCCATATACATCACTACTTATAAAAAACATCTCATGTATTAGCTATGTTTCTAATGAAGTGTGGCACTCATGTGTTATTAGTACTTCATAACATCATTTTCAATTTGGGTGGCCTATTGTTGCAATGTTTTAGCATGACGGGCTACTTGCTCAATTTACTTTGTCATTTGTCTTATATTATCATGGAATAAAGTATTATCGGTGATCAATACTCTGTTGTTTGTTGCTAAAGTCCCATTTCTTCATTCCAGTACTCGTACAATAGTCTTCAACCGTGCTTCATTGACCATTTCCCTTTGCAGACCCTACCTCTCAATGTCAAGCTCAGCTATTTTAGAGTTAATTTGAATCGTAAAGTTATCGATATAGTCTTGACATCCCTGATGCTCTTGCTTAGTCCTAATTAACTCTTCCTCCATCTCAAATTAATGTCTTCTCAACTCTTTCAGCTTTTTCTTGAATTTCCAGCTCAAATTGCAATACCGTGATATGTTCCTTTGAATACTTGTAGTCTCTCATATCAGACTTAGCGGCTTTCCTAGTGCTTCTCTCTTCCTCAAACTATGTTGTATTAGGACCAGATTCTTCTTTCCCTTTCCATGTCAATCCTGACTAATCAATTTCTCTCTTTCTCAACTTCTAACTTCTTTCTAAAGCTGTCTTTTTCTTTCTTCAAGGAATCTATTATTTTTTTATCGGTATTTATCCTGTCTTTGGCTGACCTCTTGACTTTGGACAACTCCTTTTCTTTTACCACATACTTGTTAGTCAACTTATCGTATTTAGTCATTTGATTTCCCAACTAATCTTGGATACACTTGGTTATTTCTTCGGCTACCTCGACCTTTGTCTACCATTTTCTTACTGCCCTATAATCGTTTGTCAAAGCTTTCAAATGTCCATCATTCTTTGCCAATTGTTGGTTCAATTAATTCCACATCTTATCTTTCTCTTCCAAATATTTTTCCAACAACTGTCGTTGCCCTTTGCTATGACAGAGGTCAATTATGCACTTCTCTAGCTGCTTTCTTAACTCCTACTCATTATCAATTATTTTTCTTTTTGGTTGCTCCATTTTTTATTCTTAATTTCTGGGTAAGGGGACCGATTGTGTAAAGAAAAGGTATTAACACCCCTAATATGTCTTACCTAAGGTAAGCTGTATTATCTATTTTTCTGATCTAAACTAAGGTAATGCTGTATTTTTTTAATTGTTGGTCTATCTAGGGTTTAAGAAAAGTCCTACCTAATATGAAGGTTCTTACTTTATTAGGTTAAAACCTAACCATTCTAATGCAAAAATATAAAAAAAATAAACTGTATTTTTTTATTTAATTTCGGGAAAACTTATTCTGTATAAGTTAATAATCTCATATATTAAAAGAAATAAAATAATTTTTTTTTGTGTTTTTGAAATGCAGATCAAGTTCTAACGGATAATCATAAACTTGTTATGACACCTTTTGACTAATTCTTGTATTTTTTTTCAAAGAATGGTAAAAATAAAAAAAGTTTATGTAAAAAAATAAAATATGCATGGAAATTTTAGAATTTGGCCATATGCAAGAAAAAAAATATTTTTTTTATTATTTTTTTTATTTTTTTAGGCTTTGTTTGGCAAAAAAATTCATTTCTTCTTGTAATAAAACTACCAAAAATATACATAACGGGTGTTTATCAAACACACCCTTAAACAAAAAAAACCCGTGACATGATTTTGACCCGACCAAGTCGATCTGAAATTTTTGGTTCGACCATAAACCTAACAAAAACTCCTGGCTTGACCTAAAAATAACCAAAAAAAAAAACCAAAGTAAAAAAACAGATTAAACACTAACAAGACACAAAAACTAAAAAAGTCTTGAACATAACAGATCAAACACAAAAAAAAGAACACGAAGAACATCAAAACCTAAACCAAACAACATGAAACCCAAAACAGACTAGATATGGTCAAAACAAATGCACATGTATGTTAGAAATCATGCAAGGATCAATAATCTAATATCCATTCACTTTAATTATCACTTAAACATCACAATTTTATCAAAAGAGCTTTCAGTTCAAAATAAAAACCCATGGATTGAAATCCCTCAAAACTTGTTATAGATGCAAATAAACCCTAGATTATTTACTAATCAAGCATAAATAAGGGTTATGTGAAAAGAAATGGATCAAAACTGATCCAAATCAAGGGTCTAAAGCAATGTTCTTCTCAAAAACACGAAAAACATGCCCATACTCAACCCAGAAACATAAAATCCAAATTACATTAGATGCGGTCAAACAAAAGGCACCTATATGTTGGAAAGTCTTGCCTCTCACCAACCTATTATCCTCTTAAAGCTTGGAAAATCTTTTATGTTAGGCTCTTAAACCGTTACATTTAGGTTTCTTATAAGTATTTTCCTATTTGTTTTTTTTTCTCCTTTTTTTTTCAACTCTCTTCTTAAGGGGGTATTTATAGGATTTTGGTAAGGTTTTGGGAGATCTTGAATCCATTTCTAACCTCTTAATCTTGAGGTAAATTGAACACACAAAAAGAAGGTTGGTTATTGCATAATTGTGTTTTAGTCATAGCTGACCGAGTTGCTCATTTTCGAGACCTCGTTGGAGCAATTCTGACATCATCGTCACCTGAAGTTGATAGATGGGACTCACACCTTTCATTTGGATCCAACCTTGTGTAATTTGAAGGTCTATAGCTCCACATTTATTTATTTGAAGTTGCCAACTCGATCAACTAAAAATATTAAAAAAAGGCCGGTTTACGGAATGACATGTCACTCATATTCTCTTTATTGACTCTAAATGACACATCATTTAAGGTTTTTAATTTCGGATTGGAAAATTTCAATGGAGTCCTTGTTCCCCCGGTTTCTTTAAATTGCACACATAATTTAATAAGTCGAAAATACACTCTCAAATTTTCGAATCTTGTATAACTTGATCCTCCTTAACTAGTGTTCGGCAATTTCCGGGGCGTTCTGGTATATTCTTCTTACTTATATATTTTATTATTTTGTTCCAATATTTTTTGATTTTTTTTGTATTTTCTCTTTTCTTTCTTTCTTTCTAATTTTTTATTTACGTGGGGCTCCAAAATTAGGTAACAACAATATGTTTTGAGAATTATAAACTGATGTATAATTAGTTTAATTTTTAATGAAATATTATGTTGTGTTAATTGTTAGTCTTTTTATGTGAATTGTGTTTTAATGCTGGAAAATTGATTATTTATGATTGTGTGAATTGCTGTTTTTTTAGGCAGGGAATTGATGATAAAATAATTGCCCAATGATGCCTCTGTTAGAAGAGTCGTATATACTATCTGCAACATGTGAGTTGCAATTGACATTTGTAATTAACATGTCACATAATGTCACATATAATATTTACGACTCGTGTATCACATATACTAATTACGATATTTTTAACTTTACTAGTTCCCTAGTTATTTTTACACCTATGTTATTTTATAATTTTTTTCAAAAGAAAAGTTTCTTAACGACAAACCTAATCGCTCTCGTCTTCTCTTCACAATTGTAATGATTATCCATGAGTACTAAGCTTTTCTAAATACCGTACGACGAATCAATAAGTTTGCTTTGAATGCCTTCGTGACCATTTCCTTTTTGCCCTCTTTTTTGTGGAACTTTACTCTAAAGTAGCAGTCATGAGAACATATGTGCACGATATACATGTGAGCACACCAATTTTCCCCAATAAATAATTCAAACCAACTGTTTGGAGTTCAAAACAAAAGAAAATATAGTACACAGTCAGTGGACTTTACAAAGACCAATCGCTGCATGCAACTGAAAATAACAGAGCAAAACACCTATGATGTCTCTGTTTTTTTTTTTAATTTTTCTTTTTGGTACTTAACGAACATGATTTTCTCGAACTCGTTTTTATGCACCTTAAATTCTTAATTTAGTGTATTAGAGTTCTTTGCGGGAATGACATGTGAAAATCAATTTTTTCAAAAGATATTTTAAGAAGAATCAAGAATTCAATATTTTAATTGTGTTTTCTCAAGATTAATTTTCAACAATTTACTATTTAAAATAGCGTTTTTAACGTGAAAACCCTTTAATTTATGTCCAGCTAATTGTGCATATAGGCAATCATCTAGTATAGCCTAATTAATTACACCAAATCTAACTTGGTACAGCTATACATCTAACATAATTATAGGCTTTTCTAGTGGGTTGGTTTGGAAAGCAAGTTAAGCCCAAGATTGAGAAACTATGAAATTCCTCCTAACGAGGAGTCTTTTTCAATTAAACCCAAACCCAGGTACTCATATCACTATTAACCTAATAATTTTTTTTTTCTAAAACTTATAAAAAAATGTACGAGATTCAGGGAAAAAAAATCATGAGCATTGCGCACTGTATCTTTACTTTCCTTTCCTTGTAGATTTCTTTGTTAGGAAAGAAATGAGTATACGAGGTTGGTATTATTATTTTTGTTAAGGGAACATGTATAAAAATACAATTAAATTTTATTGGCATGGTCTCCACTTAAACAAAATTCTACAGTTCAAATCCCCCCCTCACAAAAAAGAAAGAAAAGAAAAAGATATCGTAATCAAAATAACAATAAGAAATACTTTGATTCAGAAGTTTCTCTTCCATGTTTTGGTTGAATTTTCTCGACCACATGCTTAATTTCTTGCCTGTTATTGCTCAAAACCTATTGTGTCATTACCGTGAAAAAAAAGACAAGAAATCATAATCAAAATTACAATAAGAAATACTTTGATTCTGAGGTTTCTCTTCCATGTTTTGGCTGAATTTTCTCGACCACGTGCCCAATTTTTTGCCTGTTATTGCTTAGAAACCCATTGTGTCATTATCGTGATTGGACAACTCGACCAAACATGGCTCACCTATACTTAACATCTAGTTCTACTAATTTCACAACCTCTGCTAGCATTCCTGAGTTTTGTTTTGCACATTATCACTGGTTATTTTATTTTATTTATTAAGAGTAGAATAATTTTTTTTTAAAATTTAGCCTATATATAAACTTTTTTCCTTTAACTTAAACTTATTTTTCCTTTAGATTATTGTTATTACATTATGCAGTACTAATGAAACTCTAGCCTTTTCCTTTCTTATTTTTATATTTCTCTTCACTTCTTTGAATTATTTAACATGGTATCAGGGCATGGTTTCATGAATGAGACTTAATCTCAAACACAGCTTTCACGGATCCATATTAGTACTGTTTTTAGAGTGATCATATAACTTTAAGAAGATTTTTTTTCAGTTTCTACAATATGATATATTGATTTCCTTTCATTTGTTTTCAGTTTTTTTATTTGTTGATTATGACTATTGAAAGTGATGATTCATTTTTGTCTGTGAGTGTGAGGTTGGATGGAAAGAATTATCCTTATTGAAGTTATATGATGAGAAATTTTCTTAAAGGTAAAAAGATGTGGGGATATGTTAGAGAAACTCTTGTGAAACCTAGGAATACCGATGAGGGTTATGCTGATTTGATAGATGTCTGAGAAGCAAACAATGCAAATATTATTACTTGGATTAATAATTCTGTTGAGCATTCCGTGGGTACACATTTGGCGAAGTATGAGATAAAAAAGAAGGTTTGAGATCATCTGCAAAGGTTATTCACGCAATCAAAATTTACAAAGTTGTATCAATTAGAGAATGACATACGAGCTCTTCATTAGAAAAATATGAGTATTTAAAAGTTTTATTATTGTATGACAAATCTTTGAAATCAATTGGCTCTAACAGATTGACAGAATTAAAAGTATCTGCTACTTATATTGCTCGCAGAGAGCAGCAACGATTGATACAGTTTTTAACAGCACTTTATATTGATATTGAAGGACATAAATCAATTTGACATCATTCTCCACTGCTTGTTGTTGACTCAGTTGTTAGTGAGTTATTAACTGAAAAAATACGTCTTCAGTCTTATTCTAAAAAAGGAATTCTTTATACTTTTAATGCTTCTGTATTAGCGGTACCTTCTAAGTCATTCTCTAATAATTAGAATAAGCCTGACATAAGAGTTGCCTTCGACGATTGCAATTTCTGTAAGGAAAAAATCATTGGAAGACTTAATGTCCCAAGTTGAGACAGTAGAATCAAGCTTGGAAGCCTGACAACTAGTCACAATCTAATGCTTATAGACCGTCTTAGAGCTACAAACCACCATACCACAATACTGCAACAGTAGTTTCATCAAGTCCTTTCATCGATCCTAGTACTCTAGCCGAGCAATTTTAGAAGTGTCTCTTCTTACAGCCATAAGCTATGTTTCCTTCTTCCATAGATCAATTGCCTGATAGTTCTTTAGGTATGTCACATTTTAAATGGGTCGTGGATTCTAGTGCTTCACATCATATGTCTCAAGATTCTTCATCTTTTGCTTCTGTGTGCCCTTCGTCTTCTATTCATGTAATGACTATTGATGACACTCTCATGCCCTTAACAGGTTTTGGTTCTATTGTCACACTTCACTTGTCTCTCCTTGACGTTTATCTTATTTTGAAACTCACATTGAATCTTGTTTATGTGGGTTAGTTATGTAATTTTGGTGATTATTTAGTCATCTTTTCCTCTCTTTTTTTTTTTATTAAGAACAAGATCTGCAGTCTCAGAAGCTGATTGGGATAAGCCCTAGAAATAAGGGACTATATATTTTGGATGAGTTAAAGTGCTAGTTATTGCTATTGCTAGTGTTGATTTATCTTCTTTTTGTTTACGTCATTCTCTTTCTAGTTTTTATTTATGGTATTCTCGTCTATTTCAAATGCCTTCTTAAATAGAGATCTTCAAGTTGCATAGATAAATAATATACATATCAAGTTGGTCACCAAATACCATAAGGTCCACTATAGAGAATTCACTGGGATAAAAATGAGCAAGGCGAATAAGCTTTTCTTTGTTGAAAGTAGAGAAAAAGTCACCTGGGTTTAAACATGCCACGCAAAAAAGTAACTTTGTACTTGCCTTGGTGAAACAATCATCCTAACTCATTAAGTTGCATGTCAATGATATTGTTAAACAATTAACACAACTGCACAATAATTTATTGTGAAATAAAAATCAGTTGAGTTACACAATAATCATTAGGATGTTATATGGATTTGATTTGAGTATTAAACAATCTCAATTATATTTAATTCTAAAGTAACAAACATTCATTATATATTGACAAACTACTCAGTCTTTTAACTAAAAAATATAAGTCCTAAAAATTTAATTTTTGTTAGATACCCATTAAAACTTGGATATAAAATTCTCAAACTTTCTTGAAAGAGAAGAAAAAAATAAAATAACTACAACTAAATTTGTTTTTTAGAGAATTAAAAAAGAAACTGAAACTAAAAATTCAAGAATCATAACAATCCTAAAATTTCAAAAAATAAATATGATATATATTCAGTCAATTGCTTCCTCTTACCCCAGGCGGCGGATCCGCCCCTGTGCGCGACCACTAGATTAATTATTTTCGATCGCATATACAACTTGCAGTTGAAAAAGTCATAGGAGCTGATGGTAATTTGACGTGAGTAATTCTTAGATTTTTCTAACCAGGCCATTTCAAATGCAAAAAACATATCAAGTGTTGATAGAAAATTAGTAACTTGATTAAATTCCTCATAAATTTTTTATTTGAACCAAACTTAAAATACATATTACCAACACTTTTCACTTCAATCAAACATAAATGTCATAGTTTCAATGATCATATTTCAGAAATATATTCAAGAATTCACATACCAAGAGTTCCTTACGTGCTAGTTAACAATCGATTCCAGTCTAAAAACCAAAGAGAAAGGGAAAAAAAAACGTAGATGTAATCCATGTGTAAGTACATTTAAAAAAAAAACACATCAATATACCCACACCATTTATGTGATGCATATATGCACTCTTATCAAGATTATTAATTTTCACGTTACAGTTTATATGATTACATGACAATACACTTAATTAAAAAATGCGAATTATATGCATGTGTACTTTACTTGGAATTTATTATATTAATAAACTTCTCGAATCACAATAAATCATGATAACACAATTCAAACATGCAAATTATAACATCTCCAGCACTGATTTGATGACTTGTATTCATTGTAAATGCAATACAACATGTCTACAATCTACTATATGCATGTAAAATATACGCCAACAGTACTAGATTGTGCTTTTACTATATGTGTGATCAGTTGTTGGGCATGTGATATACGCGTGATCTACAGGTTATGCATATAGAATATACACATTTATTGTTTGTGTTACAATGAAAATTATTTTTTTTAATATGTTTATTTAAAAAATAAGTTTTTTTTTTACTGTGTTGATGTGGGAAAAGACTAGCTTTCCTCCATGTTTTTGCAGTAAAAAGCTAGTCTTTTCTCGAATCCAAAGCAATATAAGACAATATCTTGCACCATAAATATGTGGATTTGCTCTGTTTACAGTGTACTTTCAAATCTCATTTAGTGGGCATTTAATCACCCAAAAAAAGGACAAGATTTAACAGGAAGTGGGTTGGTGTTGTAATTATGTGGAGTGTTCTTTTAGGTCTTAAATCTTGTATAGCGATAAATAGTAAATTGTTTATCTACAGTTGATAGCCAGATCACACTTACCGGGTGGCACCTTCCTTAGACAGGTGGTAATATACGTCACCAGAGGCAGAGAGGAAGCTAAGATACATGCAGTTTTAGTGACCTGATCCGACGGATTTGTACCCGGTTGCATAAAAACATACAATGGGTCGTACCTTACACAACCCTAATTTTAAGCTAATAGCGGATCATGGTACTTGACGATATTTATTCTTTCCCATTACTATCAAGTATCAACCATCTTTTTCGAACCCTAATGGAGTCTCTCAAGAAAAACACAAGACGAGGCAGGGAGACAGTGGAAAAACTTGAGCGAAGAGGTATTTTTTTTTTTTCACAAATCTCTTCTTTTCAAATTTATTTTTTCGCTCTGTCAGATGATTGTGATCCACACAAAAGTTTATGCTTAATTTGTGTATTAGGGCTAGGGCTAATTAGTAAATCACTCTAAAATACATGTGGGATTGTGCCAAATGATGGTTTTGTGGTTAGGTTTTAGGACTTGGATCGAGGGTCATCTCTCTCTCTCTCGCTCTCGTGTTATGAAAACAAGTAGATCTGACGGCTATTGGCCTCTTTCCATCAACTTCAACCTTTCAAATCTTGTAACTTGGGACGATATGTATTTTGTATGTTAAGTCGTCAAGATTCTCTGATTTTTTTAGGAACAGTAATTACAAAACTGACTGTGACATGGTGCAGCGTGCAAAAGTGATTGTAATCAACAACTAGAACCCTGAAACTCTGAAAGCAGTGTGATGAAATAGATGGCTAGCTATTCTATTCTATTCTATCGCTCGTTTTGATCTTAAACGTGGCTGTTGTGTGAAACCTGTCTTCTCTTGACAGCTATCTTCTTTTCAAATTATTTTTTTCTTCGTAGGCTTCGGAGTTTGAAACCGTCAACCAATCAGAATTTGGAAAAATAAAATGTTGGCCTCTCGTTCTCTGATGTACAAATAAAGGTAGTACTTACTTACCGTCCCATGTTCTGTCTCTATTGGCAAATCGCAATAATTCACCGTGATTTTGATTCACCGTCTCCACAGCACTTGAAGCTGCAACACGTAGGCACCTGTCAGCTAAGGTAAATGCTACACCTCTAATCAATTGCTTCTAATTTGCCGGTGTTGAGGCACAAGTTCTTTACATTAGTGTATATTCTGTTCATTGATTAGATAATTAATGATTTCCAAACCAATCCATTTGTCTTGGGTTATAGAAATTAAGTTTACTAAAACTTGTGGTTTAGATATTCTCTTGTACTATATATTAATTAAGTCACTGAAATAGAAATGTCAAATTTTTACATGAACCCCCGACGGAGCTCAATCTCATTAATGATTGATGTATTGGGTTCCCTATTTATTAGGATAGAAATAATACTAAACTAAGATAATATGATTAGTTTGATGTGATGTAACAAGTTCGTGTCGTATAATTTCTTCTCAAAACATATGCAGGCACAATACAGACGAGGTGAGGTGACAATAACGAGACATGGACCGTGTGGAGGTCTGATAAAGGAGCACCAACGACGGCTAACCTAACAGAATATTAGAAAGAACAGGTGATGTGTAATGACAAATTCAGACACTCTCAGTTTTTTCTTGCTAGTCTCTTTCAGATTGTTTATGTTTATTTCTTTGTTTCTTAGATTAATAAATAAATTAATGGAGTTGCAAATTACTACATCTCACATGAAACTTGGATGCGTTGAGTCTATACGACACATATTATCTATCCAACTTGATGGCTTCTTTAGCTTTGTGTTATGGTTAATTACATTTTGCTGAAAACAAAAACAGTGTTCTTATTTGTACGTAGTTCTCTTAACTATGGATAGGTTTTTTAATGTCAGCAACACTATGGACTCTTTTAATAATCGCTAGCAAACAAAAGCAATCTCAATAATATATACAAAAAAATTAAGAAGACAAGAAAGAAAGGAAATCTCAAAATTTGATTGCAAATACAAAAATACATGGATAAGTAACAAGTAGTCTCACACCACCCAGAGAATTACTCTCATATTAGAGAATCACGCCAATTAAAAGTTTAATTTGATCACAACACCGAATTACAAATCTCTAATAAATGGTTTTACAATTAACATTAACAGTTATTTGATACCTGAAAATTCTAACGACTAGCAACTAACAAGATAACAAGGTTGACATAACTTATTGGAAATCAACTGCTCCTTCCTGCCAATATATATTGCTGGAACTTTAGCTTTCATATAATATATACTTCAACCCATTGGAACCTACATCAACATAATCCTTATTTTTATCACCATTCTTTCCTTCGCTAGACTCAATCTATCTATTTCCCTTAACTCTACTTCTAATGTCCTTGTCTTGATAATTAGAACTTGCACCAATTTCCTCTCTCCCCAAGCAACTTGCCTCGGGCAATTAATGTTTGATATAATCTTGAAGCAATTGAGGATTAAGGTGATGGGCTTAACTGTCTTGTAACCACACTTCTTCTAGTTTGGGTTTGGATGCCCATTGCACCAAGAACTTGTTATAACCCTCTTTTCTGGTAGACACATATTTATGTCTTAATATTGAATCTATAATTTCTGGAGTTGGCTAAACTCGAGGGATTGTTGAAGGAGGATTCTCTAGTTCATGAGTGGATGCAAAACTATGATAAACGGTGAGATCTTCCAGATTTAAAACTAGGCTAAATTGGAATTTTGTTGGCAGATCAATCAAATAGGTATTAGTTCCTGAGTTCTCGAGGATCTTGAAAGGACCACTCTTCCTAGCATGCAATTTGTTATATTTTATAGGGGAAACCTTTCAGGTCATAATCTGATTAAAACCAAGTCCCCTTCCTAAAAATACAGCTCCCTCGTATGTTTATTAGCTTGTGCAGTACATTTGACAACCTGACGTTTCATCTTGTACTTGACACTCTCATGTAAAGTGGACATAAATGCTATACAATCCAGCCTTGCTTCACTGGTCTTTTGAGGTAGAGGCAAGGAAGAAACATCTGTAGGAATCTTAGGACACAACTCATATACCAGTTCAAATGGTGTGATTAAGTCTCAACTCACAACATGATCATTTGTTAAACTTCTGAGCAGATTGCCAAGACTTTTGTTAGTGACTTTGGTTAGCCATCGGTTTATGGGTGGATGACACTAGAGAAAAGAAGTTTCATTCCTAGTTTACCCCATAGTGTCTTCCAAAAGTAACTAACAAACTTGACATCCCTGTTAGAGATAATTAAAACTGGAATGCCATGCGGTCGCATGATTTTTTTAAGAAAAAAAAAAGCAGTATGGGAAGCATCAAAGGTCTTTCATTAAGGAACAAAATAAATCATCTCAGAAAATTAATCCACCAACACCATGATAAAATAATTACCACTAATTGTCCTTGGGAGTCTAAGCACAAAGTCTATACTCAAAACAATTTAGGGTCTTTGCGGAATTGGTAATGGAACATATAGGCCAGTATTGTGTTTGTTTCCCTTGTCTAGTTGGCAAACTCTACACCTGTTCATAATGGTATTGATCGTCCTCATGTTTAGCTAATAAAAGCGATCAACAACCAAGAATGATGTTTTGTCGCGCCCAGTGACTTGTCATTCATTCTCCATGCAACTCCTAAATAATAAACTTAGTATTCAACTTGTTCTGAGAATGTAAGTACTTCAATGAGTCATGGTCTGTAAATAGAATGAACTCGCGATGGATAAGGTAAAGGTCTCTAGTGTTTCAAAGTTTGAACAAGTGCATAAAATTATAGATCATATGCCGAGTACTCCTCCTAGTATCATTCAATTTTTCATTGTAATTTGCAATAGGATGTCCTGCCTGACTTTGCACACCCTTAATGCCAATGGGGGATGCATCACAGGAAATTTTAAAAACTTGAGAAAAGTCAGGAAGTTTGGGAATAAGAGCCTCTGCCATCTTTTGCTTGATGACTTTAAAGGCCCGTGTTGTTGTGGAAAACCACTTAAAGAATTTGGCTTACAGACACTGTGATTGGAGCCATGATGGTACTAAAAGCTTGAATTAATCGACAGTAAAAGTTGGATAGACAATGAAAGCTTCTGATCTCAAAAAATGATTGTGGTTTTGGCCACTTCATGATTGCCCGAACTTTCTCATGATCGGCTTCAAATCCTTGCTGAGATATGATAAATCCCAAAAAATTCACATTTGTTATAATTAGCTTAAAACTTTTCTTGTCATGGCAACTTTAAAATTTGCTTTAAGTGTTCTAAATGCTCCTCTACATTCTGACTGAAAATAAATACGTCATTAAAATATACTACAACACACCTATCTAGAAAAGATTTCAAAGTCTGAATCATCACCCTTATAAAGGTGCTTGGTTCATTTCTTAGTCTAAAGGGCATCACAAGTCATCCATACAACCTATCTTTTGTTTTGAAGATTATCTTCCACTCATCTCCAGGCCTTACACGAATCTGATGGTAGCCGCTCATTAGGTCTAGTTTAAAAAATAATCCTGGCACCCTTTTTAATTTTTCTTCTAATAAAATTACTAAATATTTCTATAATAATTATTTATTTGTTTTGTTTTTAAATGTAATCTAGTATATATTAAAAGATTTCAACCACATTTTCAAACACTATCTTATCTTGCTTGGCCCATCCCTGCTTATTTTTGTTCCTATCTGTCTTAGCTCCTCCATTGAATCTATATCCTCCTCCCTTCTTCTTACAATGGCAGAAGAAAGCAAAGCATACACTTTTAGCCTTCATTTTAGGCTGCGAACACGTTGCAAATACATGCAGGTACGTAGCACCGTCATAACAGTACATGAATTTGTTAGAGTCTCGTATTGTAGGCGTGATTACGAAATGAATATTAATTATTTGCTTGCTGGCATCCATTTTGTTTCATTTTTTAAAATATTGTTTTAAATTTGTCGGATTTCGAAGGACATCATGTCGCAGTGTTAAGAAAATAATAATCTTAAAAAGTAAAAGATCACGCTTTTTTTTTTATATATACAGAAAATGATTTTCTAAATTTCTTTATGTTTTTTTATTATTAAAAAGTTCATAAATAAAAATAGTCTAAGCAAAATTTAGTTTGGTTCTTAAATTTATTTTTTTTATTTTGAACGGATTATACTTTTCAGAAGTTGTAAAAAATTCACATATGTTATATTATTTATTGATTATATCAAATTTAGTTTTTAATTTTTTTTATTGATATATATTTTTTTTTGAATTATTTTTTTATTTTTTGTCAGTTTTATCTTTTAAAATTTGATTTAATTTAATTTTTATATCAACTTTTATTTTCATTCTTTTGATTGTTATTTATTTCTCTAATCCTTTTTTTAATTGCAATTTTTCTTATTTGTCATATTTTGTCCTCATTTTTTTATTACTATTTGTTTTATTTAAAATAATTTATAAAATTAAAATTTATTTTTCAATTTCGTCACCTTTCAACTTTTTAATTTATCAGATTTGGTACTTATTATTTTAATAAACTTGAAAAAAATTTAAAAGTTATTTTTCAGCTCATTTTCTATAGTATAACTAAACACTGAAAGTGTTTTTCAATTTATTTTTCATGAAAAAATAATTTATTTTTTAAAAATCTACTTTTCATAAAACTATTTTCCAAAAAGAAACTACTTTTTGGTAAACTAACTAGCCTAAAAATATAAATTTCTTATGGACACATCTCACATCTTTTAACTTGAGTATTTATTTTACAGAAAAGTCTTGCACAACACCATTGCAATAGTGATAGCTTCTTAGCAATTGCAGTAACAAACCGGTTAATGGTAGTAAAACAAAGGTAAATACTACATTGGGTCAATTTAGCTAGAAAGCGTAAGTGGGATAATATTTGATTTCCGAGGGAGGGATACAGTAGTTTGTGTATCTGGGCTTAAAATGGTCATGGTTTCTAGTAAGTGGACCGTGAAAAACAGAGGAAACAAAATAAAATCCAATCTCGTACCTGGTTTTGAGCACTCAAATGCCTTGAGTGGCATTGGCTATTTATATCCCAATATTTCTTAGTTAACATTTCTAGTAAATTTTATTCATACAATTATGTTTTTAATCATTCCTATCCTTTAAAGCTTCGGAACTGACCTAAACTAACACTAGTCATGATTAATTTCTAGAATTCTGGAGTTTAATTTTGTAAGATATATAGACAAGGTATATAGACCCTCTTATGCAATATAGCTGGTATGGAATAGTAATAATTTTGTACTAAATTGATAATATAATATAATGATGTTACCTTATATTTAATTGATCATATATATAGTTTTGTTGTTTTGCTAAGTTCTACTCCTAACCCATTCTGACATAGGATTATGTTTTGGTTTCTACCTTGGGATAGCCTTCCAATCAAATATATTATTAAAATTCGAGAACAACAACGTATGACGAATTTGTGTGATTTAAGTGATTAAAATATTAATTGCAAAGATATGACAACAAAGGGTGATAGAACCATTTGAACCATATTTGTACGGCCCAAATGAAGTCCCATGATAAATATTTGGCCTGAACTAATACTTTCTTAAGTTAAGAGAAGAGGTTGAGATTTTATAAATTCATCTAATATTTTCTTCTTCATCAAATATGCTTAAGTTTTGATAGTTCATCTTCAAACACAAGATTTTTAACTGTATTTATGAGTAGGGAAATAATAACAACAATGTAACTATTTAGATCTAAAATGAACCAAAAGGAGGTTGATGGAATACATTTTAACTATAAGAAAAGAAAGGTAGAAAAAAAAGAGAGAGAGAAAGAGAGAAATTGAGGGAGAAGATGGTTTCTAAGTTCTCAAGGTTCTGATTTGATCCCTTTTCATTGTCACAAGTGTAAGGACTATGGACACCACTTATCTCCACATTGGTATGATATTGTCCACTTTAGGCCTAAGCCCTCATGGATTTGCTCTTGGGCTATACCCAAAAGGCCTCATACCAATGGAGATATTTGTCCATCCTTAAATACCCATGATCCTCCCCATTTCTAGCCAATGTGGGACTTTGGTCGTATACCCAACAATCCTCCCCTCGAACAAAGGACCACCGAGCCTCCCCTCAAACCGATCATTCATCCGTCCACTCTCAACCAACCAGGATTCTTCATTCTCTACTTCACCGTGTTGGGGTCGGGACACGTCCATGAAGCATCCGGAGAGCACTACCCGACTTGAGAGTTTGCTCTTTCTAGGTCAACTCCTCTTCACCGTGTTGGGATCGGACACGTCCATGAAGGGAGCACACCGCCTATCCAATAGAGCTGATCCATGGATTACATCGTGATTGGGGGCCCACCACCTTTTGTTCGGCATTATTCCGAGGATTCATCCATCATAGCTAACTCCGGGGCCTGGCTCTGATACCACTTGTAAGGACTATGGACACCACCTATCTCCACATTGGTATGATATTGTCCACTTTAGGCCTAAGCCCTCATGGATTTGCTCTTGGGCTATACCCAAAAGGCCTCATACCAATGGAGATATTTGTCCATCCTTAAATACCCATAATTCTCCCCATTTCTAGCCAATGTGGGACTTTGGTCGTATACCCAACAACAAGAACAGGCCTCAATAATGGTGCCAAACGTCTTGCATTCTTTAATTTGTGCTGGTCTTCTTTGAATCTCCTTACAGTTTTACTATTGATATATTCATTGTTAGACAGATATCTTTCTTCTTAGGAACCACCTACTCATCAGTTTGCATTACAGCCATACTCTGACTAATAATTTGCCACCGACTTTTGTTAAAAATTCAAAAGCTGAGCAGACTATCGTAACAGCGACCTTGAAAGTAGCTTTCCCATCAAATAAAAATCAATCTCTTTTTCAGTTCAGCCTGACTCTTTTGCCAGTTTCTACTAGGTGAATTCAAGACTTTGATGTTGGGTCACATGAACCTTCTTTTTCCCTTTATCTAGAGGATCCTCGTAAAGCTTTCTCCAAATATAGTGCATAAAGATGATAGTTATGGATGTTGTTTTCATCCAAAATCATGGATTTTTGGTTCACGAGTATCACACCTTCGTAAATAATATCCATCACGTCCTTTTCGTAGAAGGTATGCTATCTTCTTTGATATTGCCTGGCTGTTGTGTTACTTCTCAGGCTCTCACCTAATTGTATGTATTTTCCATTCTTATGACGCTTTAGAGGTCAATCTTATGAATTTTGGATCGGAGAGATTTGCGCTGTTGGCTTGATATTTTACTCTATTTGAGATGTTATTTGCCACAGGTGAACCATATTATGGCATGCTGCATTAATTTATTTATTGGCTCGATTTCGCTGGAGATCTCGTGTACACATCATGATGCACTTGTTTTACCCTTGCAAAAGACATATTTTTACAAGGAAAAAGAGAGGAGATCTGTACAGAATTACAAACGGTACATTTTTTATAAAATCTTAGATGAAAGTGAGACAGAATGGGAGGGGGAGCGTTAGGCATGATTTCATTACTGTTACAGTATGAACGCCGTTTTTTTTTTGTGTCTTCTTCTAGCATTGCCACTATCTTCATAGGTTATCTCATATAAGATTTGATTTTGAATTATTTCTCTTTCATGGGCCAAGTTTGGTGGGTTGATTCTTCAGACTATAGATTTGTTATATGCTTTGAAGCCGCAGATCTCTGCTTTGTTTTGATGCAGGAAGCAGACTTATCAGTTTTGATTTCTTAGCACATCGATCGAGGGATGCTCTGCCAAGTGGAGCTCATTGACCGAACTCTTCTATTTGTGAAGTTTATGCAACAAGGTAAGTCCCTTTCGTTCTTATATACAAAGTTAAATGGATGGAGGGTTCCCACAATTAACGTAAAATTAATAAACCGTGTTGTTTAATTACTTGATGTAAGAATTTGGCTAGTGGTAGGTCAGGGTTGGCATTGTCCCATCTAGATTAATTAGGGAGTGGAATTAGAAAATCTGAAGTGGGGTTGTCGCATAAAAATTATAAAGACAGACTTGAAAATGAATCAAAGTGACAAAAGATTGGAGAACAGTTATGTAGCTTGATTTGGCGAGGGGGGAGGGCAAGTGCGTTAACTATCATTAAAAGGTCGGCTAATGGTGTCCTTGAAGTACCTTTCAAGAGTCATTTAATCAATACTTATAAGTTATTATAATGTTTATTTTTTTTTATTTTAAACACTTAAAATATTACCAAATAAAACAATGATTATTTAAATATTTAATAAATGCATTCATATAATGTTTTTTTCTCGAATTATATTTAAACTTTAAAAGGGCCATGTCCACCCATCTTCAAAGCATAATGTAATAATTTTACCCTATATTGAAAATCCAGTAGAGTGTATGATTGCATGATTATCCAGATAAGCAGGGGCGGAACCAGAAATTTAGGATTGGATGGGGGTTTGGGAGGGCTAACTAATAATTTATGGGGGTGTAAGGTATTCAATTTGTTAAGAAAATTTAGAATTTTGGAGTGCCAATACACCTAAATCACATGCTATAGGTCCGCACCTGCAGACAAGATAGTACCACACATATCATTGAAATCCACCGGCAATTGAGTTTTTATGAGGTAGTCGGTGCACACACGGTTTCCCCTTCAAGGCCATGAATAGAGAGGCGCCGGCCTTTGATACTTGCAAATACAAGGGTAGTAACTTGAAAGGACAATCTTCATAAAAATACCAATGTTCTCTAAATTTGTCCAAGGCCGCGAGCATGTTTTTTCATGACCTAGTTGCGATGGCCGTTTTCAAGAAGTATATATTGCTCAAGTTTTTTGTGGGTTGAAATGAAAGATGTATTTTAATATGAATGAACGTTACCACAAGATATTTAGTCACGTTTTGGAATATGCTACACTCTTATTTTTTTGACGAGACCAACGTTTTCCTTGGATAGATAGAAGAACACGAGGACTAACATCTATGGGACCATCTAGAAACTAGGACGTGCCTCTCTCTTTTTTTTCTGCGCCAACAAAATTATCATATGACAATATCCTATTGCCGTATCCTATCATTTTCGAATAAGAAATGATGTTTAATGCTTGCTGACATGACTTCCTATAGCGGGCGATCATATTGGTTTGCGAGCCATTGCAATTTTTATGTGCTTAATTGCTGATAGCATCTTATTTCCCTTCTCCTTCTCTTGTTTGATAGCGCCAAATGATTTTTTCTTGCAATGTGCAAGAGATCACGTGAAAAATTAGGATGGTAGAGAGATTATCCTTTACTTTCAACAAATTTGTATCCCCCTTGTATGTGTGGGATTCATAGAAACAAATTAATTGTGTAAATTATAGAATTAAAACTTCTGAATTAGTATTGTGTTAAAAAAATTATTTAAAAATATATTAAAATAATTTTTTTATCCTAACTTTTAAAATCATTAAAAATATTAAAAATAAATAAATTTGGTGACTTTTCAAGTTAAATATATTTTTAAAATATATTTAAAACATGAAGGTAGTTCACTTCCAAACACTCACTAAACAATTTAAGATATATGTATTGTTTTTTTGATATGATATTATCTTTTCTAATCAGCGGTTAAAGAGTTTCAAGTCCTGTATTATTTATATTTTTTTCTAATACATCACAAAAATATTCATACAATATAGTAGTAGATTTGTGCAAATTTTAAATGTAAGGGTTTCTTACTTTTTTTTTTTTTAATGTAAGGGTTTCTTACTTGAGTGGCTGCTTAAATGGTGGAATTAATGTGACAGAAATTGAACATAATGTAGTCATATAATTATCTCTTGGAAGATATCAAGCAGTTAGATTACACAATCTCTTAGATGATTGAATTTTAAAGGTAAAGAGAATTGAAATTTTAAGTTTTTCCGATGAACTGTGCTAAAGAAAATATAGTCGTTATGTTATATTATTTTTCACAATAAGGAAGTATACAAGTGTTTAATTACATATTGTGTGTATGCGCTGTCGTGCGCATATAAGGTTAGATGCCTATGGTGATTAATCTTGTTGTAATTTCCATGTTTATCAGTCGAAATTAATTAAGTGCACGGATATTAATCCTTTGCAACGCAGCTCATGTTTCTCTTTTGCTCTCTTGTAAGAATAAAAAATAAAAAACCCTGTTTTACATGTTTTTTTTACAAAAGAAAAAAACAAAAGAGTCTCAATGCAGCTAGCTACACAATGCGAGTTAATTTCCCTTTGTATCAGGTGTGTCAAAAAAAAAAACTTCAAAGTTTGAAACACTATGAATTGAATTTAAATCAATTTAGAGATTTTTTTAAAAAAATTATTTTTGAAATTCTCTTGGGTGTTAAAAATTAAATTTCAAATATAATTTAGTCTCTAAAAATGTTATAAAAGTAAATAAGAGAGCTAACCCCTTTTATTTACAATTTTAAAGAGAGAAATTTAATATTAAAACTAAATTTCTTAAAATACTCGTCTAGCACTCTTTTATTTAAAGATATTTGAAGAAATAAAATAAAGATAATGAGGGTAATATAGAAAATAATATGAATTAAATTTTATTTTTTCTAAACATATTAATTTAATTTATTTATCAATTAAATTCAAATTAAGTTCAATTACAATAGAAAATTGATTTCAAATAACTTGTAAGGTTGCAAACTCCACCTTAATTTACTTTGGGGTATTCCAGCTGACACTCATATTACAATTCATCATCTGTTTTCCTTAAAAATAATTTGTTGTAATATTTTCTGAGATACAATTCTTAAGAGTTTCTAATCAAAAATTTTTAATCTTTTAATATATTTTTAGAACATATGGAATCGAAAGTTAAACAAATCTTGTATATGTTATAGGGTAAAAAAAAAGCCTATGGTTATGGGGCACTTGTATAAATTAGTCAGAATATTGTAATAATGCAGAATTGAATTTTGAATTCTAGGGTCTTTGATGAAGAAGTTTGATTATTAGAGATATTTATATATAAATAAATAATTGGATTGACAAAGTTCACTAATTATATGTTATATGTTTTTTTATAAAAAAATCTAAAATTATATTTTCTATTTAGAAAATATCCTTGAATTATACAAGGATATAACTAAAAATTAATTATCTCAAAATGCTTTTTAAAATAAATTAAATTAAACCTACTTGATCATTAAAATTAAAAAATATTTTTTTTTTCAAACAAGTAGTATTTTTTAAATAAAAATTAATATAACCATGTCAGTTTAAATAAATTTTTTTATGATAAGATTTATTGAAGAAAATGGATATTATACAAAGTCATTGAAAGCACAAGAACATAATAAAATCTGTTCAATTATAAAAATAAAAACAGACTGAATTATTCACTCTAATATTTATTGAAGATTTACCTTTTACCTAGCGTGGCATCGTTCTTATTTTAACAGATTTCGTACACCGTTTGTGCTGTATTAAGCTGGCATTTCCTTCGTGATCATTATATCTCAAAGCACAATTAAATCTTGTGTTCATGGATTAAAATATTAAAACAAATTAATTTAAATAAATTTCAAATTTAAAATTTGACCACCTCGTTTATAACACAATACCAAATAGAGGCTAATCATCCCATGTTCATTTCCTTGCCGTCAATAAAATCCGAGGCACGCCAAAATCTTATAGCCACAGACGTGGCATTCCCTTTTGCTGGACCAATAGGCAAAAGAAATGGTTAGGTCAACCATTTAGACTGTCAAATCGCTTTTGACTTGCATTCTTTCTTGTGTGGGTGTGCATGTCCTTTCTTGTGAATTAATTTTGCAAGAGAAACCTAAAAATGTCATCGATTTTTGAAGTCTACGATCACGTTAATTTGTGTCTTCTTTCCAAGGTGGTTGTTGAGAGGTAGCTATATTGAGGAGAGACTTGCATTTTTTTTTCTTGCTTTAATTTCCGGTTTGTTTTTGTAGTTTTTAAAAAAATTTAAATTTTATTTTATTTTATATTTTAAATTAATATTTTTTTGGTATTTTTAGAATGTACTGATTTTTAAAAATAAAAAAATATTATTTTAATATATTTATAAATAAAAAATAATCTACATTTCCAAATATAACTATAAAGTCCCATCCTGGTGGACACAACGCCGAGTATGAGAGCTTTGTTCTATTCAATACATTTGGACGGTGGGATACTTTCTGAAGCCACTGCACGAAAGGATGCTACTCCTAGCAAGGAAAGTCTAGCCAGGAGACGTGTCTCTTGGATGGAACACAAATCGTTTAGTAAAACCATATTTATTAGTCAGTACTCCATTTTTATTTTTATTTTGACACCACTCGCAGCAAGTACTTATTATGATTGCTTTCTTCAATCTAGACTAGGCTTTTTAATAACTACATACCTAACTTTAAAGATGGGATTCCTTCGTGCGCAGATACTTTCAATGCTGAAAAGTTAGAATAAATTAAAATGTATGTCGCGTTACGTAGAATTTGAAATCTAAGGCTGCATTTGTTTATTCGTAGCTTTTATGTTTTCCAGTGTAAAAAATACAATAAAGTGTTTAGTAATATATCAAATTATGTTTTTTTATTATGGATTTTATTAAAAAATTAAGTTTAAAATACAATTTTTTAGAAGCATTTTTTACATATTTTTATAACTGAGTTTCGTAAAACTCTGTTTATTTTTGTGTTTCAAAAATGTTTTTGAAAAAAATTAATTTTTTTTACTTCAAATTAATATTTTTTTATGTTTTCAGATCATTTTGATGCATTTCCAAGTAAAAAGCATTTTGAAAAGCAACCACAACCACACAACTACCAAACATTTTATACATGTTTTTTGCTATACATAAATCTCAACCATAATTTTTACTATATAATTATCTAAATCCGACTAACCACACCTAATCATACTTTTTTAAAACTTATTTTTTTCAAATTACAACCATAAAAACTATCTATAAAACAAACACAATCTAATTATGAAATTATAATTATTATGTTTTAATTATCTCTCTATCTATTAAAAGATATTAAGTGGTAAGCTATATTTATCTCTCACAAGGTTTTCTTGGACATCATTCAAAGCACATCATTCAAAGCACATCCTTGCTATCATTGCATTATCATTTAGACTATACTTTTTAGTCCTACATCCCTAGCTTGGAAAATAGGATAGCTCCATAATTAGTGTACATATGCATGATTGAGTTGTATAAATTTCGAATTTAGCAGAATCACTTTTGGATGATAAATTTTGCAGTACTTACCTACCTTGAAAGATAGGAATATTGCTGCCCACAATCGATAGGCAGACTTCCTATGTTAACAAAAATTATAAGAGTTAGGATTTTTGTTTTAGTCATATGAAGTTTCAATAAAATATTATCACACTAAATATGTTTGATGATAGCATCTCCAAAAACAAATTATAAATACCTTCAGAGAGGAGAGGGCCCCCAGTCTCTGACCTTTTTTTTTTCCTTGAATTTTAAAATGCTGTCGGTATCCTCCATATATGTATGACACCTTAAACCAAGACGTTGACTTGCATTGTTCTTATATATCACTCAGTCATATAGACCAACTTTGGGTTACAAGGCATTGGATTTTGTTCAGAATTAGGAGATTCTCCAAAATTATCGAGGTAATAATGCTCTTAGTCTATCATCACTAACCATGTTGAATATATCCCATGCTGATGTTTTACGTTCTTGCATTTATTATTGTACGGAAACCAACTGCTATATAGACCACACAATACTAAAATGGATTATATATAGAACTATACTTGATTGAATCCTCTTACATTATGGAGAAGAGGATCGATTGTCAGCAGGACAAATTGTGTTGCACACAGACCTACCCAGAAACGAGAAACATGAAACGATCAAACTTCTACGTCTGTCCAATTATAGTTGGAAATAATTAAGCACATACTTGTACAATGACTCTTTAAGCTTTACGGTGGTAAACTTGAAGGAACTTCCATTAATGCTATTGTAAAGTGAAGGACTGTCACTAATTTCCACATTAACGGTTCTGCGTGATCGGAATGGACGGCTCTTGCATTTGGTAGGGCAGCTCTGGGTCGGTGTCTTTGACGGGCAATTTTCAAGATATTGTTGGATGTAGGGGTAATTTGGTAGTTATAAACTAATTGCTCTCGACTGTATAGATTACTGCTGTGGGACCGAATTTCCTTAGCAGTAAAAAAAAAAAAGGGTGTATTCATCATTTAAAGACCAGTATGAATTGACAAGGTTGTAAATTTATTAGTAGTTTTTAGTTATTGTTTTGAGATTGAAATGACAAAGATATTGAGGACAAGTTTTCATCATGTTTTAAAAATGTAAATATTTATTTAAAGAATATTTTATTTTATGTTTTTTCTTATCTTTTATATAAAATACGTTCTTGTCTTTTCTGTAATATACATACTAAAGAGAAAGAAACGGGGAAGAAATGATCCGCCAAGCCCGATTAAACGGAGGCAAGAAACTTGATGAAATATGTATTTTAGTTTCAGGGAAGTAAAATCAATGGTGATTCAATTTTCAACTTCTGTTAACAAAGAATGGCAATGCCCACCCCCGCGTTTGGCGGGTAATGCCAACTATGGGGGGGAAATGAATATTTCATTCTACCTGCCCATAACAAAGTATTATTTAATTTATGTACGGATATCCTAAACCCTAGCTTCCATAGGCCTCTTGTTCTTTTATTATTATTATTGTCGTCGTCGTTGTTTATTTTATCTACGGTGGTTGCTAAGAAAAAAACGCTTTGCTTTTGCTCTAAAAGGACAGGAGGAGCTTACAAATCCATTCACCAGATGCAGGTAAGTCTTCAAATCATGACATGCTGCTACATTGATGCTATTGAGATATGGAGAATCCTTGCTACTAAGTCTTAGCTCCCTGCCAACTTCTGCATAGACCCATTGTGTGTCCTCCACCTTTTTTTGGATCCAACTAGGCAAGCTTGCCATATTGAGGTCTCCTTTATTTGGCACATTGTTCTCCCCATCAATTACAAATCCAGGTACTTTTGTTATTACATCATCTGAATTTACAATACGCAGGACTTTCGTTCCTTGTTTTTCCAGGTGTCGTCTGAAACTCCTGTTACCAACACGCGGACCTCCGAAAGAAATGACAGTCACAAGTGGCGCACAGTTGAATGTAGTCTTGATGTCATAAGCAGCAAGAGTAGCAAGTGCAGCACCAAGACTGTGTCCTGTAATGGTTAAGCTAAGAGGTTCATCACCATAAGTATGGAGTAGCCTTTTGATCTCTTGACGCACCATTTCTTGTAAACTAGGACCCATTGGTGTTCCTGAAGTGTAAAGGCTCAAAAATCCGCTTTCTACCATGGGTCCAGAATCGTCCGAGCCTTTTTTGCCACAATCTGAATTTGGCAGTTGAGTCAGGGTTGCTCTAAGATTCTCCAGCCATTCAAGGCAAGTGGCAGTACCTCTAAAGGCAATCACCACGTCTCTGCGTCCTAGCCTCGCAATTTCTGCCTTGTTTAGAGAAACGGCTACGTATCCAATCCAACTGGACTGGGTAAACACCCAACTAGGTGCCTTTTCAATCCAACGTGGGATTTGGATTCCCGATGTTGCACGTAGATGTTTGGTTAGCCGGTAACCAGTATCCGGTTTACCGGACCGTTCAAACAATGTGCTCTTTGGGAACCGGCAGGTTGCATAGGTGGGTGATGAAGGATCGAAGTCAAAAGACTTATATGCAGCATCGACAAAGTGTCCATAACGAAGAATTTCTCCACGTAAATTATCATCAAGAGGGTCAAGCAAACCTTCCCAGTTTCGAATACCTTGATACTCCATCCATTTCCGTCTTAGTTTAACCGGCCGGGATGCAGTCGCCGATTCATGGCGAACCGGGTCAAGCAAGCCTTCCCAATTTTTTAGAGGTTGATTTTGTAAGAACTTTTTGTTGAGTTTTATGGGTTGAGTGAGAGTGCAGCACTCCAATTTCATGTCTCTAGTGGGTGGGACTGTGCATGGCTTTGCAAGTCCAACAGAAGACCTCATGATTTTGGTTTCTTTGTATTATATGGAAGAGAGGAACTTGATTTTTCTCTTCTTCTTTCAGATGTGAAAAGGAGAGAAAGAGGCAAAGAATGGAGATGAAGGAAGTTCTCGATCTTGGTGATTGTTGCCTTCAAGGTGTTTTGGAGGGTCGTTTTTATAGGGAGAAAGAGAAACAGGAGGCATGGAATTTAATGAAGAGAAACAGGAGGCATGGAAGAAAGAGAAAATGTTGACAGAGAGGGGTTCTTGCGTTTAGTTTTGAACTTAAAAAAAAAAAACACGAACGAGAGGAGGGGAATTATTACAAAGACAGCTTTGGTCTACTTAACTTTTATGTATATTATTTGAGCTTTTTCTGGAGAACTAGGTTCCTTTATATACATGATAAATACATAAAGTTTGGGATATTATTATGTTATTATGTTCAGTTAATTTAAAATATTGAATTCAAAATAAATATACCATATATGATTTCAATATATATTAAAAATTGAAATATTTGCTATTTTCTTCATCTCATCTAGTTGAATTTTAAAGCAATAACCGAGAGCAATTAGAACATCATGTAGAATATTATTAAGTTATAAAAAAACCGTCTTGTTTTCTATTTTTACGTGTGTCAGAATGATTGTCTTGCAAACCATCAAACCATATGCTTCCATACAATTATACCTCTAATTAAAGCCTAATTGTAGTAAGCCTATAATTGTAAATGGTGTATTTTAATTTTTATTAGAGCAGAGACCAACAATTGGAAATAGGAGATTTTAGAAAAATATTTTTTCGTGACAACTGGAGTATAATGTATGGTGTCAACTGTCAAATATAAGAGCGTCACTGTAATTGGTGGGGAGAGGCAAGGAGTTATTTTTTTTTTTTTTTTTTTTTTTTTTTTTTTTTTTTTTTTTTTTTTTTTTGATTCACGTGGGGGGTCCGGGCCAGCTTGCGCGCACCACGACTATTCCCCACGGCCCACTGGACATCCTGCAAGCCCGGGGGCGGGTTAGGCACCGCGGGGGTGACAGGCGTGCACAGAGGGTCGAACCGGGACGGGGACGGAACAAGTCACACGATTGACCACAGCAGCTAGACCCTCAAGTGCAACGAGTTAAAAGGAGAGAAGCCGTCCTAACTGGTAAAACTACGTTAGGATCCCAAGGAAGCGACGACCGAGGTGATGATTACCAAATATGGGCTCGAATCAAATCCAATGGTCCACCTTCAATCAAGCTTGAAAGGATTTATTGAGCCCAAAAAGTACCTTTCGACCCGGTTTAAGACTTAAATCTCAACTTAAGCGAGTTGATTTATGAGATAATAAATCAACTCAGATTTTAATATTTTAAAAACAAAATCTGTCTGGGGAAAAAATCCAGGTTTTTCCATTTGTTGACCGGGGCCAATTCCCATCAATAATTTTATTAAGTTGACTTAGAAGGTAATTTTAATATTAAGTTGACCTACCAGGCGAGCGAGTCTTATATGCACAGTAATGAGAAATCCTCCTGTAATATTGTGGATCAGTAGGGTGTATGATCGGCCTCTCTATTTTTTAGTTTTATCTTATGTTGACCCTCTGCTAGTATTTCTTGTCTTATCATTCACCCATTCTCTATTTTGTACTACCAATCTGATGAGTCTTCCATCTGTTTTCTTTTGCTATTTAAGGCAGTGTCAAATCAAACCATAATTAATTTACTCTTAACTAAAAATAAAAATAAAATCATTTTTTTTCCATATCTTCACCCTTCTTTATTTTATTATTTACTGGTATAATTTTACTTCAATCATTAATGTTTGTTATTATTAAATTCGATAATTAAATTTGAATTTTGTTTAAAATAATATAATGGATGGTTAATTAATTCTCAAACTTATATACTATTTTTTGTTTATTTATTTGATGTGACAATAGTTCTCTGAAAAAGATTGTCTGCCGATGGAAGAACTATAAAATTACCCAAAAGAAAAAGAAAAAAAAAAGGGTAGAGTTAGGATGACAATATGAATAAATGTAGTTACGGAAAAAAAAACATAATTGAAAATAGGATTAAAATTACAATTAATCAATGATATTGTAGCTTTAGTTATTAGATCCGACAGATAATTAACTCGATGACCGATCAGTATATATATAATCTGTTCTAGACAAGTTGAGTGAAAAAAGTTTTCTTAAAAATAAATATCTTTTCAAAAATTAAAAAAAAAATAGAATAGGTTAACCACTCGGTAAGATTCCAAGCAAGCTCTTATGACTATTATCGAAGCTAACTTGAACGAGCCCCCGCTAGATGGGCTCGGCTTTAGCCGTTTCAAAAGAAAGCAGCGTATGCCATGTGTTATAACGTAGGGAAGGAGATAATGACGTGCTTGGTATTATTAGATTGTGATTATTGTATGAACACTTTCCCATGTGGTCACGACAGTTGTTTGGTGCAAACAAGGTAGCATAACAGTTCTCTTCTTTAAATCTGCTTTGTTAGTTTACGGGAAAAAATCTCCAATATTATTGCACGTCTCACAGTTTCACACGTTGATTCCATCTTTCAAATCTTCAATCCTCCTCGTGAACGTTTAAATTTTTTCCCGAATGATTCATGTTGAGATCTATCTGTAAATTCCCTTCTACTTTGTTTTTTTTTTTTTTGGAAATCATTATTTATTTATGGATTATTATATACACATGTTTTCAATGGCTGTGTTGAAGAACACCTAAAGGTTGAGGATTGATATAGTTAAGAAATGAGTTTTAAGAGTTATTAATTAATTATAATCATTAAATTTAATAGTTTGGCTTTTTGGGCTTTCTTTATCTGTAATTGGTTTTTGTCATTTCGCTTTTTATTCCATAAATTTGTTCGTCTTCGCCCCACCCCCACCCCCCCAAAAATAAATAAATAAATAAATCATAACCATTAATTCGATTTTTAAATCCAATAGCTGAAAAAGTAAGTGTGTGTGTACCACAACACATGCATCTATCTTTTCTTTCCTGGTTTCATGTGTTTTCTTATACAAATCCTTATTTTGTCGACACCTTTTTTTGTGTGTGTTTTTCTTGTCAATGAATTCTGATATATGAAGAAAATCCCTTCAACATTGATATGCATTGATGATCAAAGATAAAGAAAAAAAAGGACAGATGCATGTGTTGTATTGTCAATATAGCCAGCTGAAAGTCCATTCATGTAATCCTGCCTGATTTGGTGGGTTTTTAGTTGCGTGCTATGAATTTGAGATACTGGTTTTGCTTTGTATATAGACTTTTGAAGATGACTCATCTTATTATTGGATTCAGGCCAAACATTTTGGATTTGGTTGTGGCAACAAAATTAGCAGATAATAACAAATTAGATCAGCTCTAAATCCAAAATATAGTTATAGAATTCCAAATGTGTTGATTATTCAGCATCACCACATATATTGAGTGAGCTTATAGAAGTTCTGTATCCAAATAAACTCAGTAAATTATGACCCAGTCCATATACATTAACACAATCAATTACTTAGACGTCATGATTTCAGCAAAAAAAAAAAAAAAAAACTATATATCTGATTTCTATATTTTAAAATCTGGGTATTGTTGAGTGTGGAGAATTACTCACAAAATCAAGGGTTGAAGAAAGGAGTTAGCAAAGGGCTGAAATGAGGATTTGTGGTGATTCGTTGGGAGAAATCATGAATGAAAATGGGGCGTGTGTTTTCTCATTTTCAATTATAAATAGGCACAATTAATTTGAATGAGCAAGAGAAAAAAAGAGATAGAAAAAGCTGTCTTGGCAGCAGCTTGTAGTGACAAACTGGGTGAAAGAGATGGGGGTTGAGTTGGTTGAGTTGGGTTGAGTTGAGTTTCTTTCTCTTCCATTATTGTGTATTTGTAGCTTTCTCTATACTGAATATTATTGATTGCTCTGTGAATATAGACAAGTTACCAAACTCTATTCAAATATTCTGTTCAGCCTCCTAGCAAAGATCAAACTGATCCTAACAATCATCACTCAATTCCATTATCAAGCTTATGATATTTTTTAATTTATTTATTTTTTTCCTTTTTGAGCAATAGAGAAAGCAAAAGTGAATTAGAAAGAAAAGGGAGCTTTCATCAGTGCTAGCAAAGAGAATATTTAATTTACTTTTGATAGTTCTTAATAATTAATCACAATAAACTATAAAGACTAAGCTATAATCCATCCTTATCTATCTTTTATTTTATGTAGTAAAGCTAACACATCGTCTCGAAAGTTTTCTACAATTATAAAAAATATATAGTACTTTAAAAAAGAAAAAGAAATACTAGAAGAATAAAGAGGCCAAATCTGAATAAAACCCTTCAGTTTTAAATAAAAAAATAAAAAATAAAACTTTATGGATCGATCATAGACCGAAAATAATAATAAGGTAGTTCCTCACAACATGGAGCTAGAGTCAAAAGGCCAGGGTTGTTTGTTTATCAAATTTAAAATAAAATGTTGCTATTAATTTAATTAGGCATTGTGATTTTAAATTGGTGGTCTAAATTGCATACTATAAATCAAATTTTTTTAAAAAATAATTGATAGTGTTAAAGTCCATAAAATTGTAAGTAAATTATTGAACTTAATTGATCTCTAACAATAATTTCTTTAGTACGTTGTGGAGAGTGTTATGTATGTTTTTTATATATTTATTTTTTGGAATGACATATTCATTCATATATCTAAAAGCATTGATATTTAAAGATTATACAAGTTTTTTATTAATGACTTACTCCATCACTTTTTTTAGTATAAAGTTAATGCAATGTAGAATTGCCTTTACAGCACATATTCAATTCCGTGTGGTTAAACTCTAGCACTATGTATGTATATTAGTGACTTAATATAAAATTATTTTTTAAATCTCATTTAATATTTAATTTTTGTTTGATTGAATTTATTCTTTAGAGAACCGAATAGTTATGAAACGCTACAACTTTATTATTTTCTAATTAAAAATCAACATAAATAGTTTTTATTTAAGTAAATGTATATTGTTTTTTATCAGATTGAGAGAATATGTTAATAAATTAATATAAATTGTTATTGGAACACTTAATAATTTATTTTTTTGGATTTAGTTGATACTTTGATCATACCTAAGAAGCACGGTTTGCTAATTTCTTTCTTTCATCTTCTTCTTTATTTATTTTATATTTTTTTTCCGTATGAAAACATAGTTCAATTATAATTTTATTATAATTTTTAGGTTGATATATATGTGTGTGGACGAATGAATGTATTTATATTAGGGTGTTGATAAATTAGACAAAGTCATTAGCCAAACGATTACCTTTTATAGATAATTCTTGATTTCACTCTCTAGAGATAATTAAAATCTCAATGATAAAGATATAATATTCTTTTATAAAAACACTACTATATACGTCCAATCAAATAAAGATTTTAAAGAATGGACAAATGATACTTTTGGTATGCATCAACGTTAGAAAAGAAAAAAAAGGAAACCATGTAATAAATATATATTATATATGTTAAATCAATGATCTATAAAACCAAACACTTGGTCTCTCTCCTTTTCTCTCTGTCTGATATCATGCATGATATATAGTAATGCTGTTATGATGGGATATAGTTTAAATATCTTCGAGAACAGTGATCTATGCGTTAAAATAAAAGAAGAAGAACAAAAATAGTTATGAATGATCGTTTTCTTTGCAAAAGGCCCACCAGCTCCTTCTGCTACCTCCTTTATGAATGAAATGAATACCGTTAAGAAGACTAAAACGTTGTCATAAGTAGCCAGGTCATTTTACTCCAGAGAAAATGTTTCTATTCTCAGGACCAGATCCGAATGCCCAAGAGATATGCCCCTAGAAATGACCAATATACTAGTATTACTCGGAAAGGACAGTTTAGTTGAGAAGTAGGTGAGTTGAAAGCTAACGTTGCCTGCCTGTGTGTTATGTAACTGGCACAAGGGACATCTTTATTATCTAATTCTCGTAATAATAATATAATCAGAATGATTGAATAGCACACACTTGTGTGGAGATCAGCTATGAGACGTTTAGAGCTATTAGCCTTTGAAATTCTCCTGTACAAAAGATGGGCAAGTGAGATTTCCTATCCATAAGTAAGACTTTGAATAATTGCAGGCATGCACTACACTTAATGCCTGTCCAAAAGCAAAGAAAATCACTACAATTGTCGTACCAAAGTGTCTTTAATTTTGATGTGTACATTGGTACTATGATCATCATTGATTGTACCCATAGCGATTCTGAGCAACGAGAAGAAAGCGCATCTGTGAATTCACCTGCCCAATATTAATGGTTTATTTCATACTTTTAATTGGGAAACAAATTGGGTTTTAAGAAAAAGCTAATCCAGAATTATTTGAATATTGAAAGAAAAAAAATACGATTAAGAATTAAGGTAATATATGTGCTACAATCGCTAGAGTTTCATATATATTCTTGACAAGCTACCCGAAGGCATGGAATCCTTACTATATGCTGACAGCGTTGGGATTGATTCTCTCCATTTGATTTATCTTCCCAGCTCTGTGTAGTTTCGGCTACGACCCCTTAATTAATGAGAAGAAAAAAATCCCATATTACCGATGAAATTTAGTATTATTGAGAAGGGTATTGAGAATGACGTCACTCCATCTATTACCTCTCCATTTTAATTAACATTTATATATTACTTAATTATTTAAATGTCTGACATCTCCATCACTATATTGAATTTTTTCCTCTTCAGATCCGACTCGATATTCATAATTAGGGACATGTTGTGTCAGTTGATGAAATTCTTTGTTTTGGTGAGAAACATCGATTGTTTACTGTGAGAAATGAGTTGTGGAGCGTTCCAATTACAGTAAGATTTCATCTTTTTTATTCATGGGTGTCGGTGAAATTGAATCAGGTGAATATATTATATTGTTTGATTATTTTTTTATCTCATAATACATACAGTGTAAAATGTTTTTTTAATTGAAAATATATTAAAATAATATTTTAATAAAATGGACCCACACCCATTGAACTTGCTTGGATCTTCTGCACGTGTGTGTACAAGAGCACGTTTGCAAGTGCTTCTGATATGCTGCTTGGTCGTTATGTTTTATTTCTTTTCACATTTTGGTCCTAACAAGTGGCATGATGCATAAAGGCCTGTTTTTTCTTCACCTATCTACTATTACAGTAGTACTATTACAAGTGGGCACAGGCGCCGCTCGGCCGCAAAAATCAAAGCTGACTCGACTTGCAAGCCGTCATCGGTTAAACTAACCAGGCCTTTCACATGTGACATGGCAAATTTTTCATGCAACTTATTTGCTTATCGACGGCAGTTTATTTACAGCAGGGTTATTAAAGTGGGTCTTGCCCGACACGGTTGACTCGGTAACTCTTTAACTTAGTTCAAATTAAATTAAATAAGATTTAATTTGGTATGACTTAACAACCAACTCTTAATAGGATTAAAATCTACTTTTGATTTTTATTTTTATAATGATATTATTTTAATTTTTTTCTTAAAATAAAACTATTTTAATTTTGCTAAAGCTACCTTGTTCAATTTTTTACGAAAGTTTTAGACTAAATCATGGTTAAATTAGTTTAATAAATCTAGTTTATACATATAAGAATATTAATAAAAGATTCATTATAAAAAAAAAAATATCCATCCCTCTAGATAGACATTCAGATCCTGAAGCCATTCAAAAGATTTTTATTTTTGAAAGTAGATGGATACGGAGTTCATAGTAGAAACTAGCAAAGTGGCGTGAACATTCTAACAATGTCGCTAAGCTTAAGTAGTGCGCTGTTAAAATAAAGATGAAGACAACGGTCAAAGAGGCGGTAGAAAGTGACAGATGAGAGAGAGCAACTATCTCTGTTCAGAAATAAATTCCTGGAGCTGTCTGTTCCCCCAATTCCTACCAATCTTTGGAAATCATTACCAAGACAAGAGATGATTTCACTTTGTTTCCTTTGATTTTCTTGACTTTCACCTCCGTTTTCTTTTCTTTTTCAAGTCATTGGCAAGAACATAACGAAGGTATGAGTTGATTCGATCCAATTTAAATAGAGGGTTTTATTTTATTATGCTCAAAAGGTAGTGGGACTTGATTTTTAGCCTTCCAATATATAGACCAAGAAAATTGAGAAATGAACTGTGCCAAGGAGCACCCTTTTCACCTGGCCTCATCGAGACATAAGATGTTGGACTCACTGATCATTTCACAGCAAATGCAGGTAAGATGTATTGATTGGGCAGTGAAATACCTGCTGATCTTTAAACAACAAAGAGTGAAATCGAGGGGACTTGATAGATTTTTGCATAGATAGCAATTGGTGTAGCAAGAATGTGGAATGTTGTGGATGCTCTTCTTCTCTAGTGGGGTGGGGGGCTTTTCTTTTTAAATTAAGCACACATATAACGAACTAGTTTCCTGATGTGGGAACACATTCTTTAGTGTTGACTGAATTAGAAATGGGCTATGGCTCCAGGTTGATGTGAACAACGGATTCTCATGGGTTGGTGGCCGAACACCTTTGCCCTCCTCCATCTTTGGACCACTCGAATCTCAAGTTGGATGCAGAATAGGAGAGATGGAGAAGGAAAAAAATCCCATTAATGGTCCAATTCTCATTTCTGAAGTTATTGGCCTAAAGAAAAACAGTTTCCTAACCCCCATTTTCATTGCATATGTTGGACCTCATACGAGTGCCAAGCTAGAACAATTTAGTCAATGAAAACACATTTCAGTAAGAAAAATTTAATTTGAATTTTTTAAAACTATTTTTTTTATTTCGAACAAAAAATGTTTTCAATAAGTTGGGAGAAATTCAGAAATATCGTATTATTTATTGATTATATCAAATCTAATCATCAATCTTTTGATTGCTATATATTTTATTTTAAATTCTTTTCTTTCAATTTCATCTATTAGAATTTGATTTAATTTGATTTTATATCAATTTTGATCCTTATTTTTATTATTATTTGCTTTCTCTTATTAGTTTTTTAATTTAATTTTTTAATTTATTATATTTGACCCTTATTCTTTTGATTGTTATTTATTTTTATTTAAATTAAAATATTAATAATTTATTCTCCAGCTTATGTTTTATAACATAGTAAAATACTGAAAAGTTTTTTCTAACTTATTTTTTATAACACTACCAAATATTGAAAAATAACTCAATTTTTAGTTAGGAATTCAATTTTTAAAAAAACCCATTTTTATTTAAAAAACTGTCCATTTAACAAACGGCCTTAATAAAAAAAAGAAAATCAAATGGACAGCCTAACGTCAAACTGCACTGTAGATCAGCCTCACTTTGAATATAGTGTCGTCTATTTGACTCTAGATTTTGATTAAACATACACACACACATAATGTTTTTATTTTGATAAAATAAAATAAGTGTTGTCGGTACATATTTTCATAAATTTCTTATACCTATGTCCCCAAAATGAGTTTTTTTGTAATGGTTAATATATGTGCTTTTATATACTGAAATTAAAATCTTTTCCTAGCCATGTAGGGAATTCCGACCGGTGATGTTCTGATATTTGCCCATTGGAGGCTAAGCACACTGACACAATATTTAACGTGGTTCGGCAAACCGCCTACATCCACGGGAGAAGCCATTGAATTATATAGGAAGAGAACAAGATTTACAACAATAGAGGAGGAGGAATCATCCCCTCTTTGGCAACTCTCAACCTCACTCTATTTCTCTCTTCTCGGTCTTTGCAATGGCGCTTCTTTGCTGCCTTGGCAGCCCACTCTCTCCTACATCTCTCACATCTTTGGCTCTACTTTCCTTCTCTCAACTCTCTCATTTTGCTCTCTAATGTATGCCTCTATTTATAGGCATCCATGGCAGCCCCTCTTGCTTTTTTTGTCAACAATGATGGCTGCCAAACTTACCAAACTTTGACATTAGACAATGGTTGTTGGCGCCACCAACAACCCACCATTGCAGCCATCTTCTTTGACAATGGCAGCCACATAATTGGCAATATTCCAACAAGCCAGATCATAGATAAATAATCCACATCCTTATTATTTTTTACAAAAAAAATTCCTGTGCACATCTACTTAAATTTGAATCCATAATAATAATAATAATAATAATAATAATAATAATAATAATACAAATAGCAAAACCATTTATCTTCTTAATGAGTACCTCAAGATTCACATAATGAATTTGGGGCAGCAGATCTATATCTATCATTTGAACGGTACTTGTCAAAGTCAAAATTATATAACAAAAGAAATATTGTACTAAAAAAAAGTTTTGAAATTCAGCTTTCTAGTGAGTAATTAAATATATAATTATGAGATTTAACTCGAAAGTCTACTCAATCAAAAACCTACCTGGGTCACCTACGAACAGGTATTACTGCTATTTTCTTTTCTTCCAAAAATAATCATCAAACCAAAAGGACTTTACTTTGTTATATTCACAACCAAAATGGGTTTTATATTCAATATACATCCTTACGATCTAAAACAATTCTCTTCAACCTTCGAAAATTAAATACATTAAAAGAAGCAAGATATGTAAAAAATGTCTTGAAGTTCCAAGGTATTTACTAGGGATGCTAGCTAAGATTGGTTGTGTACCTCCTTAAGGAATTAATTGGTTAACAGATGCTCACATAACTTCAGGTCTCTCTGGGTTTGAGTGCAACTGCTACGGGAAGATCAAGGACAAGCATACATGGTGACAAGAATGATTGGCATTTCTGGTAGGAGGAAAATCCTAACTAAAGAAAGATCAGTAATAATACAAAAACAAGAAAACCCCGAAAGGCCAAAAATCATTTGGAATTATGGCCCTCCTTTATGGCCTGCCTTTTGATTGAATTATTGATCAGTATTTTTAGAGGACACTGTTTGAGACTTTTTGGGTTACCGACCTAATTATTAGGGGGGCTTTAACGATAAAATTGTTTGTGGGGCTAAGAAGATCCTGTGAGTTGGAATTAACAAGTGCCATTCTTCTCTTGGTTTTGACCTTCCAGCCTCTAATTAGTCCATTCTTGCTGCTAATCTGAACAATCTAAGTCTTCAGAATTTTTTCCACACAGCTAGCCGTCTGCCAATCGGTAAACACAATTGCATGGGAATGTAATATAGCTCAACTGTAACATATCTTAGTGCTTGATAAAATAGTGTGTTTGCAAGTTGAATAGTACGGATGATTCTAGCATGTTCATGGTTGCGCAATGAGCATATTCTCTTCATAATTCTCTCAACAATTTGGACAATAATTGAGATCATACTCAATGTCGGATCTGAGTTTCATGGCCATTATATCTCATGGGGCAAAATGCTTTCTCATCATGTCCCTGCATTATTTTTTGCTAGTTGGATCATTGTCAGTGACCATAACAAAAGGTGTAGAGCAGAATCTGCCAAAATCCTGGGGCAACAGCATAGTTTAGGTACTGCACTATATGCTTTCCATTTTTAGAAGGTTACCGAGATTCGGTTGTGTTGTAACTTCCTTTACAGCATTTTCTGCAACTAGTGGGAACCATAAATCACTACGAGTGTTTCATCGTCCATCAGAAAATGTGGGTGTCATTTTTGAATCCCAGTTGCTATGGGAATCGTGCTTGGGATTGATTGAAAGAGATGGTGGTGTTTTGGATTATTGGAGCACGATAATAAATGATGATGAAAGTCCTCTTCTTTGAGGCGCAATAATAGAAGTTGATTACCAGAACTTTTCAATGTTCCCGAAAGGGTAAAGAGAGAAACTAATGAATGGCTTGAACTTGAAAAACCAGACTGCAATTTCCTTTGGATTGCAAGTGGATGGATTTTGAGATTTATAGTGAAGGAACTCTTGTGGTGTGCAATGCATGAGTCCGCGCGCGCTTCCCTTACTTTTTTCTAATGAAAAAATTATGCAATTTCTTCTCCAACATCACCAATTGCAACAATTTATCCAGCATGTTCTATACAAAAGAAGCAAGACTAACTAACATGTTTATTATCGGATTTAATTGCATTACTGATCCAAATTTCACTCCTTTATTTTGGATTTAATTGCATTACTGATCCAAATTTGGATTTAATTGCATTACTGATCCAAATTTCACTCCTTTATTTTGGTTGGAGTATTTTTCTATTATGAGTTCATACTCATAATCTCTCCCTTCAAATTACGAAAAAGTATCACCAGCTTAAACGATTCATTAATGGAGCTGAGTTAATATTTATGTTTACTTTAAATGTTGGGAAGGTTTAGCAAACGGATAGAACATAATTAGAAAAAAGAAGATTGTCTCGTAAGAGATAATTAATAAAGGTATAAATCACATGTAAATCGAATATGATTGGAAAGAACAAGATTGAATATATATATAAGCCAAGACTCTCTTCTCCTATTTCTAGTCCTTGTAGCGACTAAGAAACACGAATACTCCAAAAAAGCATCCATCAAATACGAATACACGTCGAATACATCATGGTATGTATCATATATAAAGAAATATGATTACAAGATTAAAAAAATAAATTTGTTTAAATATGAGAGGGATACATGAGGGATATTTTTATCTTAAATTTGTAATTAAAATAGACTCAAATATAGTTTTGAGTTTAATGAGATATATAAAAAAAAAACTAAACTCGACATTATTTCAACATTTTTAAATTAATTATTCCTAATTTATAAATTTTAAAACTATGAGAATTAATATCTATTATGATTGATGATAGCATCGTTTTTATATAAAAGAGTTATTTGAACTAAAAATGTAAGTATCACAATTTTTAATTTATAAACTTTATAAGAAAACATGAAATCAATATTTTTAAATTAAGAAGTCATTTTTTTTTCATAAACAACAAGATAAAAAAAATATGAGTAGAACTGATTTGATTTAAAATTGAAAAAAAATAAAATTAAGATTGATCCTTTCATGATTATTATAATCTTTTTCAAGATCAATTAATTCTTAAACATCCAAAATTTATTTATAATTTAAAAGAAAATATAAATAACATGAATTCTACTTCTACTTTCATATATTTTTATGTACAATCCATTATGTTGACTTTTATTTACTATTGCGATAAATTCTTACTATAACATATGAAATAATTAAAAAAATTAATGTTATCTTCACGTATCTTGATTTTTTTTTTTAATTACTCTATCATCGTATTCATATCCTATGGTACCCGTTGTTCTATATCGGTCTCCATGCTTCATGGTGTAGCACAAGTCACTAGTCTTCGCCCAACTCCTTGTCTAGATGAGATGATTAATAAATTAATATGACAAAACTTTGGTTTGAACTAAGAACTGGTAACTTTGTCGAACAAATTCCAACCTACTGACCCCACATGTCCGAATTTCCACCGATTTATTTTCCCCGTTAGTGTTTACGTAATTAACATGGGATTTTCAACTATCTTTGTCTACATTCTTCAAAACCAGTACCCCGAATTACTGGTGATATATAGAACGAAATCCCATGTAAGCAAAAGCCGGCGTCAAATTCAAAGTAAGCATTCTTACCAGAAGTCAGAAGATTCGAAGTAAAGCCTGTAAAGTGCTCTTTTGATCACTTTCACAATCAGCTACTCAGCACCACGGGCCACAAGATTGCCTTCTTTATTTTCTCTGATTCATACTACTGTTAGCATCCCACAACTCAGTTTCAACTTTGATTTCTTGGCTCTAGTTTGACTAACGACAAATTATTCATATAAACACTAAGAAATTTATTAAAGTTTTATTTCTCAGAGTCTTATCAAGATTTAACCATATAAGACCAACCCATTTAAATTGAACAAAATTCATTTATGAAATTTCAAATGTTTGCGTTGATGAAAATGAAAATGATATGCAGCTTGTATTTGAGCGATTCTATAGAAAAACTCAGGTATGGATTCAATATTTGAGCAATTTATATTAGATGTTAAAAAAAGGAGCAATTCAGCTTAAATTCAAAACTTGAAAACTAATTATTCTGAAAAAAAAAAATAGAGGCGGTGATGTAATAATATGGACTGTCTTGTACAAGTAATTGGTCAAAAAAAATTAAAATTGTTCTTACAAATTCATGTGCTAGTTGATATATAAAAGCGTAGTGTCAACGCATATTGTGAATAATTAATGTGAATCAAAGTAATAAAACCAAATATGCCGCATGACCTGGTATAAAGTCAAATCATGAGTTATACTAAGTTGATTTGGATTAATTTTTAAAATTATTTTAAAAAAAAATTAAAAAAATATCATTTTAATGAAATTAAAAAAAAATCTAATTAAATCTTAATCAAGTCAATCAATTTTTTTTAAATCTAACCCAATTTAAATTTAAAATCGATCAGGTCTCAAATTACCTACATGTTAAGTTAAGTGTAATACCTTGTCAAACTCTTTTCTCATGGGTTTTAGTTTTTATTGAGCCTTATATTTGGCTTTCTTTCTCTTAGTCTTTTTAACCATAAACATTAAAAAGAAAATACATTTCAATATGAACTATATTGATCCATTAAAAAAATAATGGATCAATATTTTTTTAATGGATCAATATAGTTCATATTGAAATGTAGGGGCGTAGCGTGGTGGCAAAGGGCTTGAGATCTGCATAGCAGGTCTCGAGTTCGAGTCAGGGCGTGCACTTCTTGTAAGAGCCTGGGACAGCCGGGGTTTTACTCACTCACCTGAGCCCACAAAGTGCTCTTTCTGGAAGGTGGGGTTTCCTCGAATCCAAAAAAAATAAAATATATTGATCCATTAAGTATAACAAAACATATTTGTGCATTCTATTCCAGTATAATAACTAAACGAAAGTATGTTATTGCCTTTGTACACTTAAATTAGTATATCAAATTGTGCTATATTCTATCCATGTTAACAAACTTTTGTTTGCTTATGCACATGATTAACAATTTTGGGGCAACCTATCAGTAGCAATAAGTTCAAACTACGCCCTCAAACATAATATCTGTCATCAAATTCAATTGCAACATGCTAATTACTAGTCATAAACAAGATTTTGATACAGAAAGAATGATTTTTTTAGTATATTTTTCATTTCGATGTAAATTTGGATTTTGCTCATAAGAATGGTTTCTTACACTTTACTATTTAAGATTTTTAAGGATTTGATATATACAAGTACTACTCACAGATTATACAATTTCATGATTTTACAATTTTATAATCTGATTGTTTGAACCATCGAGTATTCTAATCAGAACCCTCATTTCAACACCCTTGCTTGCAAAAGGAAAAGGAGAATCTTGCGCTTCTGGATAGTGCATAGATTTGTCACCGTAAACCAGGCCGCAGGCCGTCGTGTAACAATGTTGCATCAGACGTGTATTGTCTTGGCATGGCATCCCCTGGGCTTGCTATAGACTTGATCCAATATCATTCCCTCTGCCCGTTGGGGCTTCATGTTTAAGAATGGATTTAGAAGTGAAAATATACTATGTTTTATTTTTTAAAGTATTTTTATTTAAAAATATATTAAAATAAAAGTTTTTTTATTTTTTAAATATTATTTTTAATATTAGCACATTAAAATAATCTAAAAACACTAAAAAAATATTAATTTAAAATAATAATAAAAAATTTCAATACCTTAATCTTTAATTTAATGCACATCAAACTGGGAAATTTCAAGTTGAAGTATATTTTGGGCCGAACTCCTAACTGTTTAAAACAATCAGATTAAAGTGCAAATATTCTTAACATTTCTGAACCAGCACTTAAATTGACAACAAAAAAGAAAAGAAAAGGAATATTATCTAAGAAAATAGCCAAGTTCAAAAAAATAAATCGATGATCGTTGAGGTTTATCGGTTTACAGATAGCAGCACCATGGAAGAAAGGAATACACATGATAGCTGATTTTCACCAACATAACGAGTGTGTTTGGCAGGTGCTTTTCAAATAACTTTTCGTGTCAAAATGCATGTCAATGATGATTTTTTATTTTTTAAAAATTATTTTTGACATCAACACATCAAAACAATCCAAAACATACAAATCATATTAAATTTTAATAAAAAAAAATTTTAAATTTTTTAGAAACAAAACCATTTCCAAACATAACGGTTAAATCACACGGCACCTCGCAAGCTTGCATCTCTCTCGCTTGCTCGCATGAATATTCAATTCCCTAGATATTTTAGCATAAACCAATTTAAAAAAGAAGCCACAATTTCTGTACCTTCTAATTAGTCTGCAGTACCATTCTCTCTTCTGATCCACTGACTGACTGATCTTCTTGAATTTTTTACTCTCTACTTCCTCTTGCCTGAGTTCCTGGGCTTTCTAACACGAGATCTATTTGGAAACGCGTTCTATAAAAATTTAAAATTATTTTTTTAATTAAAAATTATTTTTTTTTATATTTTGAATTATTTTAACATGCTAATCTTAAAAATAATTTTTAAAAAATAAAAAAAAAATTATTTAAATATATTTCAACACAAAAAATACTTTAAAAAATAACCACAACCTATCGAACACTTACTTAAACAACCATCGAATTTTGTTTCCCTTGATGCTCAGTGGTTTCTTAGTTTACTGTCTGAGCAGTGATGTGGTTGGGCATGGCTTGTCGTGGAAGATATGCAAAAAAAAAAAAAAAAAAAATTAAAGTATTTTGTTTTTTAAATACATTAAAATAATATTTTTTTTTTAACATAAACATATCAAAATATTTTTAAAAACAGTTTAAAAAATTTATGAAGTTCAGAATGAAGGATCATCTCCTCATCTTTGACCTCTGCTCCAGAATTCTGAGATCAACGCAGATCGGTAATTAATATGCTGCATTTGAATGGACAAGAATCCACCAAACAAACAACAGGTGATGGAATTGAACAGACAGGGTTCATTAGGTTTTTATCATGGCAGCAGCTATTACCAGTTCAAACTGTTGGTAAATACACTTCAGATCTATACCAATCATTTTGATGTCATACCGATTGAGAAGCTTGAGTTCGAATCAAGTCAAGCACATGTTCATAACCCTTGGCATGGAAAACCTTTCTGTCAACTGGACAGTTACCACTTTTTCCTTCCAATACTCCATGCACATCTCATAACCCCAGTTTGTTTTAAGAAAAATTAATAGCATGATAGTTAAATAACCAATGTCTTCTTGATTAAAAAAATGTTAATAACCAGGCAGCACATGTTCTATTAGCCCAATTATAAGACATACCATTCTGATTTCCCATGTCTCATGTCTCTGACAATGCATTCACTGCCACAGTTTGAAGAAAAAAAGATAAGGATGACAGGGAACATATTTAAAGACCAAAATCAAAACTAAAACCTAGTAAAGTATCATCTAGAAGAAAGAAATCAGAACTCTACCTGTGAAAGAAACGGAATCAAGACATCAACTTCATAAATGCCAAGGCTTCATGTTGTTCATCATCTGGGACTAAAGGGTACAAACACGGAGGACAATCACCATCTCGGTGATTCATAACAGAGAGCTTCTCCACCACTTCCTAAAAATGTAGAATCAACGAATCTTTGCAACTTCTATACATCAGTCAAAGAAAAACTGCAAATATACACAAATTCACTGCTGAAGCTATGTGTATTTTAGATTGGGCAATTTGGAGGCATTCCTGCCAAGGTGCTGGAAATCTAGTAAATAGACATTCACTGTTATTTTTGGTGCAGCGTCCAGGTAAAACACAATACTTGGTAAAATAGCATGCCATGAATGTGTTTTCACCCTGGTTACTGTGCATATAGATTCTGCCAAAAACTATTATTAAATTACAATCCAGGATCTTTTATTACCTTGATGATTCTACACCAACAACCTATTTTAGCACTGCAGGCAATTCAAACTTATGCTCATATCTTGAAAATAACAGGCATTGTGATATCAAATCCTCAACTGAAATGTTAAACAGAAAGAATAAGACGCATCAGAGCATAATATTAATGCTAATTGGCACAAGCCAAATATTACAGCGCATGCATTTACTTTGCAGAACAGCCAATTACTTAAAGACTACCTACAAATATATGACAAATGGAAAAAAGATCAAATTAAGATGAGGATTTTCTACTGTTTATCAAATACGAGGCAACTAATATGGTTTTCTCAATTCGTTAACACAATATAGAATACAATATCAATGCAGAAAAAATTCTTGTTATGTGAAAAATGCAGCAATTACCTCGCAAAGTGCTACAAGCATCAAACAAGAGGAAAGTTCACATGCCTTGTGTTGTCCACTAGTTATAAATTGCTTTTGCCTTTCTCCATCAAGACCCTTGGATTCTATGAGATCAATATGCAGAGGTTCGCTTGGATACTACCATGGAATATGGACAAAATATAGTATCGATACAAAGGTATTCAAGATTTCACAAACAATCTACAGCACACATGGAGCATCCAACCGCTGGTAAAAAGAAATACTACAAAAACAGTCATCAATCTCCATAAATAAAGTTACAACCGCTGGTAAAAAGAAAAAAAAAAAAACCGACGCATACCCTTAAATGCAATGAGAGTTAGAAAAAGATAGTATAATTCACACTGCTACAGCTGGATGCGAAATCAAGAACCCTTAAGCTGATTTTTAGCTATGAGAATTGATATGCAATAAAACTAGTGCAATTTTCCCTTCCAATTCATAGTGCCAATACCTCACTTATATCCCTACACAAAAATATTCTACAAAAATACAATAAACACATTAGAATCATTATTCTAAGGAAATGGGTTTGCTCAAAGGAATCAGCACTATCAACTTTTAACAACCAGCTTCCTTGAAAATAAGAATCGTTTTTATTTCCCAGAAAATGTTTTCTCGAATTTTGTTCTTCAAAACCAAAAAATAAGCAGACCTCAAAAGTAAAAGAAGGGGAAAGAGAGTGGTGGACCTGTTGAGAGGAGATATCAACGGTTCTGGGTTTGCTGTGGAGGTGAAGATGAGGAGGGAAAGAATCGAGAATTGCACAATCGTCGCCGTACTCGGCCAGCACCGCTTCTAATTCCATTCGGTTTGTTTTTCAATTTCAAAAGCGTTTAATTTTTTTTTTATTTTAAATTAATATTTTTAAATTAATTAATACATAATATCAAAAATAATTTTTAAAAAATAAAAAAAAAAATCATTTTAATATTTTATTAAATAAAATACATTTTAAAAAACAACTAAACCATAATCTCAAAACTTTTTAAAACTTCTTCTGCCATTCCTTTTTCTTCAACAGCTGCCTATGCAGTTTTTGTCCCTTCATTTTTTTTTTTTTTTTAAGAGTAAATTTTAAATTTTTTTATTTAAAATTATTTTTTTATTTTTAATTTATTTTAATATGATAATATTAAAAATAATTTAAAAAATATTATTTTAATTTATTTCTAAATAAAAAATCTTTAAAATACAATTATTATAACATTTTTTAAAATCTATTTAATCTTCAACAGCGATTGAGAAAACAGTTGTGGGTCATGTTTTATATGCAAATTTAGTTTAATATAAATATTATTGAATCTTTTTAACTAACTAATTATTATATTTATAAGAATGATATATTCAATAAAACTTGAATTATCTAAATTTTCTTAATCAATTTAGCTAACTGACTTTTAAGAATTTCTAAGAACACGATAATTTGGGTAATTACCCGAATTTCTTTAGGAACTCATTTTAATAATAATAATAATAATAACAACAACAAAACAATAAAGAATGTAGTTTAATTATTTAGACACAGTCATAAAATATTATTAATTGAAATAGTATTTTATGTTTTTTATTTTTAATTTTACCACTCAATAATTTAATATTTTTTATTTTTATTATTTAATATTATATTATTTTGAGAATTATGCTTTATAATTTTTTATTTATTTATTTTGTTTGATTATACATATATTAATCACATGGTTTCCTTTATTTCAACATTTGAAATTATATATTTATTAGAGTGATGCTATTTTTTTCCGATTTGTTTCTATGAATTTATCTTAATATCATAAATCAAGTCACAAGTTTAACAAATTGATTTATATTAACTCAAGTTGGTTTTGTAGGCTATATTTTCTAATTGATTTTTTTTTATTTCACCATTCAATAGTAGATTGGTTGGAAATTAAACTTTGTGATTTTTTTATACTTTTTATAGGATTATCCTGATCTCATGATAGAGTTGTAAGTTTAGCAGGTTAATCCAGGTTGACTCTGATCCAATTGTTGAATTTTTTTTCCTTTTAGAAAATTTATTTTTTTTCTCTTAGAAAATTCAACTTCGTAATTTTTTTTATTTGTTTTCTATGGAGTTTTCTTGATTTTATAACCTGGATAGCAGTTTGGTCAATTAACACATATTGAATCGATTTATTTTTTCAAGTTCATTTTTAATTGAATATTTCTATTCAATCTCACCCTCCAACAACTCAATTTTTTTTTTTTTAGTTTTTTTTTATCACAATGTATTATTATCTTAATATTTTTAAAAAATTGATATTTAAAAATGATATCTCTTAATATACAACATATTTTATATTCATGATTATTTAAAAAAAAAAAAACATGCTAGCAATGCTTGAATGTTTTTTTACATTACACAGCTAGTGATATGAACTAATAGGAATATAAAAATGTAAGGGAGAGTTCTTATCCAATGCTAATACTGTAGAGATTCCAATGCAAACGAGAACAACAACGAATGTTGAGGAATATTGCCAGTGTCAAGTAGCATTGGAGCAAAAACATATCTACTACTTAAAAATAAAGAAAATTTAAGCATGCATCTGTATTTGGTTCTATGTTCATGTATGCTGTTCAACTTGATTCAAATACATTCAACGTAACGATATAATATGATTCATGTTTCCTTCCCCAGCTTGTTACCTTGTTCCTCTTCTTGTGCAGGTACTCAAATGCAGATATTTAGCTCATTGAGAGCAGATACATATTATATTATCTTGATCCATGAATGTATGATTGGCCGGGATGTATAGTTGATCCAGCACTGATGTTAAGTATTTGGGAGAGGTAGGGATTTGAGAAGTAAGAACATGAATTTTTCTCAAGCAAGATGGTTACCAAGTTCTAAAATGAATCTTTTCTTGCATTTAATTATGTGAACAGAGCTTTGATTTTCTGAGTCTCGATAAATGATGTTTTGCACTTGGAAATCACGGTTTCAAATTCTCTTATTGAATTATTTAAGCTATACGGATAAATAAAATAAAAAACTATATGGATGGTGGGCCTTCAAATGGTGGACTTGAAGTCATTCTTTATTAAAGTCTTTCGTCAATGGTTTTTTTTTTATTTTGTCTGTGACTATGTGATATCTCCTTGCAGCCACTTATAATCTACCCCGGTACTGGTACTAGTTTTTGGTGTGGACGATCTGTTCACTTTTATCACTAACTCAAATATTCAGGTTGCTTTCTTCTTCTTCTTTTTTGATGAAAAAAAAATCCAGGTTTCTGCTGGTGCCATTCTTGAGAATATGCAAGTAATATACAGCTCAACCTCTGCAAATTTTATTTCTCTCCAATTCTCTTGTTTCTAACTTTGATTTGTCCTTCCCTTGATTGAAAACGCACACAGGTTAAGGTAAGAAAAAAGAGAGCAGCAGCAGAGATGCTTGGAGTTTAACTATAGGCTATAGCAGTTTAAAATGCATAATCCAGGCGTGATTCAAAAGTTGCAACTTGAAGATTTCAGCGGTGGAGTTGCATATATGATTGATAGATGACAAACTGCAAGAAAAGAGATGAGGTTCGGACAACAGTACTGGAGCATGATAATTAAGGTACGTACAAGTCTATACTGAGAACTTGGCTCATAAAGAACTACTTTGATCTGATGTTTAGCCGTTTCGTTCTTGAAAAATCAAATAAAAAGAGAGGAGAAAAAACAAAGGTTTCCTCTAATTATGTCCCTTCTCTTTCGTTAACTAGTCTGAGATTTTTTCTGTACTGAACTGCTCAGCATTAGCCTTCGAGGTTTTCATGCGGCTAGAATTGAATAATAAACATTTCATTTCGAGAGCAGACCCTCATACGGGCCTTTTATTTGGGCCTGGGCCAGTTATTAACCCAAAGAAAAGTCATTAATATTTTTTTTTTGGTTTGGTTCTTTTTTTTTCAATAATTGAGACCTTGGGGTGTCGATCACTCGATCTCGTCCAATGTCTCTAAGATATCTCCTCGCATATTCATCTTTATATTGACACTTTCTCCATATGAAAACTTCATCTTCCTTACTTTCTCTGAATATTGGTTAACGTGGTTCTCTGCTTGATTTTCCATTCTAGCAAGCTATGGAAGCCGATGGGAAGGAGCTGGATCCATCTGACCAAGAGCTTGAAGGTACGTGTGTTTATATCTATAGATCAATATTAATCTGCAGGTTTGATTTTGAGCTAAAAGAAAGGTGTGGCTGTAATCAATTACATATGCTCATCATTTCTTATTTTTAACATCATGCCACGGACTCTTTGAATCCGACTCTATAAGCCATTCCACCTGATTTACCAAAGTAGAGGGAACACTGACTTTAACTGCTTTCTTGATTGCAAATACTTCAGCTTCATTTGACTCTTTTGCACCAATTGTTCATGAGAAAACACAATTCAAAAAGCCACCAATTCCCTTTGTTTTCGGCTTTCCTAATTATATTCCAGGACCCAACCAACTGTATGAGTATGCGTGTTTGCTAGATTTGTTCATAACTTTAATTTCATCAGAACTTCTCTTCGCATACACAATCTTAAGATGTCAGAACGTTTAAAATTTTAGATCGTCAGTTGTAGTGGGATTGAAATGATTTTTTTTTTTGTTTATAATATAGTTTTCCCCTTTATTTCCAAACGCACAAATGCGTGAATACAAATTTTTTAGTTGTGAGCTACAAACCTTTTTATTATTATTATTATTGAAAAGGAAACTCATGATCACAAGTTCATTTTTAATAAACAAAACAACAAAATATTTATTGACTAATTAGTAAGTTCATATTTATTATTTTCTTTCCAAAGAAGTTTAATTTTTCTTATGCTTTCTAAATTGGTAACTCGTGGCAGGGGTGATCATTTTCGATTCAGTTTTTATATAAAAAAATAATCAAACCGAATTTATTTTTTTAAAACCAAAATTGCTTCAAACCGACCGGTTTCGGTTCGGTTCGGTTTTTTAGAACAAAAACCGGTTCAAACCGATTTGGCTCGGTTTTTTTCAGTTTTGGTTCGATTCGGTTTTTTCGGTTTCAAGCTTATAAAACCGAACCGGTCGGTTTTTTTAAAATTTTAATCGGTTTTTTTCACGGTTCAGTTTTTTCAGTTATTTTTTTTTATTTTCTCGGTTTAATCGATTTTTCAGTTTTTTTCTCACCCTCTAGCATATTACATTATCAATCTTTCATCCTCTCCTTCACAGCCATAAATTTAATAAGAGTAATTCTTATATTTTAAAGCACAACTATCCTAACTTTATGCTGGAAAAATTATAATGCTTGCTCATCATCTTCTATTTTTCCTTGGCATGTCAATTGTTAGGGCTCTCTTTTTAACTCTTTTTTCTTTCGAACAGTGAGGCAATAAATCTGTTTCGAAGATTTTTAGTGTTTTTTCCACACACACAAAAAAAAAAAAAAAGTTTTTAAGCTTTAGTTGATAATTCATGTTTTGATGGGTAATTTAGAAAATGTTTAAAAAATTGAATTTTTTTGGAATAAAAACTCAAAAATGAACTTCTTGATAAATTTTCCTTATCGGAAAACACATATTATTAAGATAGGAGAGTACAGTGTCCTGAGAGATTATCTATGCAGAAAGTAGCCAGTAAAAAAAAGAAAATCATATGCAGAGGGAGAAAATAAAGGAAAGATAAAAAAACAAATGAAGGATGGTTCCTTGAATTCTTACTGTACATAATACATATATACAGCACCTGCTTGAAGCTCTCATTGGCATCCTTATTCCTTAACGCAAGTTTTTAAAGGTTTTCTTCTTAGTTTAAACGCAGCTCAAGCTAAAACCTTAATTGGAAACTCAAACTGCACGCAGGCCGCAGAACTATCGCAGGGGAGATCTCATCCGTGAATCATCGAACACCCTGCCCATCAGCTCCACCTATAGAAGGAAGAGGTAGAAGCAATGATCAGACAAGACAAAGCAGGAGCGAAACTGATAAGAGATACAACAAGAACAGGAAGGTATAATGACTAGCTATTACTCCTACCTCTTCCTATTCCTTAATTGGTGCTCTTTCTTTTCTTTCCTTCGTGACTAGTATCAACTTCCTTTTCTATTTATTGTGCAGCAAAAGGAGGATGAGATTATGAAAGAGCTCGAAAGCCTGGACAAAATTTCTGGTGAATTAGAGCGTGAAAAGGGCGAGTTAGAAAGCCAAGAAAAACAGTTGGAGGTCACTGTAAATGAGGAATATGGAAGAATTGTTAGCCTGTTGGAGGACAATAATGCAGGACAAAATACTGATGTGCAGGGGGCAAGCGTGCAGGCCGGTTTTCCAATTGCAAATGCAGATGTGCGTATAAATTTTTTTGGTTTATAATTTAAAAAATATATATATTTAAAAACACAATAAAAAAGTAATATATTCATTTTTTTGGAAAAAAAAAATAAAAATTCTACCCACAGCATCGCGGCGGGTCACATAGTGTTAAGCTATGCTTTGTTTTCATTGTTTTGCAGATCAATACTTTTGGAGAAAAAATGGATCATGATGGGCTTAATGGGCTTAAACGAGAAATGAACCAAGCCCCGATCACGAGCAGTAAGTTCAGTTCCACCTAGAAAAAAAGTATATCTATTACATTGTTTTGATGGCATGAATTTCTATAATAACAATAAGCAAACAACCATTTAATGCCTGTTTTAATACTTTAGAAAACTTTAAAATATATAACTGGAGTCAATACGTTATAAGTATGTGTTTAAGGACTTCAAATTTAGGAGGAGGCGTTTATTTTGTGGAAATGTAAAATATCTTATATTTTATATGAAATAAATTTCATCATATTGATAAATGATGATTTTAAAATATAATGGTAATGAAATAACGATTGTGGTTGTGATGATATAAAGATAATGATTAAAATAAATGGATTAAATTATAAATTTGATTAATGCCAGTATATGAAACAAATGTTCTATTAAAAATTTCTATGTGTAGTTGAAATTTAATAGGAATGAAGGCCCAAGTGCTCGGGTTTGGATCAACTCACGTGGCTGAGCCTTATTTTTTTTTAATTTTCTTAAGGGATAGATAATAGTTGTCCGCTCTTTAATTCTTTGAAAATAAAATTATAAGCGACATGTCGCCTTTCCTGCTCAAATTCCAACGATCTCTAGTCACTAGAAAATCAGGCTAGTCTACTTAAGACCAAGAAAAATCTATTTTAACCGTATTTTGATAAATAAATAAATAAAACCTTAAACACCTTGTAAAACATATTTATAACCCCTAACAACCCAAGAATTATATCTAAAATCCATAATCAACCTGAAACCATTTTTTTAGGTCTAAATCTATAATTTCAGACAAGTTTAAGGGGAAAAAATAACTTAGATAAACTCTCTCCATCAAAAGAAATTTATTAACACCCAAATCACCTGTTTTTGTAGTCGGAATCGATGTCAGCCAAGACTTTCTTTCTCTATAATTGGAATTTGATTACTTTTTCTCTCTCCTCTTAATCTCTCCTCTTAAACCAATGACGAGAAAAATAAGAAAAAGAAAGGTTGGAACCAAATTTGAATTTCATAAATTATTAAAGATTGAAAGTTTATAATTTAAAAAGTTAGAGGACTGAAATGTGTGTTTAGCTCAAAGTTTAGAAAAATACATATCTTTTTGCCGTGTTTTTCAATGTAGTCCTCTATCTTTGAATGTTGCCCTTTCTTAAATGTACTTTAATTTGCCATCAATTTAGGTTTATAAAGGTGTAATCAAAAGAAAAAGAAAAGAAGAAGATGGACTAAAAATAAATAAATCACATTGGCATTCTAGGCATTTTACATTGATTTGTCTCTTAATGAAGAGTGGCATGAAGAACAATATTTTTCTTTAGTGTATTTTTTTAATTTTTAATATTTATAAATTGTACATGTATATTTATAATCTATAGCCTCTCATAAAAATCTATGAGACCAGTATAAAAATAATTTGTAAATTCTATATTTTTATAAGAGAGGAGTACATTTTTTTATATTGAAAGAATTAAGGTTCATTTCTTTTTATAAAGTCAAACTCTAGAAAGCAGAGCTAGATTGTGGTGTTTGATATTACGAAGAAAGTTGTTTTTTGAAGTTTTTTTTGTTTAGAAATGAATTAAAATAAAAAAAAAATTTATAAAATTTATTTTTGATATTAACATATTATAACAATCCAAAATAATAAAAAATTAATTTAAAAAAAAGATAAAAAAATTAAAAAGTATAGATGAACTAAACAAACAAACAATACCAACAAGAAGAAGTTGATGCCCCCACAGCTCACGTTAGCTCTAATTATATGAGTTTTACAAATATATTTTTACAAGTTGTAGACAGTTTTGAGAATAAGAAATTCGGCACCATAAGTAAAAGTTTTTGCTACTGATAATAATTTTTTTATTCGATAATAGAAATAAAATAAAATAAAAACTAAAATAGTTGATAATTAATAATCCTTCATATATATGATCTAGCATATTGATCTATCTATTTCTCACTTAATGTACATTAAAATTAATTTCTCTCTCTTAATTTTATTTCCAATTCCAAGTCTCCTAATTCCTGAAAGCAACTTTAGGTAATTGCATGGGTTGCTTGTGTATTAATCTCAAAATTAATCTGTTTAAAAAAAATGACGATTATCAATCACCACCTAACTCTAATTAAGTCTTCACCTCATCCATAAAGATATGCATGAACGTGTACAATGTTCTTCATCATTGGCTTCCAAAGGCTCTACCCAGTGCTTCTTACGTACGTACCTTTATATATGTGTGTGTGTGTGTGTGTGTTTGTCTGTCTGTCTTAGCAATCTGATATGCATCTCCTAATAAGGGTTTTGTTCTTCTAGAGTTCAATTGCTGTTCAAGTAAACATGTTCACTAGAAACTGAATAGAAATGTGTGTGTCTATATATATATATATATAGATGCAGGTACTTTCTCTAGAGAGAACGCATCCATGAATCTTCAACTTGCAGGAAGTTCTGGCTTAACTGATATGCGAGTAAAGAAAAGGATAGCTGACAAAAAATGTCGTGAAAAAAGGAAGGTATATATTCTCTTATATATTCTCCTTTGTGTTATTTCTGTAAATATTCTCCTTATATATAATTACTCTATTTTCTTTTCTAAATATATATTTTTGTGCAGCGTAAGATAAATGAAGCCCGGGAAAGGATTAAAGAACATCAAAGAAAAAATCATACGCTGCTGTTACAGAAAGTCAAATCAAAGGCAAAAGCAACTCAGTTGCAAAAACAGCTCGCTCAATATCGCAACATCAGTGCGCTGATGACTTCCAAAAATGCTAGAAGAAATGCTCTGCTGGAACAGCTGCTTTTGAATGATCATGTGGTAAGGATGCCCTTCTACTTCTACGCTACTCTTTTCTATTTTTATCTTCTAATTTACTAGATAATGTTTTTAAAATCCACATCATTGAATTTAATTTGATATTTAGGAATTGTGTTCAATATTGGATAATTATTTAAATATATGATTGATGCCATACTAATTTTATACCGATTGAATATTCCATTGATATTTAGAAAAACTTTTCATTGATAATTACAATATTAATGGAATTGCCAATGAAAACATGTCGTCAACAAGTTACTTGTCGAGGATTTAAGTTCTGTTAGTGTTTCTATCAGCAATTTTCTTTTTTATGTTGCTAGAATTAGAAGTTGGGTCAACTATCATTTCTAACATGGTTTCATAATAAACACATGATTCTTTGTGTGCAAATCAATCTAACTATTTCTCCACAAATCTTTTTTAAGTAGATCTATCGTCACATCTTTATAGTGGAACTTTATATTCTTACATTTTACACATGAACATTTAGTTTCACCGTCACTAATATTTTTCAAAAGTATAAAATTAATAAAAACCCTTAATTTTTTTAAGATAATTTTGTCTATAAATCTTGATACATAATAATTCATTAATTATAAAATTTATATAGAATATTGATAAAAATATTTCTTAATAATATAACTGGCAATTCAAAATTAAAATTTTTATCAAAAATAAATTCATAATCCAATAACTAATTATCATTTCTATTATACAAAACCAATTTTGCATCAAAATATGAACTAAACATTAATAAAACTAACAACAAATAATAAAACTCAACTAACTATCCATTATTTGTTTAATTTAAACTTATTCAATCTAAATTTATACCTTTTAATTATTATCAATTTCCTAAATTTCCTCAAATTTCTAACTTCACAAAATGTAAGTGGCACCACAATTAAATAACTCATTATTTTTTCAATAATAACACACCTAAGCTATAAAACTAAACTCAATTTTATAAAATGACAAATAAAATGAATTTCTCTTAAATCCAAAAAAAATCCTAACATACAAATCATATATTAATACAATAAAATTCTCTAGGAAAAAGTTGTAAAACACTTAAATATATAAATAAAAAATACTATAATTTTTTTAATAAATTAACTTAAAATATAAATGAATTAAAAAAAGATATGTTTATTAACTTGGTGTCGCTGAGTTTTACAATAAATTAAACCCAGAGATCAGGGATGCTAACACCATTGATAAATATAGGTCGATGCTAGTGGTTAATTTGAGGTGGCTGAATTTTTTAGGATGGTGGTTGTATTTATGAGAAAATAAGGAGGGGTTGTTTTTATTTTTTTTTAAGATGAAAAGAAAAAGGAAGAGTCAAGAGAGTTTTGGGTTTTAATTCATTTAAATTTGCTAATGAAATATCCGTTGAAAAATATTGACGTGTCAAATTTCCAATAGAATATTTGCTGATAAAATTATTTTTTTTTGTTTTTCCTTTACTATGTTAGAAATTCCAATGGAAATGTTTCGTTGCTACTTTCGTTGGATATTAAGATTGAATATATTTTGTTGAATTTGCTAATTTTATGGTAGTTTGAGTAATGATTTTTAGAAGAAACTGTAACCATTTCAACGGTTTAGATTATGCAAACATTATTGGTTTACACAAAACCACTCCATAATACGAACACGCTAAAATGAAATTGTTTGTCAAAGCTGAAACTCAATGCACTGTTAACAAACTATTGGGACTAAATGTGGCAGAATGCATATATCCTTTCACATGCAGTTGGAAAAAAAAAAATAATTAAACAAGCTCAACACATTGTCAAAAATTACTGGCTAGCTAGCTGGGGACATTCACTGCTATGGATTAATTAGGATGCCTTCATGTTCAATAATATTACTTAAATTTAAACAAAAACAAATTCAGAATGAATGAGCATTATGATTAATTTTAATGTATGTCAAAATTGAAATCAAAGGAATTTTTAAAGGAAATCCCAAGATTTAAATGTTGATCTATGAACCAAAACACTTCAAGAGATACAAGGTTGGCGTTTTCGATATGGTAAACAAGTTGTCAAGGATTTGCATTTGGCAATTTCTTCTCTAGTTATCCTCCAAGAGGGTTTAGATTTCTCTTTCTTTATGTCACGCACCTGTGTACTCTCCTAGCACTTGAACATATACTCTTGTGAATCAAAACCCTCTATATATATATATATCAATAGAGAAAGAAAAGGGTTTTGCCCTCACAAGAGGTAATACCGAAAAGGCACAAGCCTAAAACAAAAGGAAACAAAATCCTGAATACGATGAGATAAATTAAGATGGTTAAAAGTATTAATAGTGATTGTAACACAGAATGATGTTGTATGTTTTCTCAAAACATCTGGAAATCAATCTTGTAAGGTTGCAACTGTGTTGTATTAACCCTTTCGCTTCTCCCATTATCATAAATCACAACCAACCTAATAATTTCTTTTACTTGTAAACAATTGGCAGCTGCAAAACTCTGGCCATGGAAGCACACCTTTCAACACACAGGTGCAGCTCTTCACTATTGTTTCCTCTTTCTATAACATGGCTTGTTGTGCTTAACAGATTTGTTCATAAAGATGAGACAAATTAAGATGGTTAGAAGTATTAATAGTGATTGTCTTTTCCACACTGGTTATAGCATTGAAACGTAGGGATCAATTTTTTTTTTTTTTTTTTGTGCATTCTCTCATGACATCTGGAAATCAATCACTCAAGGTTGCAATTAGAGGTGAGCAAAAAAACTGAAAAACTGATTAAACCGAGAAAACGGGAAAAAAAACAACCGAAAAAACCGATTAAACCGGTTAAAATTTTGAAAAAACCAGCCGGTTCGGTTTTGGTTTTATAAGCAAAAAACCAAAAAAACCGAACCAAACCCAAACCGAAAAAAACCGAAAAAAAACAGAGCCAAACCGGAAAAAACCGAGTCAAACCAGAAAAACCGAGCCAAACTGGTTTGAACTGATTTTTGTCCTAAAAAACCGAACCGAAACCAGTCGGTTTGAACCGGTTTCGGTTTTTTTAAAAAAATAATAATTTCGGTTTGGTAAGTTTTTTTTTATAAAAATCGAACCGAACCAAAAATGATGACCCCTAATTACAACTGTGCTGCATTAACCCTTTTACTTCTCCCATTAATAATTGATTGATTCACTCATTAACCCTTTTACTTCTCTCATTACTTCTCCCATCAACCTAATAATTGTTGGAGCACTATCACTCAATAACAGAGGAAGGATTTAATTAACACTCACAATTGATTCTGCCAACACATTTTTGTGAAATACAAAACACTAATTAATAATACTCTCACACCTTAATTTCTTTATCAGAATTCATACAATATATTAACACTAACACAAACTTCATAGTATTTCTAACATTCATGTTTATTTTTCATTATTTACTTTAATATACTTAATTCTAATAAACAAGTTTAATAACTAACAATAATTTCTTTTGCCAATAAAAAACTTTCAGCTGCAAAACACCGGTCAGGGAAGCACATCTTTCAGCACACAGGTGCCACTCTTTATTATATTGTTTCCTCTTTTTATATTGTGTTCAACACACAACTGCAAAACCCTGTGTTTAATAGATTGTTCACAAAGATGAGACAAATTAAGATGGTCAGAAGTATTAATAGTGATTCTCTTCTCCATACTGGTTATAACATGGAAGTGGGGATCATTTGTTTTTTGGTTGTACATTTTCTCTCAGAACATCTAGGAATCAATCCTGCAAGGCTGCAAAGTGTTTCATTAACCCTTTTACTTTTTCCATTATCATAAATCACGATCAAACTAATAATTTCTTATGCCTCCAAAAAATTTATAGCTGCAAAACTATGGTCATGGAATTACACCTTTCAATACACAGGTGCGGCTCTTTACTATTGTTTTCTATTTCTATATTTTGGCTTGTTGTATTTAATAGATTGTTCACAAAGACAGTGCAAATTAAGATGGTCAGAAATATTAATAGTAATTATCTTCTCTATACTGATTATAAAATGGAAAGTATGGATGATTTGTTTTTTAGTTGTGCATTCTCTCAAAACTTGTAGAAATCAATCACGCTAGACAGAAATTGTGTTGCGCTAACTCTTTTACTTCTCCCATTATCATAAATCAGAATCAACCTAATGATTTCTTTTGGCCGTGAAAATTTTAAAGCTGCAAAGTTCTGGTCAGGGAAGTACACCTTTTAAAACAGATATGCGACTCTTTGCTATTGTGTCCTCCTTCAATAACCTGACTTCTTGTGCTTAACAAATTGTCCACAAAGATGAGACAAATTAGAATGGTAAGAAGTATTGATAGTGATTATCTTTTTTGTACCAGTTATAACATGAAATGAAAGGATTATTTGTTTTTTGGTTGTATATTCTCTCGAAACATTTAAAAATCAATTTTGCTAGACTGCAACTTTGTCGAGTTAACCCTTATACTTCTCCCATTATTCATAAATCACAATCAACCTAATAAATGTTTTTTTTTTCCCCACAAAAAAATTCGCAGCTGCCATGCTTTGATATAGGGGATCAGGGAAACACATCTTTCCAAGAGGATGTACGACTCTTTACTATTGTTTCCGCTTTTCTCTTTGTCTAGATTAGCTAGTACTCACTGTGTTATTTTGGTTTCAGTTGAACTGGCTCCTGGACGGGTACATTGCCTCAGTCGAACGTCATAAACCGGAGATAGAATTGGTTGAACCCCCTGCACATGATGAGGTGGCTGCAATCAGGGCAGCGCACGACCCAGAGTTGGTAATGCACCAAACCTCTCTTTCCATTGTTGCTCGAAAGTCGTATAATATCCTAGATATTCTTGTGTTCTTGCGTTCTAATTAATAATTCTAAATTGTACATATATAGGAGAACGAAGGGCAGTCGCTTGTTGATCCGGTCTTTGATGTTGATGACTTATTAGTCATGTTGTGATAACTGAGACACTCAGGAATATGCGCTGACATATGCATGGAGACAACAAGCAGCTGGATGATGAGGAGAGGGAAAGCAGGGAGACTGGAAGATTGTTTACTGGCTTTGTTTTTTATCTGGTTTTTCTTGAAGATTTTGGGAGATACTATCATGGCTTTTCTTGTTTGTTTTGTTTTCTTTATTTTGATTTTGGAAGTAATCTGATTCTATGTGTTTGGTATTGCGATAGCTGTTGTGGTTGTGATTTGAAAAAAGTTGTTTTATAAAAAGTACTTTTAGTTGAGGTTGGTTTGAAAAAATTGGTGTTTGGTTAAAACTATGGTTGAAATTGAGGTTGAAGAAAAAGTAGTTTAATGTGTTTGGTTAAGAATACTTTTGAAATTGAGGTTATAAAATAATTTTAAAAAATATATATTAATATTGATGGTTTTAAATTTAAATATTGTAGAATTAATTACTCCTATTACATCATAAAATAAAAAATACTTTATATAAAATATTTTTTATTATTCCATTAAACTATTTATAATTCCATTACGTACAAAATTCATCCGATAAGAACTACAATTTTCATAATTTTTTAAGCGTAGATAAAATATTATCATGTATAAAATTGATATTACAATACGAGTGAATTTAATTCACTCTATACTAGTTTTTCAGGAAAAAAAATATTGTTCACATCACAGTGCGAGTGAATTTAATTCACTTTAAACTAGTGTTTAAAAAAAAATGTTAAAAAATTTAACACACTGCAAAAACAAAAAAAAAACAAAAACAAAAAATGGTGAATAGTGCAATTCTCTTGCACTGTTCATGGTAATTGCATTGTTCAGTGAACAGTGCAATTAGCATACACAGTGACGAAAAGCATGAATTCATTGCTTTCCATTACCTGCGTTCTGAATGTAAAAAATATGTGGGACCCATGAACAGTAACTTACTTTTTTTTCATTATCAAACGACTGCAAACTGCGTTTTAATTAAAAAAACAGCCGTAGCCGCGTATCCAAACGGCATCTAAGTTATGTGTGGTTAAATTGAAGCTTTTGAAATTAAAATCTTCTTTCGTATCATTGATTTAAAGGAATTGCTGATTATATAACACGAAACCTTTCAGCTATTTATTGGTTTGCTATCATTAATTTGCTAACTACACACGTTGGTGGTTAAGATTATTTTTATATTGACTCATGATAAATATAAAAAAAAATTATTTTTTGGTGATTAAGATTCAAAATAAAAATCTTTTAAAAATACCTTCTTAACTATCAAGTCTACTTCTTGGAGTTTATAAACTCCTTAGTAATTATGAATTATTTATGATTTTCTTTCTATTATATTCCTTTATGTGTTTGTTGTTGTTGTTGATGATGATGATGATAGCCAATTACCAAGGTGATGCTACAAAACTCTTTTACAAGTGATGAATCGAAAACCACACAATCGTGACTAATGAGAGCATATAGTCTCGGCGAGTATAATACCTTTTCTACTTCTGCAATCCTCCTACTCTGTTGCCTAGCTAGTTGGTGGTGAATGCTGACCCGTGAGAGCATACATATAAACACAGTATGCCTGAAAAAACAGTAACATGGGCCTTGACCCTGAAAATACAGCTGGGGGTAAATACCTCAGAAGCCCGGGAAAACTACCAAAGCTAATGGCCAACCAATCGCACGTACAACGAGGAATGAAATATTTGGAATGGTGGTAACATAGTGGTTATTTTTAAAAAATTATTTTATTTTAAAAAATTATTTTTGATATATCAAAACAATTTAAAAATATATAAAAAAATTAATTTTAAACAAAAAAAAAATTAAAATTTGATCACCCTTTGGAGTGCAATGCCAAATAAGGACAAAGCCTTAGAACCTACAAGCTTATATGTGGTGTGTCTAAATATAAATACAGGATTATAGTTTTCAAATCGGGTTTGGAGTCTGACTTCACACAGTTTTAGGTATGAATTTGTTAGGTCAATCGTGTTTATTTTTAAATTTATATTATTTTAATTTTTTAATAATTAAAATTATGTTGTTTCAAAAAAATAATGAAATGTGATCATTTTAAATAACAATTAAAAAAAATCTTGAAATTGACCGATCAAATTTTATTTGAATTTACATTGATTAATCCGGTTAAGAATTGAGTTACTCGAGTTTGATTATGTTAATTTTCAAAATGGTTCAAAACCTGAACCAAGCTTCAAATCAATGATCGTGATGTTTTCCCCTCGCATAATATCCTTGACAACCTGTTAAAGTGCACGGGAAGATAATAACATCCTGGGATATATATTGCAGAACATGCTGGTACGTTTAACAAGTTCTCTGAATGAAACAAATTATCCTTCATATCTATTTACTTTCAATAATTAAATTATAATTATAATTATATAGCTTTTTGAATGATCAGTTGATGCGCCTTCCGCGCATTGCAAATTTCGAGTTTTGAAATAAAACTTCACATGGTAGTGGGCTTTCACGTGGTGGACCCGTAATATATAATGTGATATTTTCTGCAAGTCTTCGTCAATTTTTTTTTTTTTTTTAATTCTCGAGTCTTTGTTAACATTTTATGTCCTGGTCAAAAATCATATTGATATGAACGAATGGTTCCTCGAAGATATATCCAAACCAGTTCAAGTCTTACTGCTGTTTTCAGTTTTGCGACCGACAGACTTGAACCCTTGATTTGAAGCTGTTTCATGTGTTAGCACATATTAACCAACAAGCTATATATTGTTGAGTCCAGCTGTATGTTATTCATCTTTGCAAACTTGAATATTCTGTTTCTTTTCCTGCTCCTAATGATCAATATTTAGCCATGAATGGTATATTTTTAGTCTGTCACCATTTGTTTCTCAACTTCTCTTGATTCTTACTTTGTTTCTTCCCTGATTTAAAATATTTTGCAGGAATGAAGACGAGAAAAAGAGAGAGAGAGAGCTAGAAGATGCTGGAGGCATTGTTACCAATGAAAAAGGAATTCCGTGGTTTAAAACTTAGCAACTGGCTAGCAGCTTATGCGATCTGAAACTGCATGATTTGAGTGTATCTACCACGTCAGAACTGGGATGACAAGGTGCAAGAAAGAGACTACCAGTTGCAGCTGTACAGGTACTGTCATATGATTGACATGGGCAAAATAAATAGCCCAACCATGCCTGAGGAGGAGGAGGGGGGGAAAGAGGAAGGAGAAAGAAGAAGAGCCCATCCAAGGCCCAATATGACAGCCCCAGCCCGACCTGAGAGGAAGAAGAGAAAAGGAAAGGAAAGGCCCAATTTAACAACTTGTTGGGCCAAATGGCCTAGACTTCGTCAAAGATTTGAGAGAACGAAAACAAAACATTTCAGCCTCGAACAAGCTGATGTTTTTGGTGCTGTGCAGTCGAGGAAAGCAAACTGGCCTCTAAAGAAGAGAGTGCGATAAGGTATAACTGAATAGTTCTAACAGTTATGACATAGTTGAACTAGTTTTCCTACAGCCAAACTAACAGCCTGCAATAATTAAATCGTATATAAGTCATTAATTTGGTTTTGTTTTCTCTTTTTTATTTGAAGAAAAAAAATCCCTTTAAAAAAAAAAAGTATTCAAGTCCAAGTTGCCACTTCCTAATGTTTTTTCTACCTTGTTTTACCGAGAGCTGTTTCATGGCGAATTAAATTTTTATCTTATCAAACAATAAGATATTATATATTGATTCTTTCTTAACAGTTTTAGGAAAAACATTTAGGAGGGCTAAAGTGTAAATTTTCTTTATTTTAGTACTAAAAATCTAATTAGTTAAAGGAGAGGTCTTTTCCCCACCCACCTCCACGCCAGTAACATTTATAGTCACCAGATCTTCCCCTTCCCTAGTTTCTCATGCATCTTCTTTCTTTCTTCTAAAATAAACATGTTGTCTCTCTCTCTCGCTCTTTTTCAATTTGTCCAGTAGCTGTGGTGAAATCTAACTACACTTAACAGTATAATGGGGGCGGCTAGTAATTTTATTTTGAGGGTCTAATTAGAGAAAAACATTTAGAAGGGGGTTAAAATTCAATATTTTTTATTTTTAGGACTAAAAATCTAATTTATTGTAGAAGAGAGGACTGAAAAATTCTTTCCGGGGCCGTACAGCTCCAGCGTGTCATCATGTTCTTATCATCTCCCCCTACAAACATAGTCTCTCTCTCTCTCACTCTGTCCCACACGCTATTCATCAAGTTCTCTCTCTCTGGATTGTTGTGCTTTTAGCTTGGAGTTTTCAGTACTTTCAATTGTTTTGTTTTCTGCAGCTACTAGCCAATTCAATGGAAGCTCCATCTGAACTTGTCGGAGGTACAGTACAATACTTGTATATATCCATGATAAATAAGCATTTAGGTGGCTAGATCTCTAATTCACATATTTTCCCCAAGCTAGCTATGCTTAACTAGCCTGATTTTGTGCTGATGTTGATGTTTTTGTTTGGTTTCCATGAAATTTAAAAAAATTTAAAATTAAAAAAGCAATGTAATCGTCATTCAAACACTTTGGAAAGTTACCCTATTAAAAACAATTAGAGTCGAATATAACTAGAACGAGATTTGTTTTAAGGGTTTTTTTATAAAAAAAAAAGGATATATATAGTTGAAAGTAAAGAGAAAAATGAGCAGCAATAATTCATGGTAGTAATGTATTATGGATATATACTGTTTTGATCCTTTATTTGCTAAGTTCAGTCGGATCATTAAACATGAAACAAAGTTATGAATAGCACTGTGCGGTTAAGCATTTTAGCTCCTCGTCACATGAGTTATCAACCCTAAATTATTACCCCAAAAAAAAAAAGAAGACAATAAGCTTCTCCATAAAGAGAATCTACATAGTTTTTATGGAGTGTACAGATCAGTTTAAGCAACTAATCCTTGATTGGGTGACTATAAGTTTTATAACAGTGCTTTCTTTTTTGGAATTATATTAGTCATATGTAGCATATATAATGGATCGATACAAACGGATGGCTAGAGCTTCTTTTCCAGTGAAAATCTTGACAGTAGTACTGGTACCTACATCTAGAACCCATTACCAAATACATCAGTAGGTTAACATGCATATACATTGATTGTAATTGAGCATTGTAACAGGAAGGATGCTTCACCCATATTATATTGATTGGTGACCGTTTAATGGATGTTAATATATGAAGAAAACCAATAATATTGAAAGGCTAGGGAACGCATTCTGTTAACATAATTGCCAAGGTTTTTTTTACCTTGTTAGTATATATATACTTGAACCCTATGTATTGCTATAGTTATTTCGAGCTTTGTTCTCCTAAATTTTAAACATATGAACACAGGTCAAGCTGTCCAACCATCAGCTGCTGAGACTAAGAAAGCAAAGAGACGGGTAAGTGATAAGAAATTAATATTGTCATGGAAAGAAGGTAGAAGTGAATGAATGATCTCCTCCATATTTTTTTCTTTTCTCTTTTTAAACTCCATAGATTGTTAATTTATCCTTTTCTCTTTCTATATATATCTACGTGCAGCAAAAGATGAAGGACACTCAGAAACAGTTCAAAAAGCTGAAAGCAGATTATGCTGAGTTGGTGAAAAGCGAAGCCTCCTCCAAAGAAATACTGGATGCCTTGAAAAACGACTTGGAGAAAGCTAGAGAAGCTAAAAGGGTACAGGAGCAAAAAGTTGAACAGCAAAAACTTATGATCAACACGCTTCAGCAACTTGTAAGGCTGCGTTTTCTCTTCCTCCATATATTGATATCATTTTGCACGCACTAATAGTTACGGGTGACTTCTTTAACATCCATATGCATACATATAAGGAGAGTGAAAGGACTACAGTCTCCTCTTGAAAATGGATGATAGTTTTTGTGTGTGGAGACCGGAGAGAATAATACACATGTTCATGTTGTTCTTGCCATTAATTAATAGCCCCAAATTAATAGTTCTATATGTATAGATATAGATTTTGGATTTTGAAACCAATCACTTGTGTAGTTTTTTTAAATTGTAACACATTTCAAGCATCGCATAGGAATAGACTATTGCATGATTAAAAAGTACTCACAAGGGGGCTTTATTGCAAAAACAATACATTAAATGACTAAATTGTATTTCTTTCTTAAGAATACGAGTAAAAATTACAAACAAAGACTATTTGTGATACAAACATGGGGACTGAAATAAAATTTTCAAAACCTATATATATGGACTAAAACAAAGATTTATGAAAGCCTCGTACATCACAAAACAAATTTTACAATCAAACAAAGTATTAAACTCCAATCCTTGCATCACATCAGATACCAAGTAAATAAAATTCTTATTAACTTTAGGTAGTTCCAGTACTGTGAATTTTAATTGTATAAAAAATATTGATGTAGTCTTAGTATATAAAAGTAGTTTGCAAATATCCTAAACAATATTGAATGGACATAAAAAAAATTAAAAAGAAAACTTTCTGCAGTAGGAATGTAAGATCAATATGCACAAAATTCCTATAAAAATAATCAAGAGAGCCTGCCTGCATTCTTTATTTTCGATGTCAAGAGCATGAATATATTGCTGCACACATTTTGATCCTCTGCATGCTAATAATGTCAAAACACTTTTAACAGAACATTAACTCATTTTCCTTTTCTCTTTCTATATAAATCACTATCTGTGACTATGTACATAAATTTTGTAGTTGCAGCTCCCATTTGAAATGACTGATGAAGGATAGACAGGGCTACCGGTTCATCACCCACCAGTTTATCAGCCTGGCACATGTATGTCTCCATTTTTCTTTATAATTACTTGCGTCCCATTTCTATTTTTCATGAAGAAATAATTACTGATCATTGTTTTTGTAATAACTATTGTTGGTTTTGCTTTTTTTTCAAGAAAGAAATAAGAATAACAATTTTTTATTAATGTTTTCAAGAACCTGAAAATTAATTAAAACAAAAGACAAACTTAAATGATATCAAATTAACAATCTCTTAGTTTTTATTTTTTGTTGTTTAGAATGTGTACTAACAATGTTTTTTTACTATACGCAGGGGAACAATAATGAGCAGCCCGCCTCAGCTGATGATGATCACTTTCCTAGTGTTCACTCATCAAACTAATGACAAATAAACGGCAATAACATTGACATTTAAGTTATGAGTGCCGGAATGTACTAAAAGTACTGTTTTTATTTTTCAGAATCATCCATGTGTGTTTTATGAAGATATTGGTGGCAGGTGGCTGGGTAATTGCTTTTTTTTATTAGAGCATGAATTGCCGATTCCTCTCTTGGATAGAAAGGACGTTAATTTGTTGTTTCAATTTCTAACTAGGAAGGTAGAATTTACGTTGTTGTTCTTTGGTTACATGTATTGTAGTGTAAGATGTTTTTTTTTTAATATTTTTAACTTAAAAATATATTAAAATAATTGAGTTTTTAAATTTTTTTATTTTTAACTTATTATATCAAAATTATTGAAAAACACTAAAAAAAAATTAATTTGATATTTTTTCAAGGCAAGCGCACTTTTAAAAAGCACCTAAAAACAAAATGCTACAATACCCTCAAACGGGATCTAATTATATGGTTTGGATTAAGGTTTTTTTTGTTTTTAGATATTTTTTAAAAATATTTTTTTCTTAAAAAAATATTAAATTAATATTGTTTTATTTCATTTCAATTATTTTAATGTTATGATGTTAAAAATAAAATAAAAAAAATAAAAAATATATAATTTTGATGCTTTTCTCAAATGAAAAATTTAAAAGCAACTTGCAATATAATGATAAATATATAATTTGAGAGAAATCAAATCTTGATGTCCAAGAGTCAATAAAAATGTATTTTATTAAAAAAAATATGCTATCTACATATGTAATTTAATATAATTTTCAAAATATATATTTTTCGTGAATAATTTGATTTTGATTTTGACGTTTTCTTATCAAATCCGACATTAACCTTTATTAAAATCCGGTTGCAAAACCATAGTGCAAGCACCACGAAACTCCCTTGATAAAATATGACATCCAAGCAAAGAGAAATGTCGTGATAAAATCCAAGCATAAGACTTACTCTGGGAAGCTTGCTTCGTCAGGATGCGAGTTGATCATAAATTGAGAAACACTAATGCAACCATTGCACTGCAGTGAATCAAATGCAATTGCATTTGTCTCACAAAGCATGCTCTTTGAATTTCACTTAGCAGATCCAAGCAACTATACCTGATAAAAATCCAATCCATATCATATCTCAAATAGATTTGAACAAGTTTAATAATCATCCTAAGAACTTCTTAATTGTTAGAGCATTTATAATTTTTCAAACCCGAAATATTAGACTGGAAACACTCTATTTGAAAAAATAAAAAAACTTAATTCTCAACCAATCAAATATTGAAAGCTGAAATTGAACAAAACAAAGAATTTCAATTATAGAAAAAAATAAAAAAAATAGCAATTGAAATAATGAGCATCAAAATTAAAATAAAAAAATATATATTTTTGATTGAATGGTGGAAATGAAAAGAAATTTTTTTTAACAAAAAGACAAAAAAAATTAATTAAAATAACGAGGATCAAAGTTGAGATAAAAAAAATAAAAACAATTCTTTTATTAAAGGGTGAAATTGAAAAGAAAAATCAATTTAACAAAAAGGCTACAAAACGATCAAAAAAATACGGATCAAATTAAAAAAAATAACTTATTACAAATTAAGATTGAATGATCAAATTGAAAACAAATTAAAATTTTATAAAAAAAATTAAAAAATTAAAAATTAAAAGAATAATGATCAAATTTAACATCTCAAAAAATCAAAGGACAATTCTGAAATTTTACTTGACCAAACAAGATTTTCAAGGGGACGAGAGAGAAAAGCGAGAGAAGGAAAAGAAGTCACTGGTGCCCTGTTATAACTCTAACACCGCCGCACATGGTCACAAAAGTAAAAGGATGTTGTGGCCCTTTCAATTACATAGCAAAAGTTGGTGTTGTGTTGCTCGGAGGCGCAACATGCACCATTGAAAGGCACTTGCGCTTCCTATATAAAAATGCACGCGTTAGCCATTTTTATCTTTTAATATTATTTTATATTTATTAAAATATCAAAGTGCTTTTCAATTAACCTAATAATAATATAAAAAATAAGTGTGAAAATACAAAGATGTCCCTAGATGTTAATTTTTATTTTTTTGTTTTTATAGATATTTTAATCACTTTATTTTGTTTTTAAAATATAAAAAAATATTTATCTTCAGAAAATTTAATGATAACCAATGAATCTTTTTTTTTTTTTTTTGATTCACGTGGGGTGTCCGGCCAGCTTGCGCGTACCACGACTATTCCCCACGGCCCACTGGACATCCCCAAGCCCGGGCGTGTTAGGCACCACGGGGTGACAGGGCGTGCACAGCGAGGGTCGAACCCGGACGGGGCGAAACAAGTCACACGATTGACCACAACAGCTAGACCCTCAAGTGCATAACCAATGAATCTTGATAGATAACCATGTTGCACCTAATAACCGGTCCAATGTTTTTTTTATAATAAAAATAACATAACTGTTATTACACTGTTTTAGTTATCGGTGCTATTGAGCACGAGTCAACGGTGTTTTTCAAAGGGATTTTAACTTTTGCTAATAATTTTATACATTTTGCCACAACTGTTTGAATGATCAATTGATGTTCCCTCCGCATTCAATATTTTGAGTTTCGAAATAAACCTTCTTTGCTATTAACGAGAAATTTATCAGCCAGTACATGGTAGTGGGCTTTCACGTGGTGGACCCGTAATATATAATGTGATATTTTCTGCAAGTCTTCGTCAATTTTTTTTTTTTAAATTCTCGAGTCTTTGTTAACATTTTAAGTCTTGGTCAATAATTCATATTGATATGAACGAATGGTTCCTCGGAGCCACAAATACCACCAAAGCAGCACAAGTCTTGCTGCTGTTCACAGTTTTGCGACCAACAGACTTGAACCCTTGATTTGAAGCTGGTTCATGTGTTAGCACAAACCAACAAGCTATATATTTTCGAGTCCAGATGCATGTTATTCATCATTGCACACTTGAATATTCTGTATGTTATTCATTTAGCCATGAATGGTATATTTTTAGTCTGTCACCATTTTTTTCTCAACTTCTCTTGATTCTTACTTCTGTTTCTTCCCCGATTTAAAATATTTTGCAGGAATGAAGACGAGAAAAAAAGAGGAGAGGTAGAAGATGCTGGAGGCATTGTTAACAATGAAAATGGAATTCCGCGATTTAAGACCTTGCAACTGGCTAGGAGCTTCTGCGATCTATCAACTTGAGCATTTTGCAGATGCTCAAGATGCAACATGACAAACTGCATGATTTGAGTGGATCTACCGCATCAGAACTGGTATGACAAGATGCAAGAAAGAGACTACCATTTGCAGCTGGCCAGGCACTGTCATGATAGACCAGTCAAAACCAAGTAGCCGAACCAGGCCCGAGAAAGAAGAGGAGGAGGAGAAAGAGAAAGAAAGAGAGCCCAACATGACAGACCCAGCCCAACCGGAGAAGAGGAAGAGAAAAGGCAAAAAAAAAATGAGGAAGGGAAAGGCCCAAACCGTCTAGCAGTTGAGCCAGCCCAATCGAACAACTTGTTGGGCCAAATGGCCAAGATTTCGTCAAAGGTTTGAGGAAACAACAACAAAACATTTGAGCTTCGAGCAAGCTTATATTTTTGGTGATGTGCAGTCGAGGAAAGCAAACTGGCCTCTAAATAAGGTATGACTAAATAGTCTTAACAGTCATGACATAGTCGAACTAGTTTTCTTACAGCCAAACTGACAGCCTCCATTAATTAAACCGTATATAAGTAATTACTTTGGTTTTGTTTTCTCTTCTTTCTTTGAAAAAAAAATCCCTTTTAAAAATGGAAAAAAGCTATTCACATCCAAGTTCCCCCTTACTAATGTGTTTTTCTACCTTGTTTTACCGATAGCTATTTCATGGTGAGTTAAATTTTTATCTTGTCAAACAATAAGATATTATATAATGATTCTTTCTTAACAGTTTTAGGAGAATTCGATAGAGATTAAGTAACTGGGATTGTATTTTTAATAATATTTGGAGGCATTTTAAAAATGTTTTTGTTTTGAAAAAATATCAAATTGATTTTTTTTTCAATGATTTTAATATGTTGATAGTAAAAATAAAATAAAAAAATAAAACAATATTTCAATACCATTTTAAATAATAAAAACTTTTAAAAAACATCTTATACAACAATTAAAAAAAACAAACCTCCAAAAGCAAACAATCGGGTCAAATCTAACTACAGTTAATGCCATGGTCTAAACTTCATATCATCCCCTATCGTTCGTTTTTCGGGCATCTTCGCTCGGTTTCGTGGAGATGGCTATCTTTCTTCAAAAATAAATATTTTGTCTCTCTCTCTCTCTCTCGCTCACTCTTCGTCTCTTACCCTATTTCATCAGGTCCTAAATCCTCTCTCTCTCTAATTATTGTTATGCCTTTACTTTGGAGTTTTCAATACTTGTCCTTGATCCAATTGGTTTGTTTCCTGCAGATACCACGCAATTCAATGGAAGCTCCATCTGGGGGTACAGTACAATCCTTCTACATATCTATGATAAATAAGTGTTTAGTTGAGTAGATCTCTAATTTAAATATGTTCATCATTTCTCAAATATTTTCACTGTGATTTTGTGCTGACGTTGACGTTGTTTGGGTTGCAAGAAATTTTAAATCTTTTTCTTTTTTAAAAAAAATAGATGGCCATTTAATCGCCATTCAAACACTTTGGAAAGTTAACCTATTAAAATCAATTAGAATCGAATACAACTAGAAAGAGATTTGTTTTAAGGGGTTTTTTCTTTTAAAAAAAACGGATATATAGAGTTGAAGTAAGGATAAAAATGAACAGCAATAATTCATGGTAATACTGTATTATGGATATAACTTGTTTTGATCCTTGATTTGCTAAGTTCAGTCGGATCATCTAATTAAACATGAAACGAAGTTATGATTAGTACTGTGCGGTTAAGCATTATCGCTCCTCGTGACATGAGTTATCAACCCTAATTTATTACCAAAAAAAGAAAACAGAAGACAATAATTAAGCTTCTACATAAAGAGAATCTACATGGTTTTTGTGGAGTGTACATATCAGTTTAAGCAACTAATCCTTGATTGGGTGACTATAAGTTTTATAACAGTCCTTTCTTTTTTGGAATTATATTAGTCATATGTAGCATATATAATGGATAAATACAAACGGATGGCTAGCTAGAGCTTCTTTTCCAGTGAAAATCTTGACAGTGCTGCTACCTCCATCTAGAACACGTTAATTAAAATGGTGGTGAATTACCAAATACATCAGTAGGTTAACATGCATATACATTGATTGTAATTGAGCATTGTAACAAGGAAGGATGCTTCACCCATATTATATATTGATTGGTGACTGTTTTATGGATGTTAATATATGAAGAAAACCAATAATATTGAAAAGCTAGCGAACGCATTCTGTTAACATAATTGGCAAGGTTTTTTTTTACCTTGTTAGTATATATATACTTGAACCCTATGTATTGCTATAGTTATTTCGAGCTTTGTTCTCCTAAATTTTAAACATATGAACACAGGTCAAGCTGTCCAACCATCAGCTGCTGAGACTAAGAAAGCAATGAGACGATGGGTAAGTGATAATAAATATTGTCATGGAAAGAAAGTTGAAGTGAATGAGCAATATGATCCCCTCCATTTATTTATTTTTCCTGTTTTTAAACTCCATAGATTGTTAATTTATCCTTTTCTCTTTCTATATATATATATGTACGTGCAACAAAAGATGAAGGACACTGAGAGACAGTTCAAAAGGCTGAAAGCGGACTGTGCTGAGTTTGTGAAAAGATCAGAAACCTCCTCCAAAGAAATGCTGGATCGCTTGAAAAACAACTTGGAGCAAGCTAGAGAAGCTAAAAGGCTAGAGGAGCAAAAAGTTGAACAACAAAAACTTATGATCAACACGCTTCAGCAACTTGTAAGGCTAGCTGCGTTTTTCTCTTCCTGCATGTATAGATATCATTTTGCACACACTAATAGTTACGCGTGACTTCTTTAACATCCATATGCATGCATGAAAAGAGAGCCAACATTCTTTATTTTCGATGTCAAGAGCATAAATATTTCTGTACACATTTTGATCCTCTGCTAATTAATAATGTAAAAACACTTTTAATAGACCATTAACTCATTTCCCTTTTCTCTTTATATATAAATCATTATCTGTAACTATGTACAAAAATTTTGTAGTTGCAGCTCCCATTTGAAATGACTGAATTTGGCACTGGAGCGACAGGGCTACCTGTTCATCATCCACCAGAAGGCCCGGCCATTGAAGAGTTATCGGGGCTGCTTCAATCACATCTCCCTCAAGGATTGGCAAATGTATGTCTCCATTTTTCTTCATAATTTTACCTGAGTCCCATTTCTATTTTTCATGAAGAAATAATTACTGATCATTATTTTTGTTTTAAAAAATATAAAACTGCAAACAATTGAATTGTCAAACTTTTTAAACGAGGTGATATCAAACAATCTCTTAATTTTTATTTTTTTGTTGTTTAGAATGTGCACTGACAATTATTTTTACTATACACAGGGGAACAATAGTGAGCAGCCCGCCTCAGCTAATGATGATCAGTCCCCTGATGTTCACTCATCAAACTAAAGATGAATGAACGGCGGCTTATAAGCAGGCAATAACATTGACGTTTAAGTTATGAGTGCCGGAATGTACTAAAAGTAATGTTTTTATTTTTCAGAATCACCCGTGTGTGTTTTATGAAGATATATTGGTTGCAGGTGGTTGGGTAATTGCTTTTTCTTTTTATCAGAGCATGAATTGTCGATTCCTCTCTTGGATAGAAAGGACCTTTGTTGTTTCAATTTCTAACTAGGAAGGTAGGATTTACGTTTTTTTGTTACATGTACGGAATTGTAGGGTAAAATATTTTTTAAATAGTTTTTTTTATTTAAAAATATATTAAAATAATTTATTTTTTTATTTTTAACATCATCACATTAAAATAATAAAAAAAAAATAAAACAAATTAATTTGATATTTTTTCAAGGCAAACATATTTTTTAAAAAACACCTCAAAATAAAAAGTTACAGTATTTTCAAATGGGAAATAAGTATATGATCTGGATTAAGATTGTTCTTGCTTTTAGGTGCTTTTTAATAATATTTTTTTAAAAAAAATATTAAATTGATATTGTTTTTATTGCTTTTCAATTATTTTAATGTTATGATGTTAAAAATAAAATAAAAAACTAAATAATAATAATTTTGATACATTTCTCAAATGAGAAAACACTTAAAAGCAACTTGCAATACTATGACAAATATATAGTTTGAGAGAAATTTAATCTTGATGTCCAAGAGTCAATAAAAATGTAACTTTTTTTTATATGAAAAAATGCTATCTATATATGTAATTAAATATAATTTTCAAAACATTTTTTTATGTGAATAATTTGATTTTGTCGTTTTCTTATCAAATCCGACATAAATCTTTATTAAAATCCGGTTGCAAAATCATAGGCAAACACCACGACAACTCCCTTCATAAAATATGATATCGAAGCAAAGAGGAATGTCGTGATAAATTTCAAGCATAATTCTTACGGAATCTTGCTTCGCCAGGTTGCGAGTTGATCATAAATCAAATGCAATTGCAATTGTCTCACAAAGCATGCTCCTTTGCATTTCACTTAGCAGATCCAAGCAACTAGACTTTATAATAATATATTTAACCAGCCTTAAATTTCAATTCAACTCAGAATCTATTTGATCAATTTGGTACGGGTTTGATCAAGACAAGTATTTGAATTATTGGATCGATCTCAAGTTAATTATTTTTTTAATTACTTTTTATTAAAATGATGTTTTGTTTTTTTAAAATATTTATCTAATATTAGTCTAAACATGATTTAGATAATTCAATAGGTTATTAGCTAAATTTTTAAGTCAACTAGATTTAATTATATAAATTTATTTTTTTATTTAAATTAAAATCCAATCCATATCATATCTTGAATAAATTTGAACATGATTAATAACCATTCTAAGAACTTTTTAATTGCCAGAGCATCCATAACATGCCATGAATGATAAAAGAATTCCTCTAGAATCAATAAAAGAACTACAATGATCTCAAACCACTAGAACATAGCTAATCCCTCCACTCTTAGTTTGTTGACCTTTTGCTCATCAACATTGTACTTTAAATACCCTTGCAAAGGAGTCTGCCATTTAACGATCCGCTGGTAAATTTTCACAGAATGATCATTAGAAGGACTTGATTGAATAGTATCTCAAAAAATTGGGACCGAATAGATAATATTTATAAGCTTAGGATAAAATTTATAAGTTTGGGATTCAATTGGAATGAATAAATAAAAAACTAGGAGCTAAATTGAAGTTTAACGTTTTCATAGGAGAACCATCGCAGATAGCGAAAAGTGGCTAAGTCTCTTTAAAGCCTCAAATCAGAGATTCTGAGCGTAAGAGAGAGTGCGAGCCAAGCCATGGCAACCTTCGCGCTCCCGCTAGTCATATCCGTTTTAAAACCCCAATCCACCCGCCTCTTCCTCTTCAGCTCCCCCGCCACCGTTGTCGGAAGGCCAAACGCTAACCGCTTTTTTCTCAATCGCCACCGCCTCAGCCACTTCACTAGAACCACCACCTCCGCCTTTAGTACCAATTCTTCTATTCAACAGCATTCCTCAACAAACCCTTACAATGAGCCTCAAAAAACCTCTGTCCCTACTTTCCAACAAGCAATTCAGCGACTCCAGGTCAAATTTCCAGCCTCCACTGCCCTTTTCTTTTCTGTTTAAAATTTTAATTTCATTTAAAAATGGAGATTTATGTAATTTTGTTTTCTCGAATAGGAATATTGGGCTTCAGTTGGATGCGCAGTGATGCAGTGTAGCAATACAGAGGTAGATTGAATTACACGTTTAGTTTTGTCATTTTTTCTTCAAATTCGTGTCACTTCCTCTTTTTATCGAGGTTTTTGGCTGTGTATTGCCAGGTTGGAGCCGGGACTATGAATCCTCTTACATTCTTAAGAGTTCTTGGTCCTGAACCATGGAATGTGGCGTAAGTATATGATTTTCAATACGATTTTGTTACTACCATTCAGTGTTTTTATCCTCAAGAACCTTATTTTCGGAGTAGATGACAGTATGACAGTGATTCCGAATGAAAAGAGTGATTGGTTGCCAGGATTTTGGTTCACATTGTGAAATTCTGACTGCCTGCATGGTTTTTAGCTGATGTTTGAATCATGTCGTGATTAGTTAATTTGATATACTGGTATACTGTCAAGATGGGTTTTGGAGGTTTACTATATACAGTAATTGCTAATTTGGAGTTTTTAATGAAAGGTACGTGGAGCCTAGTATTCGCCCAGATGATAGTCGTTACGGGGAAAACCCAAACAGACTACAGCGTCACACACAGTTTCAGGTTAAGTTGAATTTTACATATCAAATCTTGCAATGTTAAAATACTGATGGAACTTTATTTTGGAATTATGTTTATATGATTGATATCTTCTACTATTGGGTTTCATGTTCATTTCAGGTTATACTAAAACCTGATCCTGGAAATTCACAAGACCTATTTATTCGAAGTCTCTCTGCGTTAGGTGATTTTCTCCTTTTCCATGTGCCATTTCAAATTTGTTAGTCTTTTGCGAGAAGTTTATGTTATTTCTAGAAGTGCATTATTTCTAGAAGTTCATGACTTAGCTGCGATTTATTTCTATTCTTTTTGTAATTCATTTGAAAATTTGGCAAACTTTTTGTCCCCCCCCCCCCCCCAAAAAAAAAAAAATCAAACAAAAAGATAAAAGTAAAAAGAAGAGGAGAAAGGAAGAAAAAGCCTTCAAGTCAGAAAGATTGCATTGTTAAATGAGACTAATCACTAGTAATTTTTCTGTTTCTATACGGGCAGTATGTGCATGTACATGCACGCACTCATGTAAATTTCTATGGTTTGAAAGGTAGGAGCCTATCTAGATGGTCTTCCCACATGTCCTGATCATGAGAACAAGAGAAATTTCCACACATTTTTGTTCCTTCTTTCTTTCTTTCTTTCTTTTAATTAGTGTGTATCTGGTGACTGGTGTATGGTGGAAATTGTTAAATAGCAGGGACCAGGGTGCTTTAGTTCCATGCAGCAAATATCTTACTCAGACTAGAAATTAGTTGTGTTGCGCTGCATATGCTTGTTGAAATATAATTATAGTCCTTCATTTTTATACTTGGGTCATTTAATTTTTTTTTAAAATTATGTCCTGTTTGGTTTGCAGTTACTATTGTTTTTCTCTAAATCATCAGCAAAGTGGGTTGTTTAATAACCATCTTGCTCCAATTTAATGTGTTGATTCGTTCTGCATTCACTTTCAGACAATTTTCCTGTTTAATTTTGTGATAGAGGCCTGATCGTTTCCTTCCTTTATGCTTGACAGGTGTTGATGTTAATGCACATGATATACGATTTGTGGAGGACAATTGGGAGAGCCCGGTAATTTGATTTGCATGTCAGCAACTCTTGCATTTAACAAAATTGCATAGAACTTTTGGGTATATAATTCATTGCTGAAAAATTATACATTACCAGGATCTAAAAATGATTGTAGGTACTTGGCGCTTGGGGTTTGGGCTGGGAAATCTGGATGGATGGGATGGAGATCACTCAATTCACCTACTTTCAGCAGGTTCATCTCTGATATTTGCAATGACTAAATGTATGATGTTTTCCATTTCATAATTATGGTTTCTAGGCTTTTATTTATTTATTGGTGCTCTTGGATTTTCCTGGAAGGTTGGAGTTGAACTTTCATAGAGTTTTTAATTTATGTGTGTGCCTGGGATTCTCTTTGATTTCCTATTTCTCTAGGCTGGAAGTCTTCAACTGTCACCCATATCTGTTGAAATCACTTACGGCCTTGAGCGCATCCTCATGTTGCTTCAGGTTAATGTCCTTCCTTCCCTTTTCCTTTTCTGCTTTTGTTTGCTTTAGAACTTTGGCTTAAGTTATTTCACTACTAATTGGCAGGGAGTTGACCATTTTAAGAAAATTCGATATGCTGATGGCATTACATATGGGGAGTTGTTCTTGGAAAATGAGTAAATGAGATTATTATCCTTTTTTTTTTCATATCAACTTGAAGTGGATGCTATGCATATAATTTGTGACAAGAATTAGTGTACATTGATCAGTAACTGCTCTCTGTTCCTTTTTTTCATCTCTCTTGTACCTATTTTTACAGGAACATTATGCCCGCTCTTGTAATAACTTTTCAATATTGCTATTTTTGTTGTCAAAATTTCACTTCCATTATTTCAACATCATGTAGCTTGTGCTTTTCTCTTTCAAGTTTCAAATTATTTGCAAATTACCAAAATATTGAAGTTCTGTTTCAGGAAGGAAATGAGTGCGTATTATTTAGAACATGCCAGTGTTCATCATCTTCAAAGGCACTTTGATTTTTTTGAGGAAGAAGCTCGTTCCTTGCTTGCCTCTGGTCTTCCAATCCCTGCGTATGTATAAGAACTTTTTTTCTATTTTATTTACACTGTCTGGTTACTCTGTGGTTTCTTAAAGTTAATGTTTGCTGAACATGCTAGGTATGATCAGCTACTGAAGACCTCTCATGCTTTCAATATCTTAGATTCTAGAGGTTTTGTCGGGGTAACAGAGCGTGCTCGATATTTTGGTCGAATGCGTAGGTGAGTGTGCCTTTTCTCGCTCATGCTAAATAACTCCCTGAATTATCTAGAACAATTGAGTGTTCACATAACAATAAACTGAAGAGGCTTGCCTTCTCTCACTCGTGTCAAATAGCTACCTGAATATCTAGAACAATTGATTGTTCACACAACACTAAACTGAAAAGGCTTACCTTTCCAGTTAAATCAGGGAACTTCAGTTGTCTCTTTTGAATGTATCTGAAAAATGCAGATACACGCTTGAAGAGAACATTTTGCTTGCTATGAAACTATTTTAAATCAATTCTTCCCATCTTTTGTCTGCTTATTTCTTTTTGGTTTAACAGCTTAGCTCGTCAATGTGCTCAACTTTGGTTAAAGACCAGGGAATCCCTTGGACATCCTCTGGGTACTGTTTCTGAACCTGCTCAACTTGTATCTGCTAAAGAGCTTTTGGAGGCAGCTGTCAAAAAGGTTGGTCTGCTATAAGTCAGTTGAATTTTGTTCATTCTTTAACATGACAGCTTTCCCCCCTACTTCTTAAATTTTTGATATGTAACAATCTCTGTGTCTAGAGAACTCATATATGTCCTTTTCAATCATTGTTGACAGTAACACTTGATACTTGAATTTTTTTATCTAACTTCTTTCAACAGGTGCATGATGAGCAAAGGTTTTTTGTTCTTGAAATTGGTACTGAAGAGATGCCTCCTCAAGATGTAGTTCATGCAGGGCAGCAAGTAATTTCATTTCATTTCAGCTTTAGATCTTGTCATTTGTAGCTATCCTTTTCCGACCAGAACTCTTCTATTTTTTCCCTTCGAATTGCTGAAAAAATTTGTTCGCTATTTTAACTTCTGCAATGTCTATTTCCTACATGTCTCTTCTATATTCTGTAGTTATGTTTTAGTCTAATAGCTCTTCACTGACTGTCCTTGCTGATCTTTTCAGCTTAAAGATTTAGTGTTGCAATTGCTAGAGAAACAACGATTGAGTCATGGCAAAGTTGAAGCTTTTGGTACTCCTCGCCGACTAGTGGTATAGCTATTAATATTTACCTTGCCTGACATCTTTTTTACTATCTTTGTTTAAACAATGGTACAGATAATAAGAGTTTTTCACTAGTCTTCTCACTAAATTATGTAGTAGCCTGTGAGTGAAGGACAAAACACCATATTAATCTCAATGATAAAATCATGTTTCCCTTTGATTTAGAAAATATCATCAACACAAAAATGATATATGCCATTCTAGCAAGAGAATTAGTAAAAACTCTCAATATCTCTAGAATTGCTCTTTTTATTTAGAAGTATGTTTTTACTCTTCCACCCTATATGGCAATGCTGGTGATGGCTCTTTTTGTCTGCGTACATTTTCTTGCTGCCTTTGTTTGTTATTTTTGGTGTTATAGAAGTGTAAAGTAAAGTTGATTCTTATGCCTACAGCAATCTCAAAGATGTTTATAATTTTATCCATGCTGCTAATGCTCTACCTCCATAAAGGGGAATTGGATCAAGACAATAAATTATTTGCATACAGGGAAATCCTTCATTAATGAGGAGCATATCTTTTAATTAATTTTTGTTCGTAATTTGTACATCTTACAGTTGCAACCTTTTTGACCCTGTAGTTCTGTTTTCTGATCTGGTATATGCATGTATCTTTCTTAACAACCATTCACATTTCTATTTTGTAATATGTGAACGTTTGCTACTTTCTCATATTTTTCATGCAAGGTATTTGTGGAAAAAAACCAACAATTACCAATTCTTCCATCCCTGGCTAGCTTTACTTTTGAATTAGCTTTCTTAAGTGGAATGTAAATATATTGCATCACACTTGTCATCAATGCCTTCAATTCCTGAACCACCTAGATCCATGTTTAGTTCACTCCAGTCCAATTCTAATAGCTTGTCAATGAGCTTGAATAAAAGTAGGTATGCTGTTCATGCACAGCCATACTATCACCTGGCATGCAACCTATACCGTGTAGAAATACAGGACGATGAGAGATAAATACTTTATATTAATCAAGTTGGTAACAATATGCTGCTAGCATTAAGAACAGTAGCCAAGGACTTTTGCATACTCTCTTACTATTTTTGTTGGGATCCATATACTTGTTTCTCAATCATAAACTGACTGTTTCTTCATTACTATGTTTATTATGAAGCCTATCATTTCTCATATAACACCCATTATCTTCATTTCTGTTTTATCACACAGACTAATGTACCACATTCTAAGTTTTCATCTTTTCCGATAAGAGTGTGATATGCGCACACACAATTTTTTTTGTGAAGAATAGTGTTTTCAGTTTCGTAATCTTATGCCAATATGTTGACTTATCATTTTACTTAAAGCACTGAGGATTTGTTTTGATATTGTCAAAATGTTAATATTTATGCCCCTAAGAATTTTCTTGTAACCACAGGTTTGTGTTGAGAGTCTTTCCACTAAGCAAGCTGAGATTGAGCTTGAGGTTCGAGGACCTCCTGTTTCAAAGGCCTTTGATCAAGAAGGAAATCCTACAAAGGTTTTGCTTGATCTATAATTTTTCCCCTTCATATTTTTAAGCTCAAACTTATCCTTTATCCTTTATCCTCATACTCTGTCCTCTTTGGTTTGTATTGGTAAATTTATTACATGGTGAAAATAGAATATGCTAGTGTTGGAGTATTTGTCCTTTATCCTTTATCCTTTTTTACTATATTTTTTAATTACTATTTTTTTATTCTCCACCATGGTTGTGTATTTCCTTACTATGATCTGGCAAAGTCATAGACATAATTAATCTATTTCCCACATCTTTCAAAACCATAAAGGAAAAATACATGAAATTGATTTCTTCCTCACTTAGTCATGTATTCAGTATGACATGGTATCATATTTAGTTTGCTGTTTCATGTCAGGCTGCTGAGGGTTTTTGTCGTAGATACAACATATCATTGGACTCATTGTTTAGAAAGGTTGATGGTGAGTCAGTTTCGATGCATGGATGAATACCAGTGTTTGCTCTGTTTATTTTCTGGAGATTTGCTTTGTCTTCTTCATGTAATGGTGCTATCTATTGATATTCTAAAGCCTTTAAACTACCATTTTGCTTAATGTCTTTGAACTTTTAGGAGTTGTTTGTACCATGTTATATTGGAAACAGTTCAATCATGTTTTCTTCTTTTATTTTATAATTATTTTTTTGATAGCCAACCTTTTCAATCTCCAAATCTCACTTGGTTGCCTTGAAGATTTAAAAATGTTGGATACCAATCACTGAATCATTCTCAGTATCCTCTTAGTAAGTTCTAGCTGGTCTTTTTGCACCTTAACTAGCTTGATGTTCTTTTCCATCCACATAGATACATGCAGAATGCAGCCACTGGAAATCCAATGTTAAATTATATCATTTGTTGCTTGAGATGGCAATGAAAACCTTATGGAGATAACCTGACCTTGTTTGGTGCTAGTCCTATCCGGTCCAATCTCATACATTAAGGTATACCCAGGTTTCATATCCAATAATTCCAATTTGTGAGTAAAATCAATCTTTCAAAATCTGAATACATACCCTTTGCCAGTAAGAGCATTTCTCAACAAATATTCAGACTTCATTATATTCGAATAATTTCAGGTAGGTAGCCCAAAACCTGTATCTACTAGGATGGGTAGGATAGGTGTCACTTGTAAGTTTGCTTTGTACAATGAAATTCTTAGGCTTGTATCAAGGCTAATCCTATCCAATTCAGGTCTCCAAGGTTTGAAAGCAACCTGTGGCTTAGAGTTGGTAGGCTTATTTCATCCCTGTTTAAGTGAGACTCTCAAGTCTGATCTAGTCAGTGGATTGGCTTCCAGATGTTTTTCAATTGCTGTCCTTGGTGTCACCTTAGTTCCCCTTTAATCATGGTCTATTTAATCACACACTTCTCTCAGAACAGGCTGCCTCCCAATAAAAGAGGCGGTGGTAAGAGCTATCTTGCTGCTGCCTAAAGGCAAAGGAATATGCTGCTGTTCATAGGCCTGCTCAGTCAGCAAGCTTCTGAATTTAGTTTATGCATTGAACTTGATTTATTTTTCTTATTAATTATTGTTGTTGTTTCTGGTACTATCTACTATTGATAATGTTACTTATTGTTTTTCTTTTCAAGTGCAGGCAAAACGGAGTATGTACATGCCCATGTAAGGGAGACTGCACGGTTTGCTTTGGAGGTTGTAATTTTGATCTCTCTTTTGGTAGTTGTTCTGATGATTGTAGTGTCTGCCTTTTTGAGTCGTGATCCTCTTAAGTAGAGAATGGGATGCTGGCAAGTTTAGAGGATTTGATATCCTTTTAATTCTGTATGAGGTTATTTTTGTTTGTTATCTTCTTTCCTGACTTGTCCCATAGACAATAAATGCTGATGCTATCCATAATGGATGGAGTATTCAAATTGTGGCGGCATACAGAAAAACTCAAAGAAAAAAGAGAACAGATGATGTTTGAGGGTTAGGCTGCAATAGTACCAGATTCATGAATAGCTATTCCATGTTATTACAATGCTTCTTTCTTAGAACCTGCTGTAGTTCATTAGTGATGATCATTTCTTTTTAATTATCTAGACCAGTTTTATGTTGTATTGCATATCAGATTTTATCTGAAGATTTGCCCAGTACCATCAGTAAAATATCATTCCCAAAGTCAATGCGCTGGAACTCTCAGGTATGTGAATGGTCACTTTTCTATTCACTACACTTGTCTCTTTCATTAGGGAATGGCCTAGTCGAAATAAGGCCGGAGTATCTGGAACAGGTTTATCCTTTGATTTATAACCATTACTTGTTTTCATGCTATGTCGGATCTAGGTCATGTTCAGCAGACCAATTCGTTGGATTATGGCCTTGCATGGAGATGTGGTTGTTCCATTTGCATTTGCTGGAGTTTCGAGGTATTTACAATTACATATGTTCATGCCCATCCCCCCCCCCCCCCCTCCTGGTGCATTCTCCCTCCTTGACATTCATGTGGGCCCCATTATGGTAACTACCTTTGACCCTCACACGATTTGAGCACTACATTGGGAGTATTCAATGATCACTCCTTCCAAGGGCCAGCTTTTTTTTTAATTAAATTTTACATGGGAACTTTGTGGGTACAATACCTTGGTAGCTTTGTTGTTTGTTGAAGTCTCACATTTGCCAATTCTCTGCCCTTTTGTTTTGTTTAGAATTCTATCCTGCTATTTTATATGCAGTGTACTGTTTCTTAAAGTTTTTATGTTTGTTGGTGCAGTGGGAACCTATCTTATGGCCTTCGTAATACTCCCTCAGCTACTGTTCAGGTATGTGTACATGTTTTAATTTCAATGAACTTCCTCTGCCTTGTGAACAGATACTAAGTTGTGATTTTTTTTTATCGGTATAGCTCATTAAGCACTGTGACTATGTTGTAGAAGTACAGTAATGGTATTAAGGGGTGTTATGATATGTAATATAACAATAGTTCTTCACATCAGCAAAGCAGTTTTTCCTGGCATTCAGAGGCACATTGGGGAGGTTTTTCAACTTTCTTTTGCTTTGTGTCATTGGTGTCGATTAAAAGCTCATCTATAGGCACTAATGAACTAGCCAGTCATTGCACGAACAAAAAAAGGCAGCAGTGTTCTTTGGTGTTACCACTGTATGCGGAAATCCCTGTTCTGGGCTAATTGGCTTTCAGTTTTGGAACTTGATTATTTTTGGAAGATTTTTAGTGTTGCTTTTGTCAGCTGTCTTGCATGTACATCATACGTTCATTCATTATCTTTTGTATACTGGTGTGTACTTTTATTAATCCTGCTAAACTTCACAGGTTGAAAGTGCAGAATCTTATGAAGGTGTAATGCAAAATGCTGGAATTAATATTGAAATTGAGGTATCACAGAATAATTTTGCCATAAAATCTACTTCGCTTTATTTTGAAACAGTCTTTTTACTAAACAACTTCTCTTCTTTTGCGTGAGAAGTGGGTTTAAACTATATATGCTTCGAACTACACTAAACAGATGCTTTCATCTACAGGGTCGAAAACGAAGCATCCTGGAGCAATCTAATGAATTAGCGAAAAGTGTCAAAGGACGCATCCTTGTTCAGGAAAGCTTACTTAATGAGGTACTCTCTCTCTCTCTCCAAATATGCTAAGGATATTCTATTAAGAAAAGTTCAAGGATGATCGCGAGTATAAACTATCCATCTGTATGATGTTTTAGGTTGTCAATCTCGTTGAGGCACCAGTTCCTGTGCTTGGGAAGTTTAAAGAGTCCTTCTTGGAGCTTCCAGAAGATCTTTTAACAATGGTAAGGGTTTTTTTTTTTAGGCTTGTTTAAAATTGGCACCTGACAATGTCTTTTTATTTAATTGCATTTGATAAATGAAATTTGATGTTTGTTTTCTGCATTCATGACATGTATTGAAAAGCTGAAAATTGAAGAGCATTGAAATCACATAATGCCCGCCAACTAGTAATTGATCATTTAGAAGCTTCAAATTGGTTCTTCTACATGTCATGCAATATTGATTCTAACTTTTGCATTTGAATGGTTGCCAAGTAAACTATTTTAAGTCTTTTGACTGGTTGTGTTGTAGCTAAATTTATGATGAATTAAGGTGTTGGAGACATAACTTGGGGGTTAAGATGCATCATGCTGAATACAAATTAAGGTCTGATGTCAATGATTTGATAGTGCTTTTATCCCAAACCAGTGATGAAAAATAAAGCAGGCCTGCTGTCATGGAAACTAGCTTTGTAATAGCATTCCTACCTGTATCAGTCAGATAAAGTTTGGCCACATTGGCCAAGTGCAATAGCTTGGTCGTTTCTTCTTGGACGGATCATCAAGGTTCCACCAAATGCAAGTTTTCTCTTGAAATATAGGCAAAAGGGGTTTTGAATTTTGGAAGAGTTGTATCATGCATGTTGTTTTATTCAATATATTTACTGTTGCTGATGCTGGATTCTCTTAATCTTCTATATCCAGTTGGTCTGTTCACCAATATAAAATGGAATAAGTATTAACCCAGTAGACGTATGGCATAAGTGATGCACAGATGCTCCAAACTCATTTATTTTTCACTAGTTTAGTGACTACAGCATACCATTTATGCAGGTCATGCAAAAACACCAGAAGTATTTCGCCATAACTGATGATAGTGGAAGGCTGCTGCCATTTTTTATTGCTGTAAGACACGCTTACCGGTTACACTTTTTTAACTTGATGCTTCAGATTCATCAGATGACACAGTTTTTTTTAAGGTGGCAAATGGAGCAATCAATGAAACCGTGGTAAAGAAAGGGAATGAAGCTGTGCTTAGGTAGGGATTGTTCTATAGTAGCTCTAGTCATTTGTCCTCACAAGAGGAAGAGGAGCATCCTAATGGATTTTTAACAGTCCCCTAAATTGCCTTGGCTAAATATTTTTTTATGCTGCTTAAATGTTTTTAGCATTTAATCAATATGTGAAGTTATATATGATTTCAAATAACCAGTTATTTTGACTTTCTTGTCTGTAATTACCGCCAGCAAAAATATTCGCAAGTATTTCTTATCCTGTTTACTTTTTTCTCTTATTATTCTTGAAACATGAACCACACATTTCTTACACGTAGAGCTCGCTATGAAGATGCAAAATTTTTCTATGAGATGGATACGCGCAAGAAGTTCTCCGAGTTCCGAAATCAACTAAATGGGATTCTTTTTTCATGTAAGTTATTTTCTATTGCAATTATCCAAAGGGAAGAAGTTATTGATGGTGGTTAGGGATCAGGAACTACTAAAAATTCTGAAGCTCAGGTTGCTAACATCAATCCGAAAAGGTGTGTTTTAATACTATAAACAAATAACAAAACAGTTTCTTACAGGATCAAAGACCTAATGGCAAATAGAAGAGTAAATTATAAAAGTCTCTGTATCTGATTAACACTTTTTTGTTAGTTTTAATCTCTTTATATTAAATCCATTAATGGATGTAGGTGTAGCATAAGGTTTTGAGACCTGTAGCTTGACCATAAGGATATAAAAACTAACAGAACCATTAATTGGTAACAGTCAACAAAGTTCAAGGGACTAAGTTAAAGGTTTTGAAAAAGGAGCACTGAGTTACAGTTGCATTGATAACATAAGGACTATAGCCAATTACTCCAAACATAAAACATTTCAAACCACCCCAATACTAACAGTGTAAGTTCAAATGCAGGAAAAGTTAGGAACAATGCTTGACAAGATGATGCGCGTTGAAAACGTGATCACCAAACTAACTGTGGAGTTGGGAGTTCATGAAGATGTGATTCATGTTGTCCAGGATGCAGCGTCGCTTGCTATGTCAGATCTTGCTACTGCTGTTGTGACAGAATTCACTGCCCTTTCAGGAATAATGGCACGCCATTATGCTCTTAGGGAAGGCTATTCAGCACAGGTCATTGGATTCACTTTAAATTGATGTACAAATCTCTTTTTTCTTTGCCACTTCATGGAGTTGCTTATGAAGTAATTTCTTTTCTTGATCCGGATCCATGTTGAAAAAACTCCTACCTCAATGTGCTATGCTGAATTCTAATTTCTGCTGTCTTCTTTTTTGAAGCTTCACTATGCTTCTTTCTTTATATTATGTTTTGATTGTTGCAGATTGCTGAGGCCTTGCTAGAAATTACACTTCCTCGATTTTCTGGAGATATGGTTCCAAAAACTGACGCAGGGATAGTTTTGGCAATTGCTGACAGGTGAATTTAAAGTCATAAGTCAACTTCAACTTCAACTTCAACCTTTATCTCTTTTGGTTGAAAGTAACTTGTTGTGATACAAGGCTCCCTTGTGTTGCTGGAATAATGTTTGTGCTTATAGATTCTGAAAAGTAGAAAAATTATCATCAATGAACAGTGGTTTCATGATGTCTTTTTCTCCCCCAGAATGGTAATTGATTAGTGAACAACAGGAAGAGATGCTGCACTCACTTAACTTTTCCAAAGGAAAATATACACTAGGTAACTAGTAAATTTCTAAGCAAAGCTTACTCGAGGACAACACTGAATAATTTCCAAGCGCGATCCCTGTTTGTTTTTGCGTTTCAAAAGCGCTTTTGAAAAAATTTGAAATTTTTTTATTTTTTTCTTTGGTTCAAATTAATATGTTTTTGGTGTTTTTAGATCATTTTGATGCGCTGATTTTAAAAATAATTTTTTAAAAATAAAAAAACATTATTTTGATACATTTCTAAGTGAAAAACACTTTGAAAAGCAACCGCAACCACACAACATGATAGGCACAATGAAGAAACAACACTGAATTGATGAAAAGCTCATTCCTATCCATGTCACGGTAACATTTGAATAGCTTCTTCAGAAAGTGCTACTTGTATGATTATTGCCAATAGCTAAGAACTGAGGTGTTATTGTCCCTAATGCCCAACACCTTGTGCCAAGGCAAGAACATGAATGAATGTACATATTTATACACTCATGGATTTGTGTCTGTACGAAGACATTGTTAGTCTTGACACACTCGCTATCATGAATTACAATGCTTGGTTTGCATGCTATTGATGTGAAAGTTATTTTGCAGATTGGACAGCCTTGTTGGCTTATTTGCTGCTGGTTGTCAACCTAGTTCCACTAATGACCCATTTGGCTTGCGAAGAATCTCTTATGGTCTAGTAAGTTAATATGATTATTTTGTAGGGCTTTAAGGTAAGTTAGTTTAATTAACTCAGTGCTGCATTTGTTTGTGTTAGGTCCAAATATTGGTGGATAATGATAAAAATTTGGATTTGGTTCGTGCTTTAAGACTTGCTGCTGACGTGCAACCCATTAAAGCAGATGTCTCAATCATTAATGATGTAAGAACAAGTTCTGAAATTCTTGCAAGAATGCCCCCCCCCTCCTTGTTCTTCTCCCTGAAAATGTCGTCTATAGTAAGGGACACAGTTTTTTTTAAAGGAAAAAACTCCTCCTTGTTCTTCTCCCTGAAAATGTCGTCTATAGTGAGGGACACAGTTTTTTTTAATGGAAAAAACTCAAATGCATCATTGAATTGTTGCAATGAACCTGAAAATTCATCACAATGTGCAGGACAGCACTTCTAAAAAATTCCAGATTTTCATGTCACTAGCCAACCTCCATTCCCTGCACCAGCTCTCAAGATCATCTTTAGCAGGAAAGATCTTTTATTTCCCTTCTCATTGACATCAGTTTACAACAAACAATGAGAGAGACAAGCAAATCTCTCTTTCTACTGAACTATGAGGAAGTCTTCCTTGAACTAATTCTCATGTCAGAATATGACCAAACAATAAAGAAACTCTGGTAGGAACTTTAGCTTGTGCCATTTTCCTTGCAATGTGCCTCTCAAGTCACTTCATAAACTTACACAAGGATTTGACCTTAGACTTTCTACTGTAGCTGGTCTCCAACATACATAACATGATCCGCCCTCTGGGCCATCACCTTGCAGAAGTTGTAGCAATCCATAATCCGTGTGTCTTGTTATTCACGTGAAACCATTCACTTTTGTCTTATTACTTGAGTTCATCCAATTAACCGTCTGATTGGTATGTTACCCTATATTTTTAGGTGGCTTCAGCAGTGCTTGTTATTTGTTTAGAGTCAGTACAGGCATGACAACGTGGGGTTTTGAATATTTATTGTAGGTACATCTATTTGTTACTCGAAGATTGGAGCAATTCCTGGTACGTACGCATTTGACACCACCAAGTTAACATGATTAATCAGCTAGATAACCCTAAAATATCAAAATAACTGATTCCACAAATTATAAGAAAGATGTTAGGACATGTAAGTTCTTCTCTGCCTGTTACAAAACTTATAGATGATTTATGTGTAGCTTAAGAGCTTTTTGTGGCGCTTTTCTTTTTTCTTTTTAACTGATATGAAGACATGAGGCTGATCAGGGAAATGAGGTTGGGGTTGTATTCCTTTTTATTTATCGGCTGCCTGAGAACATGGGAATGCATGTTAATTCAACCAATGAGAAGATAAGCAGGAAAATAAAGTCAAACTGCAGAAGGAAAAGAAGTCAAAGTGAAGATGGAACTATTGACTGCCTTGTATTAGTGTCTTAGGATTGTACAATTGAAGAGAGCATACTAATGTCTTTCTAACCTCAACCTTCTACCTGTTGCTAAAATTGGTGGGCAAACTTGCCTCGAGCACAATGATTACATCTTGCCAATCTTGGTCTAGACTTTAAATTCCCAGTATAACAATATCTTGTAAGAGTTTAGTATTCCAGAGATTGATATGAGAATTTATTCCTGCTCATTATGTTACAGGTTGACAAGGGAATAAGGCCAGAAATTGTTCGTTCTGTTCTTGCAGAACGTGCAAGTTCCCCTTGTCTGGCAGCAAAGACAGCATATAAAGTAAGTGGTTTTGCTTGATATTTTTTTGAGTGTTTTTTCTTACTACTTTTAAGGTTTTTATTTATGGATCATTGCGATCTCTACAAAATCAGCATAACTCGATGCATTCTGAAGGCAAAATTAGGGCATTGTGTTTTTTAGTGTTAGGACCTCAAGCTTATACCACCAAACACTACTAGAGCCATGATCAATTCTATTGCCAAAAGAGAAGGAATAGATAATATGAAGATGCTTTGTGGCTTGCAAAACGCCTATGATCTCTTATGTATTAACTTCTTGTTTCCTTGCTGCTAAGGCTGCTCCACATCCTATGTATGATGTGAAAAATATATGTAAGATTTTGTAAACTATAGTAGTTGATTTGTTTTTTCTTATAAAATACTCCCTGGCCCCTGAAAAAATGCTCCAGTTCGAGGTTTTATTTTGCCTCTAAATATCTGTCCAAGTAAGAAAGTCAACTAACACCTTAGAATTTGTCTGCTCTTGCCACATAAATGACATTGAAGTTGTGGTAATACTGGATTTCAAGCATAAAATGTGGATTATGTTTTAAAGCTTTGCCTGAAACAATTGTGTATACTAAAAAATGGACTCTTGATTTAGTGCAAAGGGAGCAATGAATTTGAAATTGTTTGACATGCATCTGTTATCTCAAAAATCTTGGATCTGAAGAGTTTGTTGGGCTAGAATTCATTGTCATGAACTTCTGTATGCGTGTTTTTTTTTTTAGAGGGCAGAAGTTACTAAGAAAGCACTTCTTGGTGAACATGACTCCGATTCATTTCCTAACTTAATGAGCATGAAACAAAGAAACTAAAAGGATGGTCTTATTTATCATCCTTCTAATTTTCTTGAATGCTTTATCAATTTTGAATGTGACTTAAAATTTGTTTCAGATGGAGGCTTTGTCAGGAGAAAATCTTTTCCCTAAGGTAGTTGAAGCATATTCTCGTCCAACAAGAATTGTCCGTGGCAAGGATGTGGACACTGATATGAAGGTACTATTTCTCAGATGAAAGAACGGTGTGTTATTAATTAAATTAATTGAAGGTAGAAGATGGAGTTAGAGAACACCACATCCTTTTATAAGCAAGTGAGAGTAAAAAGGGTAACAAAATCAAATAACAGTGCACTCTAATCCTGTTAAATATTAGCAAGGGAGTTACCTCTTGCTGCAATTCACCTACCTCTGGCTCTACTGATAGAATGCACTACACAAGGAAGCACCAACACGTGGATTGAGGATGGAGAATCCAGGCACCCATCACCATCCAACACCACCCAAGATAAGGCACCGCCAACTACCACATCACCAAGCTAGCAAAACCACCACTTGCATATTCAAACAAAACTTATGCAATGCCCTCTTATTTTAAGCCATGGTCCCTTCTGTGATAATACTAAAATATGCACATCTAGTTCACATTATACCTCAACAATGGCATCTCGGGGAGCGAAATTTGGTCAATCATCTGCATCCTCTGATCCTCTCCCATTTTGAGCCTTCAGAACCCCTACGAGGTGCCCCCTGTCCTCCTTAAAGTCATCTCCCAAGATATTTGACAATAAAGCATTACCTCCTTTGACATGGACTCCTCTATCAGTGTTAGTATCTTCACATGTCTCCGGGCTTCTTCCATCTTTGAAGATCAGATAGCATTCCACATACCACTGTATTTAACCATTAGTATCTTCTCATGTCTCTGTAGTTGTCTCTAAGATGGTGCAACTTCGAAACATAGTTTTTTGTATTTCTATGTTCTATATATTTTATTGAGCACCAGTCTATGCTAGAAAATCTCCTTTTAATGGTATGAAATTGTTTATTAGGTGGATGAGGCTGCATTTGAAACAGATGAAGAGAGAGCTTTATGGAGCACTTTCACGTCCACTAAAAGCAAAATTTATCCTGGTACATGATCTTTCTTCATAAAATGATCACTCTCATGGAATTGAGATCGCCTTTTCCCATGGGACATGCTTCCTTTTGTGTTTGAAATATTTTGCAATTTGCATTGATTTGTATTAGTGAACATGGCATTTATTAAACTGACCTTGAGATAAACACATCCATCTTACAGGCATTGAGATTGATGAGTTTGTTGAGATATCCTCAGAGCTACTACAGCCGCTTGAGGATTTCTTCAATAATGTTTTTGTCATGGTGGTATGTTTTCTACAGGATTCAATTATTTTTATCATTAATGTCTATATTCGTTGTTGGAAATTACATTTGAGATTTTTATCATTAATCTCCATGCTCTCGTCCTGCCTGACCTTAAGCCATAGTGTTAGTCTACCCATGAAATGTGCAGATTATCCATGCTTTAATTGCTTTGCAAATTACTTTTTATAACAACTCTCTCTTGCTATTGATGGATCCCAATATTGTGTAACATGACTTTTGTCTGCACGCAGGAAGATGAAAAAATCAGGAAGAACAGGCTTGCTCTGCTAAATAAAATTGCAGACCTGCCTAGAGGCATAGCAGATCTTTCAGTTTTACCAGGATTTTAGAATTTGCCAACAATTCATTTTGCGATCACGAGGAGAAAAGGAAAAGGTGAGATGAGAAGAAAATATGATTTGGAGTAGATAATGTTTTTGGGATCGGCGTGTGCATAAAACCTCATTATATCGAGGCATGTAAAAATTTTGATACGTTTTTGCTGGTGGCAATGGTTTAAATTATTTTAATATAATAATATATGAGAAATAATTATTCATCCTGGTTGATTTATATGCTCATGATATTAGGCATATGAACATGATACCTGGTGCCACTGAATGTATCCGTTTGAGTCGGAAGTTGTTTAAATCGTCAGCGATTCAACTTCACAATTTCCAAATTGAACCCCTTATGAAGTCTCTGCATTTGATCCCAATTAGTTTGGGATTGAAACTAGATTTAGTTGAGTATCAAGTTTGATGTCTTGCAAATTGTTCTGTCAAGATCATACCTCGTCCATTTAAATTTAAGCTTCGGTAAGAATTGCTAGAGCTCAAAAGAGCTTGTGTAGCATGGGACCTGAAAAATTGAAAATGCAGTGCTAGGCTCGATGTTCTTCTAACCAGAGAAATGCGATGAATTTCATTATGGACAGTAGAATTTAATAAATCTAAGAAAATTTCTAGGTTAAGCAAGTGAAATAACCCATTCGAATATTGAGGTCTTGTCAGCCAATCAAATAATAACCTCTTAATTTCCATGAGCCCTAGAAATTTACACATGGCTAGTTCAATTCTAGATTAAACGACAGCCCTCTGTTTGCTTGTGCTTGAATATCGTTTTTTCACTACCTGAACAGATTTAGTTGGGCGTTTAGTTTTGCACTCGCCCATTGCCGCCGCGGGTTTGTAGCAATATTTCAAAAAAAAAACGCAAAAAAAAAAAGTTATACTTTGCTGATGTGTCTTAAAAAAAAATTATGAATAAAAAGTAAACTGCATATTAAAATAATATTTTAATTTAATATTGAAATAAAAATACATTCAATCTATATAAGTTAATTCATATTAATTCATGAAACTTGTATGGATAATTTTAAAAAAAAACTTGAAAAGTTAATCTTTTAATTAATTTAGTGTTGAAGGTCAAAATTAGTAAAAAACACTCAATTTAATTGAAATTAATTTTTTGTTTAAGTGAATTTGATTTTAACAACCAAACTTGCAACACAAATCATGCATATCATTGAATTTAATAATTTTTTTTTAAGATTATTTTTTATTTAATTATACAATAAAGCATGTGTGATTTATTTTTTTCAAGCAATATTAATACTTAAAACAACTATTATAAAATTTTATTTAATTTTTAATTATTTTAATGTTGAAATAAGTGTTGACGATGAATTCTCTTCTATATAAAAGAATTCAACTACTTTTTTTCTTTCCTTAAACAAATCAGGAATTGATAAAAATTTGTACTATAATTAAATTTTCAACAATATAAAAACCGATAATGTCTTAACTAAAAAGGAAAGGGCTAAACTTTTCGGATGAATTTCAAAATTACCATTTATTTTACTTGTTTTATTGTACTTTGATCATGTGCCTCTCAATTTAACAGTTTCTTTTTTAAAAAAGAGCAAGTAGATATTAAATTTTGGACAAAGGGGTGCTATTATGCAAAAAAAAGTTCAATGACCTAACTATTTTTTTTTAAAAAAAATATTGTTCAAATGCACAATGATACGTTAGAATACACAGTAAATACAAAGTATTAAAAAAAAACACCTTACAACTTATTATTTTTATAATATTCTGGTTTCGGGTTACATTCCACTTGGTAAGAGCATGTCTTTTTTACCTACAATTGATTTTTAACAATTTCGTTATTTTTAGACCAAATTATCCTAACCTAGTTTAGTAGTCCTAGATACAAGATCTAGCCTAAAGAATCAATTCAGAACTTGATCCGAACCGGATTAATAAAAAAATTCAGTGTTTTTTTCATAGTTTGTTTATTGTTTTTTTTTTCAAAAAACCTGAAAAGATTTTTTTTTTAAAAAAATCAAAACTCAGAGTAACCCACTGATTTGCTAGTCAATCTGATAATGGCTTTGTACCGAATCATACCAGTCAGGTCATATAAACCACATCCAAACCTACGATAATGATTATCATGGAAGGCAAACAGCCAAATAAAAAAGCTGAAGAAGTATAAAAAAGGACGTGGTAATTATTTATTACATTAACTGTAAGCGAAACCTGAAAATGACCGGTCATTCTAACCCCACGTGTCAAAACATATCAATCATCCCTTACATACAAAAGAATAAATTTACTGGATAAAAATCATTAAGCTATAAACTACAGTCAATTAAATGTATGCGAGCCCCCCCTCTCTCTCTATATTTTTTTAATTAAAATAAACTTATTTATTTATTTATAACAAATAAATATATAAATCTAATATAGATTTTTTTTTTTTAATTTGTGAGCAAAATCCTATCTCTACTACCTGGGCGAAGACATCATCCTTGGCTTGATTCTGAAAAACGACAAGTCCAAAACTTGATAAACCTATAGAATAAAGAAACCTCACTCTCACTAGCAGTGGTCGGTCACTCCACCCTTTCTTATCTCGAAAATGGCATAGCCGTAAATATATCCAATAACCAGCACCTAAAGAGAAACGCTCCCTCTTTAATATCAACGACAAAATAAAAATAGAAAAGAAAATCACTACACTACTCTAAACAGCAGCAGCAACTAGCAAGTCTCCAACAACATTAACATCTCATAGTAGGTCTCCCTCTCTCTATCTCGCTGTCTCTCTTGCGGCTAGGGTTTTTCTTTTCCTCTCTCTCTCTAACTTTATTGAGTTCTTTATTCTTTCAGATCTAGATTCATGATAAAACAAGAAACGATAAATATGGAGGTCTTGTTACCTTAGGGTTTCGTGGAGGTGTTTTTGGTGGCGTGTTAGTTTGATTGTTGCTGAGGTTTTTGTTTATCGGAAATGGCGATGATCAATCCTTTTGATTTATTGGTTGATGACGCCGAGGATCCATCTCTCATCGCTGCTCTAAAGCCGGTGGTTTCTCCTCCCGCCGCAGCGGCTACTAAGAAAGGTCCAGCTCAGACTCAACCTAAACCCGCTCCTGCTGCTAAGCTCCCTTCCAAGCCTCTTCCTCCTTCACAGGCTGGTCAGTTATTATTATTTTTGTTCATCTTGTTGTTTGTGTGTGGATTTAGTGTTTTTTTTGTGTGAAAATTTGTGATTTTTTAATTATCGTGAAGAAGTTTTTTTTATTTGCTATTTTGTAGAATGAGCTAAATTAATGTATTAAAAATGTATGCTTGATGACTTTCTTAGCATGTTTTCATTTTTTGTGGCCGTGTGGTTTCAAAATATGGTGTCTTCGTATCCGTGTGTGTGAATGTGCTAAATTTTTTTCTGTTTATATTTATGTAGTGAGGGAAGCGAAGACTGAAGGTGGGAGAGGAGGAGGCCGAGGTGGTGGTGGAGGAAGAGGATATGGGCGTGGTCGTGGGGGATATAATAGGGATTTCAACAACAATGAGAGTTCATTCGGTAACTCTGGAGCACCAACTGTTCAAGGTGCTGCTGAAGATGGAGATACTGCAAAGACCTTTGAATCACGTGGATATGGTGGACCTCGTGGTGGTGGTTTCCGTGGTGGCCGTCGTGGGGGTTTTGGTAATGAAGAAGTTGGTGAAGGAGAGCGTCCTCGTCGAACTAATGAACGTTGGAGTGGGACTGGACGTGGGTGGGTAATTTTTTATGATAGTTTGTATTTGTTTGTCATATTTTTATCATTTATAATATGCCATGTGTTCATGAATCTAAGTTGACTTCTGTATACATGTAGAAATGAGATGAAGCGTGAAGGCTCTGGTCGTGGGAACTGGGGAACTCCGACTGATGAGCTTGCCCTGTAAGTTTTATAAAACCAACCAACATTTTATATGTCCTTGTGTGTGTAATCTCCACTGTAAAAGTCTGTTATATTTCTGTTATACTTGTTGAAGAACTACTCCATTTCAAGAATAGTTGGGCACTGGTATTTTTATTTTATTTTATTATTATTATTATTATTTTAGGGTAACTGAGGAAGCTGCCAATGAGGGTGAGAAGAATTTGGGTGATGACAAGCCTGTGGAGGAAGCAGCAGCAGATAGGAAAAAGGAGAACCCTGCTAATGAACCTGAAGAGAAAGAACCAGAGGATAAGGTGAATGCACTCTGTAGTAATTAGATGTTTTGTCTGCCCTCCATATCACCTTGTTGTATTTTGTTTTTTTCTGCTCGGGGGAGAGCTTGCATGACATTCATAGTTTCATTATTGATATCAGAATGTATAGGATGAATGAGTAGAGGCATACAAATATTGACACGTTTGTTATCTGCAAGTTCTGTCCCTTGTCACATTTTTCAATTTAGGTGGTTGGAAATTTTGTAATTGGTTGGACTTGGTGTTTGGTGCGAGTGTTGAACTTTTTTGTACAAGAGCTCCAGCTCTAGGGCACTAAATGACTTAACTTTTCAATCAAAACCTATTCAGGCAACTACAATTCTAACATTGATCGTTCAATTAGTGTTATAAGAAACTTTTACCATTTTGAAAGGACGACTTATGATACTTTGTTCTTTCTATTCAGGTGATGACTCTTGAAGAGTATGAGAAGGTGCTGGAAGAGAAGAGGAAGGCCCTGCAGGCACTTAAGACAGAAGAAAGAAAGGTCGACACTAAAGAGTTTCAATCCATGCAGCAGCTTTCAAACAAGAAGGAAAACAACGATGTCTTTATTAAATTGGTAGAGACTACTGTGCTCTGTTAAAGCTTTTAAATTCCCATTGGTTTTATACCAATGTCAGTCCTTTGAATATCTTTGCCACTATTTCTATATTCAAGGGTTCTGACAAGGATAAGCGGAAAGAGGCGTATGAGAAAGATGAGAAAGCTAAGAAGGTATTCATGCGTGCCCATGTTTCTTCGCCTTTTTTTCGTACGTACTAACATATAAGCTTTGGAGAGCACTTTAACCAATTTGCTTTGTTCTTCAGGGCATCTTTGTGTTTTTTTTTTCTTTCCTTTCTTTCATTTTTATTTGCTGTACCTGTCTGTTATTGTTGTTTCTGCTGATGGATGTGATGATGGCCATCAAATAAGCTGGCCAGCATGTGAATTTGTTGCTTGTATGTTGTAATAGGCACTTCCAGACATTACTTTCCTGTTCTTCTGAGGAATCTAAACAATGGTTCGTTTGTCTTCTTGTTTGGACTGCATGGGAGTTGCTATTGATGACCATCTATGAACTGTCTTGAGTGGCATTTTTTTTCCCATGAAAACTGCAATTGTTTTGGTTTTGCCTTCGTTTAATTCACACTTTGCTCACATGATATAATTTGGATTATTGCTAACCATCATCCTAACTGCTGTGATGATCTTAGTCTGTCAGCATTAACGAGTTCTTGAAGCCTGCTGAAGGGGAGAGGTATTATGGCTCAGGCAGTCGGGGTCGTGGCCGTGGCCGTGGAGCAAGAGGTTTTGGCAATAGAGATGGAATGAGCAGCGGTTTTGGCAATAGAGACGGAATGAGCAGCGTGCCAGCCCCTTCCATTGAAGATCCCGGACAATTCCCAACCCTGGGTGGCAAATGAGATGTTCCAGAACCCCTGCTTAGAATCTCTGCGTCTATCCATTTTTGGGTTCTTTTCTTCAATCACGCACAGGAAAATGACTGGAATAACATGGTTTCCTGTATCAAAAGATCTATTTTTATTTTTATGCTTTACTATGTATATTTCAGTTGTTTCTTTGGTTCCCCTGCAGTCTCCTCTTGTTGGTATGCAATCATCTTATTGAGAATTTGGGGAAAGTCGAGACATGTTATTTATGACTAGAAATTGCTACTCAGTTTTGTTTTGAAATAGATGACGAACCCTATTTTTCCAAGAAAAAATTATGAAGTTCTGCTTCTTTCTGCTAACATCTCCAGTGTTTTGCCACCGAAGCACGCCATATGAGAATATGAAGGTTTCTGGATGCGAAGTGACAAAATAAAAGTGCTTTAGATGCGTGTTTTTTCTTCTATGACTTGGCAAAACGTTGTTTCAGTCAAATAAAATTTATTCATAAATTTGATTTTCATTCAACAAAATAGAGGTTACCTGATTTTACTAAATTAAACTTGTTTCAGCGTTACCATGCCTTGTGTTTTATTCATGTCATGTCTGCGAAGAAGTTGGTCTTGGACCGTTTACGTCTGGAGATTGTTTTTTTATCAAAGAAATATTTTTTTTATTATTTAAAAATTTTTCAAAAAAAAATAAAGAATTAAAAAAAACGTAGTGAAACTACAATGAAAAACAGTAATAATAGTGAATGGTCCGTGCTCTGTAGGAATCTACTGGGATACTACTCATTTCAGACGCCTCTTCTTCTTCTCTCTTCATCGTCTTCGTCTTCTCTCTTTCCTTTCTGTAAAAAACACCAACATCCCTATCTTTTTTTCTCCTCTCCTCAACTCTCTCTCTTCTCCTTCACGCGCTGGAATCTATTGGGACAAAATACCCGCTGCCCCTGCCAGTGATTGAATAATTAGTGCACTAGAGAAGTACTGTTGCCAGCCAATATCTTGAGCTTTGTACTGTCAATTGGGACGCAATACCAGCTGCCATGCGAGTTCATTCGAATGCTTGTCACACCCTAGTACAACGATCTTGATTGGCGATTATGCAGCTTAGGATTCGTCAAAAAAATTAAAAAAAAATTATGGAACTAAAGACACGAAATGGAAAGCAACCATCGTGGACCGCGCATACCGAAAAGTTTCTGCATATCTTGTTCCTTGTAGTACGATCTCAGGCCCTAACATACCGAACCTTGGTGGGGTGGGGAGGTGGCGGCAGCCTGGTGATACATGGACGGAAACATGATGTTGGTAGCTTTTACCGGAGAAATAAATTTACTCAACTATGCTTTTAAGGCTCGTTCAAATTAGAGATAATCATCCTCCCTACACTCGGCCCATTCACACATTGACCGAGAAGAAAACCGATGCAACTCTTACACCCTGCTCATCCTAAACAGAGAGCCCAGGGACGCCATTGATCTCTTAGGTCATATTAACTTTCGGGGCTAGATTGGCATCAATCCGTAACCAAATAGTCAAACAAGGAACCAAGGCATCTGACTCATACTAGCCAGTAGCTACCTCCATATATGAAGTTCACCCACGACAATATTGGGTATTTTCCCAGAGTTGTCCAAGGATACCGTTTCCCTTTCCTTGATGGTGAAAAACACCCCGGATAGAATTTTCCATTCGAAACCTTGCGCAAATTATCAATTATCACGATCTCCAAATATTATATACATGTTCTGCTTCGTCCTACACTCTAGAATCCCTCCTTGTTTTGGACTCGGTTGTTTGAAAAAGGAGTTGGACAACTAGCGTTGAATAAACTTTATCCATCCCAATAGTTGAACTTGCCCAATATAATGGAAAGAAACATATTCATTTATTCATGTGTTTGAACCTCACACTTGAGCGAAAAAACAAGATAAACACAGAACTGAAAATATGCAATAACGAGCTTAGAGGCACGTCTGGTTTTAAAGAGTGGGTCAAATAAGGAACAATCTTGAATATCTATTACTTACTTTGTACAAACCAAATGTGTTTAAAGAACAGACCTTGAAACAGTTTACATGAACTTAAATGAGGGAAATTGATAATAATGTCGACTTCAAATAGGATTCAAGTGAATGAGAATAAAAGAAAGGCCGAAAGGGTATCTTACAAATAATGGTTGAGCCAATGGACAAGGCCAAAGAAAATTCATCAAACTTCTTTTGGCTCAAGATGAGCAGCAGCCGCCCTTCTGTTCAACAGGCTGTCCTTTGAACTGCACTGTTGAAGGTTTTGCATTGTTCATGGCTGGTTGGCTCGCCATTCTGGATTGATAGGAAGTTTAGAGCATGAGATATGTTACATTAAAGATGCAAGCAAGTGCACAAATAGCCAACAGCGATGACCAAATCAAGAAATTTCATCTATTCTTGAACATCTTACCACTGATTCTAGACATGACAATTGGCATAATCAAACCTAAAAACAAGGATTGGAAACAAGCACCTAACACGGCATTACCTATCAACCAGAATATCTGGTTCACTGCCTTTTATGGTAGTTTGGATCAAATTGAACATGTTTAGAGCTCATTTAAATCCAATCATCCTGCATTTAATCTCCATTTGTTCATCACACTAGCTTTTGACTTGAAAGGTTTGATAGCCAGATCACAGTTCACACTTGCAAATGAGCCATTTATGGACTTGTTCCTAAAGCTAGCAAATCAGACTAGTGCAATTACTTCAGTTCAAGCGACATTTGCTACTCAAAAACTTCTTTAATCTGTGTCAAATGCATGAAAAACTTGAGAATAAGCATCTTACTCGTAGACTTGTCTTACATGACTTCTTTTCTTTTTGGAGAAAAGGCGGATTCAATGTTAACGTAAGAAGATAACAGAACAGTACCTATCCTTGATTGCAGCAGACATGGCCATGAAAGCTTGTTCCACATTAGTGGCATCTTTTGCACTAGTTTCCATGAAAGGTATACCAATCTCATCAGCAAAAGCCTATAGAGGACAAAAGGGATGGAGATGAGAGGTGGGAAGGGAAGAAAAAGTTTCAAGTGTAATATCTATAGCTTGATCAGGACGAATACAAACATGCCTATACACAGCTTATAACAGTTCACTAGATAAAGAAAAACTAGCTCTACCTTTGCCTGCTCATATGACACAACTTTATTTGAAGTGAGATCAGACTTGTTTCCAACCAGAAGCTTGTTCACATTATCACTAGCATATCGATCAATTTCATTGAGCCACTGCTTGACATTGTTGAAGCTCTCTTGGTCTGTCACATCATAAACAACCTACAAAACCCCCAGGGAAGAGATACGTTAAAAGAAGAAAACACTGGGTGAAATCAAAGTACAAAGAGGATTAGGAGAACATGATCACCCACTATGATACCATGTGCCCCACGGTAGTAGCTGCTGGTAATCGTTCTAAATCGTTCTTGCCCAGCAGTATCCCACTACATGTCAAACAAAACACAATCAAACAATTAAATAATTCAATGAGAAAACACCAAGTGCTAAAAATTCAAAGCCCCACACTTTATCAGCAATATATGATTGTGATAGATAAAGAATATGGCAATCTTGATGTCCAGAAAAAACAGAGTACATACAATTTGGAGTTTTATGGTCTTCCCATCTTGCTCCACAGTACGTATTTTCTAGCAAAAGAAGACAAAAATGAAATCAGTAATATGGTACAATAGTTATGACTTTGCCAAGGAGAGTTGTTATGGAATTCCAAGGATTAACTTACAAAGTCAACACCAATGGTGCTTATATAACTCTCAATATATGAATCATCCTGCATCACATAAATTATGGATTTCTCAAATGTAAGAGATACAACCCCCAAAGAACTCGACAAACTTAACTACATGTATCTACAGAGAAAATAAAACAATGTGTGGGCATATTAATTTTCCTCCATGGTTGTAGCATTTCGGTTTCTTATGTCCAGTGCATAAACTTTTTGTCAGAAAAGAATCACATACATAAAGATTACTAAACCCAATAAACAAACATTTCAAATATTCACTACAAAAACAGTTTTAGACCTACAGCAAATCTCAGAAGGAGACAAGATTTGCCAACACCAGAATCGCCAATGAGAAGGAGCTTGAACAAGTAATCACTGCAAACGAATGAAAAGAGATATTAGAGCTCTATCAAAATGTAGGTTGCAAAAGTAAAATAGTGCTGCAACCAATAGCTCTTGAAAAGAATGAAACACGTCAATGAGCCCTGGACCATTCAACTCTTCTTCTTTTTTTCTTTTTTAAGCATTGGAGGGGGAGGGGAATTGAGCATCCGGGATATGGACCCAAAATTCAGAGTGACATTTGACGATAAGAGTGACCCTCCACAGATGCTAGTTTTCATATTTAGAAACTCCTGACATACCTTATAAACTTCAAACGGAAAAACAAAACTTTTTTTTGTTCGTCATACAACAGAGAAGTATCAATTCAAAATCCCTCTTGTTACCATTGCCATCATCGCTACAGACAGCATTACAGACTATAGTCAATCAAAAGCATCAAGAGCAATGAAAACAAAAGAAACTCAACCCCATTTCAGCTCACACTCCATTGCATACTAAGTTTGGAAAATTCAATTCCAATAAACAGCTCACGCAACATTCGCCACAACTACGAAAACGTGCACGCATCTAAAACATACACACTACAAAATTATCTGCCATAGTTTAATCCTGAATGCTTTGGCGCTTTTCCTTGTCGCCCTAAACCTTCATCAAAGCTCAAACTTATGATTGGAAAAAACACATACAAATTAATCAAGCGACACCCGGCGCGAATCAAACCTATATTCAATCACGTGCTATTAATTAATCTTAGATAATCTTTGCCTGATCAGCCCGATTAGTGGATCATAACACACAAAATTTCATTCAAATCCATGGATCTACAACAAGAGCTCCTGCTTCTAGGTTTTAGAGACCAGGTTTCAGCATCCAATCCAAAAACAGATAATGAGATTAAATCAAAACCCTAGCCTGTGTTTAATGTGATTGATTATTGTTAGAATAGTAACTTACTACTCAGGATTCATGATCAGGTCGTCTTGTATTTTTTCTATAGAAGTAGAGGCTTCCGGATTCCGATTATTCTCCGGCGAGTTAATCACCGTTGAGATGCCTCTTCACAGATTGATCGTCGGTGCATATAAGCGCAAGAAGAATACAACGAACGCGAGCGAGATAATACAATACGAAAGCGAAAACGAGCATTAATAGCATTCGGTTCGACAGTAGGACTAGGTTGGGCTTGAGCTTTCAAATCTTTTAGATTAGTGGGCCCGATTTCAAGTTTTGACTGGATTTTAAACGTGCGTAGTTGTTCCATAACCAAGATATATGGGCCGCCAATCTTTTAACTAATGGGCCCGATTTCAAAATTTGATTGGATTTTAAACAAGATATACGGACCTTTCGACCCATAAAAAGGGGCTTACACCCGGGCTTGTCGTTCTCTTTTATAGAGAGATCCAAGGTAACATGCCCTGAGTAACATGGAGGAGAGCTTGGTTCTTGCCTACCGTAATGCTAGCGTTAACAAAACCAAAAAAATAAAATAAAAAAATACACCTCCATTGCAAATATAGTTGTGCTACGAAACAAAAAAACAAGCAACAAAAAATTGGCAGTAAACGTAAATGACAGACATGTAATGTCGTCTAACATTAGAGGTTATTGTCCGACAAAAATTAGAAAAGAAACTTTTTTATCACTAAACAAACCCTAAGCATATAACTCATATAACTCAAACCTCAATTCATAATAAAATTTTTATTTTTTAAAAAAAATTATCCTTGAATTTTTTTACTAGTTAACTAAGTTGAAATTTATCAGTTCAAATTAAGATAATTTCCACATAATTTAATAAACTATTTTCTGGGTGGCATAACCAAACTGGATCAAAAGACTTGTATACTAGGATATCTATGATTCTGGCTTGCTGTTTAATGCTTCATGCTGTTGCAAAACAGCTTCAGGTGTTGATAATTTTCTTCTTATCTCCATCTAACTATCTGGTTTGCATAAACATGCCTCGTGTGATTTTTTCAGTCCTCTTTAATCCACCATGAAGCAGATGTATTAGTCCTAATTGCAGTCCCCCTGCGATCCTGCCCAAGTAACAGAGTTGACCGATCACATACATGATGCTTGAATGGAGAAGGAACAGGCCCGCCATATTTTTATTATGAAGGCCTTTGCTCCCAAGGGGGTGTGGAGCACAATGTCTCGGTTCTTGTAAGATATTAAGCCAGAGTTTGTTGATTCCCTCCACTTTTGTGCTGCTGCCAGAAAAGGAGTTTATATTCATAACCGATTCCCTTCATTGCCAAGACAACCACTTTCTATACAAGAAGCTTTGCCCTCAACCAGTAAGTGGTGGCCTTCATGGGATCCAAGAACCAAGCTCAATTGCCTTGTCACTGTTATCGGGAGTGCAAAACTCATTGAAAGGATAAAGTTAAGACTTGAGAGATCAAAGATCCATTGGTGAGCCTCCTCGAAGTGACAAACAGTTTGTGCTCCAAGAATGTAGGAAGTTGAATTTGATTTGGATAGGGAAAAACAAAGTACCACCCCTAGAACGATGAATTAGAGATGCTGCTAGGATACCCCAGGTACCACACAAGAGGTGGAGGGGTTAGTATTACAGAGAGATATAAAGTACTGGGAAACTCATTTCAGGTTTGCACACACTATCTTTTGCATTGTAATCTATGCTCTCCTTGTGTATATATATGAAAATAATGAGACTAACTGAACAATTTTTTTAGGTTGACACAGTTGCTTACCATCTTTCAGTATTGAAAGATGAGTTTCATCATGGGATTACTGTGCTCTCTGTTCTCCGGTATTGGTGGAGCTGAAGTTGCTCTTCATCGACTTGGAATTCCTTTGAAAAATGTGGTATCTGTCGAGATTTCAGTTTCCAAAAGAGATGTTATCCGAAATTGGTGGGAACAGGCAAACCAGAACGGAAATCTGATTCAGATTACAGACATACAAACAATCAATGGTTCTGATATTGAGACGTGGATCAGGTCATTTGGTGGGTTCGATCTTGTCATTGGTGGCAGCCCTTGCAATAACCATGCTGGTGGCAATAGAGTGAGCCGAGATCGCCTTGAGGGTCAACATTGTTCTCTCTTTTATCAGTATGTTAGAGTTCTTGGCCTAGTTAGAAATATGATGTCGTGATATGATGCTTATTGAGTTAGCAATGTAGGGTATGACCAATTGGTTTCTGTTTTTTTCTTATTATCAGACCTGCGAGTTCAATGTTAGCATGGATTCTTCTTCTTTTTTCCTTTCATACATGGCACATGAAATACTCAAGTCTGCACTGCTCTCCTTTTGCAACCATGTTTTTGCTGTCATTTATGTTTATAGTCAAGGTTGGCTTTAAGGTTGTAGCAATGAAAATTATGCTGGAAACAGATTGTAATATCATTCATTTGATCTCTTTTGTTTAGGGAGAGAGAAGGCACCTAGTCTTCGGTCCCTTGGCACAGCAGTAAATCAATCCGTGCCCTCACCTCATAAATTCAAAGAACATATGCACACATAAGTTGAAGATGGAAAGAACGTGGGATTGTGCCGACCTTATCTAAGCATGATATTGTTTCTTAATCACATAAGCACCTCGTCATCATTATGAAGGGAGCATGAAGCTGGGAATGAATGTTGTGGCCGTCAATGAAATCTCAGTGCCTCCCCCACATATCCGGATCCAGGTCAACTTCCTCGTCTTGAATCACTCGTCGCCCAGTTTTAATCACGTTCCCGATCAAGATCATATGCTTTAGCAACAAGGCGAAGATCATGTCCATGGCCATCTATTATAATTTGATTGTGGCTTAGACCAGGTTTGTGTTACTATTTTTCATGAGAGAGAATCTCGTCGTCATCTAAGCTTAGATATATCTAGAAACAAATATAGCTGGTGACTCGTAAATATTCCAAAGCCCCTTGTTAAATTATACATAGGCTGTCCCAACATGACAACTCTCAATTCGCCATCATCATAATTGAGAATCAGCATTAGCCCAGGCCCATGAGAAGGCCTTCTATCTCCACATTTCTTAACTCCTAAACTCCCTGTGTTAGGCCCGGTATTACTATGAAGTCGAGGGGATCCTAAAGCTTATTATGATCTGCTTCCAAGTACCGGGTTAATCAATATGATTCTTGATTTAGATTAGATTTTATAAAAAAAAATTAATTTGATATGACTTTATCAAAAAATTAAGTTAGCTTACTATTTAAGTTAAATCTAATAAAAAAATCATAACTATGTTATTTTGTTTTTTAAAAAAGAAAAATTGAACTAAACCATTTAATATATAATCCCAACTTAATTTGTTTATGGGCATATCGAAATAATTTTTTCTTTGATAGAAAACAAATTAAGAGTACCCAGGTGGTATAAGATAAAGAAGATTGTTTATAATTCAAGGGACAATACATGGGGTGATGTCAAAGTGTGGGTGTATTTTCCTTGTACATGTATTTAAGGAGGGTGTATTTTCCTTGTACATGTATTTAAGGAGCGTGGCGTGATGATAAAGGGCTTGAGATCTGCAAAGCAGGTCTCAAGTTCGAGTCAAGACGTGCATTTCTTGTAAGAGCTTGGAACAGTTGGGGTTTTACTCACTCGCTTGAGCCCACAAAACACACTTTCTGAAAGGTGGGATTTCCTCGAATCCAAAAAAAAAAAAGTATCTAATACACCATCAGCTGTCTAACTTCATGATTTTGGGTCTTAAAAATAAAATTTAAAACATCTTTGCTCTATCTTGAGTGTGATGAAGCGAACTTACGGTAGACACTAGTAGCGAAGGTAGAAATAAGAAAATGTTGGGGCAATTAATACAATCTTATTATCTGGACCAATATGACAAGTTAAATATTATAAAAGGACTAAAGGTGAAATTACTTTAAGAAATTATCAGTCCATAATTTGAGAATATTTTACATGATTAAGCACGATTCTAAAGGGGCAGTTAATCATTGAAAATACACGTATCCTGGTCCACTGATGCGGCTAGTTTTTCTTGCACTACACCCTAATTATGGCGATCTCTTTAGTTTAGAGAAAGAAAATCAAGGCACGGCAATAAGTTTAATTCATGCGTCAACAACCCACCACCAACTCATAAATTCAGGGTCAACATATGAACACATACTTGCCAACCTAATCTATATCTGCATCATGATTTTCTTATCAGTGTAGTTGGTGGCATTTGATAGAATAATGATTAAAAATGAGAGACATTAATTTTTGGAAAGTTGCATTTTTTCAGCAGAGGTTATGGCAAACTGGCTTGGCTTGGCTTTCGTCTTACAGTACTACCCTGCATGGCGTAATTGTTTAGCCATAGCTTTCTTTTATTTCTTTCTTTACTGTTAGATGATTATTATAGATAACTTTGGATTAATTTACACGATTTTAAAAATGCATTTCGTACATTGAATCGATGCATTTAGAAGAATAAATTAATTAATTATACTAGATATCGATCTCGAAGTTTGAATTCAAGAAATTAAGGGAGGGAGAAAAGTATTCTTTTTAGCCACCAAACTAACTTAGTAAACCCTAATTTGAATAGACATAAGTGATAGGAGCCAGACCGTGCAAGCCCTAGGCGAGTCAGCTGTGCAGAAGCTGAATTTATCAAAGCATTAGGCAGACAGAATAGGGTGGGGAGAAGAGTTGTTAATTTTAACCACTATATTCTTTGATTCCAGACAGGGAAGTTGGTTACATGTAACAGGTAATTATATGGGTGTCAGGAGAAGACTCTCTCCTTTCAATAAAATAATTCCTTCCTCATCAACAAATATACCTCTAGCAGCCTATATAAGATAGAAGGTCTTGCCTCACCTTTCAGCTTAGCCACTAATTAACTACTCCTGTATTCTAGCTAGAGATTGTTAAGGCTTTCAGACATGGCCAATATTGCATCTGCTCTCCTAATTCTTGTGCTTGCCGCTCCAGCAGCTTATGCTGCTACAACGTACACTGTTGGTGACACGTCCGGCTGGACCACGTTCGGAGATTACACCACTTGGGTTAGTGGTAAAACATTCACTGTTGGTGACTCTCTTCGTAAGTTGAATTAAACCTTGTTTATTATGAGTTTTGAGTAGAATATTTAGTGCCTTAATAACATTGCATAAGATCCAGTTTTTCGTTATGATATAAGACAGAGTAATTAATCAATTAACCATCATCTTACAACTTTGGAAAAAATCCAGTGTTCAAATATAGCTCCACACACACTGTGGCTGAAGTATCGAAAGACGACTACGATGGTTGCAGCACAAGTAATCTCGGGAAAACCTATACTGATGGAAGCTCAACAGTACCCTTGTCCACGGCTGGTCCAATGTACTTCATTTGTCCCACATCTGGTCACTGTTCCGGCGGCATGAAGCTAGCAATCACCGTTGTCGCAGCCAGTGGCACCCCAAGTACCCCCACCACACCTCCAGTCGACGATGGTTCAACCACTCCATCAACTACATCTGGCTCGCCACCTACAGCCCCATCAACCACCGTCACACCACCACCACCATCGAAGGCTGATAATGGAGCCACCAGCATTTTATATAACATGATGCTTGGTGTCTTTCTTGTATTCGGAACAACTGTTGCATTGATGGGCCAGTGAAGAGGCAGTGCCGTATTATCGTTGTTAATTAATGTCCTTGTTATCATTGGGTTGAAGCTGGTTTTTTTCAATTTTTATTGGATGAGGGATGTGAAATTTATGTTTATATATATTATGTTATTGAATAATTAATTTTTATTTATAAGCTCCATTATTTGTGTATATATGCAACAAATCATGCATGCATGTTCCTTGTAGCAAAAACCATTTGCTAGATGATTCTGAGGTGATTGAAAATATATGTTTTGCTTGGCATGTATCCTAAGGCCACGTTCTGTTAAATTGTCTTGGCGAATATTTAGACTTTATGATAAAGCATAACAACTGGACCAACACAACTGTCAAATGATTGTATCCATTGCTATGGCATGCGGAGTGCAATTTTCAAATGAATTAGGTCAAAGTATACATTTTAATATATGGGCTGCTATATATAATGGATGCCGTGTTGAAATAGATTAATGCTGAAGAAAAAGGATATGGCACAAATTAGCTGGAAAAAAAAAAAAGATGTATATGGCCCAAACCATTTTCTTTTCTACAGCCCCAAATTAAGATTTTTTTTTTTTTAAAAAAAAAAAGGCAAGGTATTCTATATCAATTTTCATGTACAGAAACAAACAATCCTTGAAATCAGCTTTACACAAGGTGTTTTACACTCTACAATCCGTGATCCCAAGAGTTTTTTATTAGCAGGAAGATTCAAATTTGAGACCTAGAGATAACAGAGCTCCATGTATCTGCTAGCCCAACCCTTGAAGTAAGAGAATACATGTTAAAAAGCATAAAAAGATTTTCATTGTGTGCCTGCCAATAAAGCCTGTATATCGTTAACTCAAATGACTATAGGGGTGGGGGTGAGTAAAACTAAAAAACTAATTAAATTGGAAAATCAAATGGTAAAAAAATATTGATTAAATTTTTAAAAAAATTAATCGATTCGGTTCGGTTTCAGTTTTATAAGTCTGAAATAAAAAAAAAACAAACTGGACCTAAATCGAAAAAACCGGAAAAAAAACTGAAAACCAAGCCAAACAAAAAAACCAAGTCAAACCGGTTTGAATCAGTTTTTGTCCTAAAAAACCGAACCGAAACCGGTCGGTTTGAACCAGTTTCGGTATTTTTAATAAAAAAATTCGGTTTGATTATTTTTTTTTATAAAAACCAAATCAAACCGAAAATAATCACCCATATCTTTATCTTTCCTTCTTAAAAATCTTGGATTAAATTTTTTCTTGGTAGCTTAAATAAAAGAGAGCGAGAAAATGAGAAAAAAATTATAAGACTTGTATTGTTAAGGCTTGGAGGCTAAACAAATTATTTCCAATAAAAATATAAGAAATATCTTTAAAAACAAAAACTAGGTAGCCACGTAATAATGAAATGAAAAGGAAATAAACATCCAAGAAAAAATACGTCTTTGAAGCAAAGTTTTTAAACTTTATTGCTCGGCAAACTATTAAGAAATGTATAACTCGAAACTTGTTTTGAATCAGGTTTTAAATTAAATTAAAAATAATATTAATTTGATTAAATTTAATTAATTTATTTAAGTTTTTAAACTTGATATTAATTCAATCAAACCAAATTCAAGTTTAATTTGAAATAATTTTAAAAAAAATTAGAAAAAAATATTTTAATATAAATAATTGAATTAAATTAATCCAGTGATAAAAAAAAATAATTGAGTCTATCTCGGAAATAAAATAAAAATGCACAATCAATATTGCAATTCCCAACGTGGTTACTGTCTAAAGCTATTGATAGAGAAATGCTCAATAAGCCAAAAAAATGGGCCGAGCCCATTAAGATCTATAAGCTTTGAACTTTAAGAGTGGGTTTCCATTTTTCCTTCTCTTTTCTTAGAAATAAAACAGAAGCACAAAGAGAGAGGAAGAGAAAGAGAAGGAAGCAATGGCAGCGATGGAGGAAGATAACGGAGAGTTCTATCTTCGTTACTACGTTGGGCACAGAGGTAAATTCGGTCACGAATTCTTGGAATTCGAGTTCCGGCCTGATGGAAAACTCCGATACGCAAACAACTCTAATTACAAAAACGACACCATGATTCGTAAAGAAGTCTTTCTTACCCCCGCCGTTCTCAAAGAGTGCCGCCGCATCATCTCCGAGAGCGAGGTACTCCTCTCTCTCACCCTTCCTCTTTTTCTCTAACTTTTTACATCTCTTGTTTCGCTTAGGGTTTTGTCTAATTTTTTTGGTCATGTTGATTACAAAATTTACAATCTTGCCATTGCTGTAAATAATTTTCTGTTTGTTTATTAGATATTTTATTTTCCTAGAGAACTCTTAGGATTGGATTTTAGCATATGAAATTTGTTAATTTCGAAGTTATAAGTAAATGCAGATGGAACCTAGGGTTTTGGTTTGCCTTGTTTTTAACTAAATTACTTAAGCGTTGATTTTAACAAAAATCAATTCTTATTTTGCTTGCATTTAGCAAACATTTTTATAATTGTTTCGATGAATTTTCATGTACAAGAGCTAGAAAACTTCTTCTAAGTTCTGACTCGTTGGCAATTTAGATTTGGTTCTTTCATGTTTTTGAGATTCTTGGTTTCTTTAGATTATGAAGGAAGATGACAACAACTGGCCAGAGCCGGACCGGGTTGGGAGGCAAGAGCTGGAGATTGTGATGGGGAATGAGCATATTTCATTTACTACGTCTAAGATTGGATCACTTGTTGATGTTCACAGTAGCCAGGATCCTGAAGGGCTTCGCATCTTCTATTATCTTGTTCAGGTGATTGCAATTTATAAGCATGAATATCTCTTTGAATGTAGTGGTTAAAGCTTGCTCACAGTCATTGTGTGTAAACACTGTCTTGAACAGTAATTTGTATCTGTACAATTAAGTCATTTTATTCTTGGTGAAAGGATTCTAACTGTGGGTTTACTTTCAAATGTGCTCATTCTTGAATTGCAAGTTACCCTTGTTAACATGCTGATATGTCGTTGTTAAATGGGGGAAATGCTGAGAAAGTAGGTGATATTGCTTCCCTGAAGAGGGAAAATTATACATTTGCATCACAAGTAATATGTGTCATAATGATTTCAAACTGCACTTGCTTTTATGAAAGCCCGAGTAGTTTACAAGTTATGGTTTTATGTGCATGCTGCATTGTGGGATGGAGTGATTAATATGATTATCCATCAAAACTTTTGTGAGAAAAATACTTTATCTAAATCTGTGTATTAAGCAAGTAAATAAAGGGTTTGGAACTTGTGTCTCGTTATGGGGCTGTGAACTTGCTTGCCTGGATATTATATTTGTGTTCTTTGTTAAATGGAATCTATTGCCTTTGTCATGAAGGCATAATAGTTGTGTTTTGAAAGATAAATGCAAAAGCAAGGATTTTAAGCATTGTGTGCAGCAAGAGAGATTTTTAGAGTGGCTAGTTTCAAGTATCCAAAGCTTAAGGTGAGATGGATAGAGAATTGATTTCTAAAGACAAACTGTTCTTGTACATTCACTAATTTACTGGGAAGTTTAATAGGGTTCATTTGGGCGTTACAGGATGTTAATGACAAACCAAGATTCTTATTTTCAAAATTCCATTAACCTTTTAATTTTTCATATTTTGCCTTTAGATGTGCTTGTTAATATTGCTAATAGTGTCCCATTGCTTGTCTGGCTACCAACTTTTATTTTTTATTTTTTCTGGTGTTCTTATATGCATTTTATGTGGTTGCAGGACTTGAAGTGCTTTGTTTTCTCTCTCATCTCCCTCCACTTCAAAATCAAGCCCATATAACTACCATAGTCTCTACCATTCAGTGTGTGCTTCAAGGGGCTGTTTTTGTGCACGTCTGAATTGTCTGCTTTGCAGTAGGGTTTATCATTTCAATGGTTACAGTTCCCTTTTCTTTTCTTTCTAGTTTTATCCGAGGCTGTCTAAGGTTTTATGAATACCTGGATTGAGGAGTTATTTTGTTGACTGTAATGCTAGTGTTATGAAAACCTTTGTGTCCGACACACCTCTCTGGCTGTGTCTGAAATATTTGGATATGTTAACGACTGAGATTTTAATTTCTGGATACTTTCAATTGTTCAGAATGTAGAGTATTGGCTCATTATGTGAAGCTGGTGACTTTGCTAATTCATTCCATTACAGACAGTCAGGTGCAATGACTTTGAACTTGGTCATACATTTTCTGCTGTTGGCCGATTGAAATTTTTCTTATTGTTTGATCGATTCATCTAGTTTGCTGGGTCATTGACCTCTAGCATGCAATGGAATGAGATGGACCCCTTGAATGTAATATCCGATTACCACAATACCCTTGTTGATAAACCAGAAATGGGAGTCACTACGCTCACAGGAGAAAATCTTTTAAGTGGAATGTTTAATTAAGAGCACCACTGTGGCCAGTTAGCATAGGCAATTAAGGATGCTGTGGTTTTTTCCATGTCATTATCAATGCCCCAAACATTTTCCTTCCTGTCCCTTGCTTTCACCCTCTCTTCTCTGCTGGTTGGGTCTGTTGTGGCACTGTGTTACGTTAATTTTCTTGGGTTTAGGAAAATAGAAAGGGTTTTGTGTGGTATTGAGGGTGAGGCGGTGGAACCCTAAGTGGGCCTTAGTTTTGAGAGCCTCGCAGAAGTGAAGACTTGGTGACTGCCCCTCAGACAGGAGAAGGGGATAAGGATGATGGGCACAGTTTGATTCTTTGAAGGAAGGGGAGCTGGAGATGAGTTGACTTGTTAGTTCAGGTCCGGATGGGTTATTTGTAAGCCCAAACTAGTGGGCACCTAGCCAGTAAGGGAAGAAGATTGATGAACCAAGCCTGAGATACTATCCCATGAGCTCAACAACAAAAGCATTAAGCCCGATATTTAGGCCGATGGAAATATAATCAGGGGCTCTTACAATACTGCTCTCGTAATCTCTTGTGGATATGCAAGCTTGGTTTGGATAATTGTGTTGAGATACAACTAGAAAGGATTTTATTACGTGTTTGAATTGTATCAAAATTTGTGTTTAGTTAGTATTTTATATATATATATATATATATATATATATATATATATATATAAGCGCGTTTAATTTTAAAGAGACAAACAGGGTTTTGAATTGGATTTTTATATTTTCCAAACATAAATACTTCTATTGTCTGTTTCGTGTCATGATGACAATGTTTTTAAAATTATTTTTATATTAATTTTCTGGGTGAAATAAGTTCCATCATGACAATTACTTTTGAACTCTTGCACACGTAAATCGTGATGGGAGGGAGAGCAGTCCTTGAGCAGGTTCCTTGAATGGTTGCTTAGTTCCTTTTATGAACCGCTTTCTATTTTTTTTTTTTTAATGTTTGTTTATTATTAAATAAAAAGTTGATAACTGAAAATTTTGGTTTAGTTTTTAGAAAAATATTTTTTTTTATTTTGGATGGAAAATATTTTTAAAACCTATAAAAAAATAAAAAAATATCTTGTTGCTTGTTAATTATATCAAATTTAGTTCTTAATTTTTTAATTGCTATATATTTAATTTTAATTTTTTTTTCAACTTCACTCCTTGTAATCCGATTTAATTTAATTTTTATATCAATCTTGATTTTTATTTTTTTTATTATTTTTTTAATTAAATTTTTTTATTTATCAAATTTGATAATTACTATTTATTTTATTTAAAATAATTTATGATTTTTTTTAATTTTATCTTCCTTCAATTCTTTATGTAAGAATTGGTACTCATTCTTTTAATAAACTTAAAAAAATTAATAAGTTATTTTTCAAGTCAATCAATATTAAAAAAAATTTATTTTATTTTTTATGATACTATTAAATATTAAAAGATTTTTTAGAAATCTACTTTTTATGAAAACTATTTTTTTAAATAAATGAAAAAAAATATAAGTTGTAAAAGTATATCCGAAGAGGCTTTGGGTTTGTTTTTAAGCCTTCCAAAGCATTAAGCTTCCTTTATTCAATGTAAAGGCTGGGGCCCTCAATCTGTGTACTACATCCTTTTTGATGTCACGAAGGAATCCGACCTTTATACTGACATGATGCTATGTTTGCATGGTTTCCAAACGCTGGGCCTCCAATGTTAGATCATGCCTTCTCACATGCAGTTGTCTGCGGTACAAAAAAAGTGGGGTGGGAGGCAGCCCACAGGTGAAAAAAAATAAAATGCATGGTGAAATATTCTTATATTTGAGAATATTAAGTGACTTTTTTATTCGTGTTATTATTCATTTATTAAAAAAAAAAGTTGAAATAAGGATGGCAATGAATCATGTTGAAAACTCAGAAATACTCATGATCATCACTTGTCATTTCGATGGAGGCTGTTCACCTACTAGGTGCCTGATTTTTTATCTTAAAAATAATTATTATTGAAAAATAATTAAATAAAATTCTAAAAAACTAAAATATGAAAATTATTAAATATCCATCTATAAATCACTATATCATGGAATTCATGAATAAATAAAATACAAGTCTAAAATCCAAATCTAATCCAAAAAAAAAGTGCTGTACTGAAAAAAAAATATTAAAAAAATAATAAAAACACATGGTTGAACATGGTTGATTGAACCTAACCCTTGATCTTATGTATATTTAATTTAATTCCAGATAAAATATAAAAAACTCAAAGCAGCATGATATATAAAAACTCGACGAGTAAAATACAGTTAAAATATCTAATAAAAAAATAAAAATCTAATAAATGTACTGTTTCATTCAAGATTATCTAGTTAATACCCGAATAAAAATGATTAATCTTAATGCACGAAAACCACATGAGAATATGCTAGCGTGCGCGTGTAGTTTTTTACGTGGTTGGATTGTAAGCAGCTGGGCTTAGGTCCACCCATCATCATGGGCCCAAATAGCAGTGGACTAGAGTATGATGCGAAGGCATCATCCTCCATGCGAGTCCAGAAGCATCTACACTCTCGCATTACTATCTGCCATGGAAATAAAGTGGGGTGACCTTGATCTCGCTGAGCTGCAAAAAGATGTTTGTTCATCAACCAAAAGTAATCCACTTTGAGGAACAAAACCTAAAAGAAGCTTTTGGTATAGATTCCTCCTCCCATGCCCTTCACCTGCAAAGGGAAACCCCCTTTTCTTTTGCTCGGTGGGAATCATTAATCTGGCCCCTCTACCTTTTCAAATTTCCCTCTAGTATCTCAAGAAACAATTCCACGGAGGGCATGGTGGTTCCTGGTTTGCTGGTAAGCTCGTGGTCAAATCACCAATAAATTAGTTTTAAAAGTCCAAACACCAAAAATAATTTAAATTAAAAAAATAATCTAGATCAGATTCCAAGTTATAAACTCACGAAATCAACATATAAAGCCAGACAAATCTTTAATAATCGTCGAACCACCACCAGATATTTGGATCGCGCACTTCGTTTAATATAATCATTAATTAGTTTTCTTTTAGGTGTTAGCAATGGTGATAATCAGTTCACGAGGGCTGGATGCTGATCTAGGCTTTGATTGGTCAAATAAAAACAACCAGGAGCATCACATTCATGAAATTTGACCCGACAGAGGTCTTGATACAGTAGAAATTCCATTTAAAGCTTCAGCCCGCCAGGAATAGACTACTGTATTTTGTTGCTTGCAAGACACAACGTGACAGGCACATCTGAGTTTTTTTGACTAAATCTATGCTAAATCACGAGCTTAATTTAATCCACCAACTTAGCAGATAGCCGTGACGGAAATATACTTCTTCAAGTACCGATAAATTATCCGATTTTTCAGGCCATCTCGTCGAAGAGCACCGGAGATGTTTCAGACAAGAAATAATTTAATTAATACTATCATGATTATAGTATTTTCGCTCAATGCTCACTGTATTCCAGGACCAGCATTTGCATGCTAAAATAAAACCTCCCTCTGCTTGGATTTTAGATGATTTTTCCACTCTTAGATTACTATATTTAGAAGAAAAAAAATCGAAATAATGACACCAAAACAGCCCATTTATCCCTTATTTGTATATCCCAGCTCTTTCTATGGATTATAAATGTGAATCAAGGTTTGAAGCCCTGTGTGGTTGCCATGTATGCCATGATCTTGATGTTGTTCTTGCCATTGAATTTGTGAGTTGTTTTTCGAGATTTGCAGGCTATATATTTATTTATTTTTCCGGCTACAATTTCCATTATTTTTTCTCGGGATATGAACACGCTTGAAATCAGGATGAATTTTTCTTGCCACCAGCTATATACGTTGCTAGAATCCCTTTCTTTTCTCAAAAAAAAAAAAAATACAAAAAATCGTTTTCTTATTAGTTTTTTGAGAGATAATATAAATTCTTGACAATGACGCTATAAAATGGACAAGGAAAGCGATTTGATGAATCGTGTAGTTAACTAGCTAGCTCCAAGATCAATCACTCTTGAACTGATTTAGACCATCAGATATGCATTCGAGTTATAAAATATAGGGTTTTCTTGGTCCTTTTCTGGTCATTTATTATACTTGGTAGTTAAATCGGTTGGGCTGAAAACAGGAGATTTTATATACAGAAGTTCGTTAGCGTCATTTTGCAGGATAAAGATTCAACTGGGATTAATTTAAAACTAGATTTGAGGGTATTCTTGTTGATCAAGTTTAGCCGCTTAATATTTTGTTCTGGAGTGTTTGGAATAGAGGTAAACATTGCTATTTCAAATGTTTTTTCTTTAAAATATATTAAGATAATTTTTTTTTATTTTAAAAAAAATCATTTTTATACTAGCATATCAATTTAAAAACACTTAAAAAAAATAAATTTTTTAAAAAAAACAAATATAACCTTGATCTAATTGGATTGGAATCATCACTACACATGCTCCTATGCAAGGCTAGTGTGGAGAGGCACGCCAAATATAAGCAACACAGTCTTGGGACCATAAAATAATGCTGTGCTAAAAAAAATGGATTAAATTGCCACCGTGAGCTTTCCTTTTCAGATCTTATGAGTGGTTGGGAGGTAGATTTGGGATTAGGAGACGGCTATCCTAATTTTTTTAGATTAAGGTGCATTAGACTTTTCATTGAGGAAGGGAACGGGAAAAAAATGTCTCTAAATACTAAGATTAAGTTAGTTTTCAATTGGGTTTTTTACAAGTTATTTGTATCAAAGTCAATGCATTCGTGGAAAAATTATTTTCTGCTATCATTCTTGATATTTAAATTTGAGATAATTACCCATAAATAAATATATTTGCAACTTGAGTCATGTTTGGGAGAGAGTTATCATCACACAATGTCAACGTGGTATGAGTCATTCAATCAATTTGAATTAACATATAATTTTAGTTTTTTTAAAATAAAATAATGTCATCTCAAATAATTTTTTTTAAAAAAAATATTAATTTTTTTAAAAAAAATATTTAAATATATTTCTAATACTATGTTGGCTCATATTGGATACCTTGAATCCCGAGATTTCCATACCTGTCAACGTGGATTCTTGCATTGCCTTCCAAAAGGGACTGGACATTGCAAGATGCAAATTCTCAAGTCTTGCCTTAGTCACGGTGGCCGTTATGTCCGTGTCCACTAGCCCGGTGTCCTGCCAAACTCATCCATCACTGTAGCATGTGCTAGGCTGGAAAGAAGAAAAATAATTCAGAGGCATTTTTCTATTTGTTTGAAAACGTGATATCTTAAATATTTTTTAAAAAATATATATATTATTTTAATATATTTTTAAATAAAAAATATTTTAAACCGCAATTATTACTGCAATTCTACGTATTTAACCATTTATATCCTTTATCATTTCCCTACATTCATGACCTCTTGTGTCCACCACGTGTCATTTCATGTTTCTTCTCTTTGATTCTAGTGATAGATTGCTAGTTTTTGGATACGCCAGATCAAATTATTTACATTAACTAATATTTCTTCTCCTTATACGTAGGGTTTTTTTTTATATTTAATTTACTCATATATCTAAAAGATAACGCAATGAAAATAGTTCTCTCTTCTTTACTGATAATTAATCTTGGACTTTTAGATCAATGAACTGGCAGAGAATTATGTGCTACTGTGGAAGGGCAACGATCTATGGACTTTTATATTAATGGCTTATTACTTTATGAAAGACTCGATTTGCTAGTGGTCGCCAGCCTATTTGGGAATGCAATTGAGTTGTAATTTTTAAAAAATTTTAAATTATTATTTTAATATATTAATATAAAAAAAATTATTTTAATATATTTTTAAATAAAAAACAATTTAACATCTTTAACTTATTTTGTATGTAGAGTTTAGCATTGCGGCTTGATTATATTTTAAAAATAAAATATTTTTTTTATTTTTAAATTATTGTTTTATGTATTTTTAAATTGTTTTGAAATGTTAATTAAAAATAATTTTTTTAAAAAAAATAATATTATAATTTATTTACAAATAAAAAAAAACTGTAAAAAACAACATCAATCACTTCAAAACAGGCTATTAGATATTTTCGAGGATAGGGCTTGCAAGAGTGTGGTATGCAGGTGAGGACATGACATTGGTGAGTGAAAATTGAATGGGATATTAGATAGCTAATATCATCGACAAGAAATTCGTAAGCCAATAAAAGAAGTCAAGATAAAGTTGTTTGCTGTCCTTTCCATTGTTGACAGCAGCTGAGCAAACCAAAAAGGTCCAAAGTTATCCTCGAAACCACACACAAATATATAATCTTAAGAAAATGTATTCGCTAAAAATAACTATCCACGTCGGATTGTAGCCAATTTGTGGGATTCTCTCTCGATTAGTGCTATATCACTTGTTAAATGGTTGATTAATTTGGAGTATTTAACAATTAAGCCCATAGTTATTAGACCCGGCCCGGGGGTTGACCCGGCCAAGGGGCCGGGTCCCGGGTTTCAAGGGTCAATCCGGGTCAACCCGGATTAACCCATAAAAATTAAAAAAAAATAAAGTTTTAATATTTAATATGAAAAAATCCATGTAAATATAGATTATACATATTATGAAGTTTAAAAGAATATTTTAAAAAGTTTTTTATCCCACATTAAAAAGATATTATGTTAAACTTTTAAGTTAAAGTATTTAAACTAAAAAAGTTTTTTATCCCACATTGAAAAAACATAACTTTTTCCTTGGAAACATAGAGTATATATACTAATGGGTTTCAAATACCACATTGAAAAAACATAACTTTTTTCATGGGAACATGGAGTATATATATGAAAGGGCTTCAAATCCCACATTGAAAATATATTATGTTATCATTTTAAGTTGAAGTATTTAAACCAAAAGGTTTTTTATCCCACATTGAAAAAACATGGTTTTTTTCATGGGAACATAGTGTATATATATGAAAGGGATTCAAATCCCACATTGAAAAAATACTATGTTATCCTTTTAAGTTGAAGTATTTAAACCAAAAGGTTTTTTATCCCACATTGAAAAGACATGGTTTTTTTCATGGGAACATAGTGTATATATATGAAAGGGCTTCAAACCCCACATTGAAAAGATACTATGTTATCATTTTAAGTTGAAGTATTTAAACCAAAAGGTTTTTTATCCCACATTGAAAAAACATGACTTTTTTCTTGGGAACATAGAGTATATATACTAATGTGTTTCAAATCCCACATTTGAAAAAAAAAAAAAACCGGGTCTCGTTCGGGTTCGTCCGGGTCGCCGGGTCCCGGGTCGCCCGGGTTTGGCCAGGCTGTTGCCACAGCCGGTCTTTTGTTAAACCCGGACCGGTCCAGCCACCGGGTCGACCGGGTCCCGGGTCGACCCGCCGGGCCGGGTTTAATAACTGTGCTTAAGCCCGCTTGGGAGTGCGGCGACTTTCAATTTTTTATTTTTATTTTTTAAAAGTGTGTCTATCTTTTAAAAAATATTAAATTAATTATTATTTTAGTATTTCTTGATGATTTTAATTTATTAATATCAAAAAAATTTAAAAGGCATGATCCTTTTGTTAAATTGCAAAGAGATTCTACAAACTTGCTTTAATCCACAACCTATTATATTTTGGAAACTGCATGCAATTCATACTCTCCGGGCTTCAGATTTTAGTTCTCTTTCTTGAGAATTTGTTTGGGACTTTTCTTACAATATTTATTGTGTACGAGTCCTGTATATTATACGAGTTTGCATTTTACTTTATTTTGATGTATTTTCCACGTGTCATGTGGCTCGGGATCACTATATGTTATCGGAGCAGAGAAGGAAACAACCTCGGCTTTCTTAGCTGGAAGATGTGTTAAAAAATGTATGTTTTAAACATTTTATTCTTCCCAGTCTCATTGAAAACGAATGATAATCGTAGGGGAAAGAAGAATCCGTCTAGCTATTTATAATTTTTTTTTTTGACAAGAAAATATACTTCATGCTATTAAATTCAGTCAGAATAGATAGGTTAACCCGATAACCTATAACTTAGTTTGTGATCTTAACTGAATATTAAATTAAATTAAGTAAGAATTAACTAGATTAACTTGATACGTCAACTGTTTACGTATCAAAATTTAATTTATTTTTTTTAGTAAAGGGTTATTTTAATTTTTTATAAAAAAATCTTGAAGTAATATTATTTTAGATTGATTCGAGTCAATTTAAATTAATTTATATGATATATTATCTAGAAGTTAATTAATTAAATCAAATACTGAGGAAAACTAAGTTTAATAACTCTCCCAGGAGCATTTAGCCAGACGGTGCAACTATCGTTTTGCTAAATTTTAATTTTTAATATTTTTAAATTATTTTAATATCTCATATTAAAAATAATTTAAAAAAAATATTATATTTTAAAAAGTTATTATTATTACACTTTCAAATTCAAATGTTTATGGCATCAAATTTTTTTCTCCTTTTCGTCTTCCCAGCCCATGCATGTCAATTTAATTGATGCCATGCATGTCAATTTAATTGCATAAGCATACAGTATTGGATTAAAGCTACTTTTATATAAAATAGAAATCTGATTAAAGTCGATGAATGGGGATTATTGCTTATGCCGAACCACGTGTAATAAAGTAGGGGAATACACGCTCTTAATAAAGTAACGGAACAATAATAATAATAATAATAATAAAAAAACACAGAGAGAGAGTAGGCAGACCTTATGAAACACAAAAAAGTTATGCATAACTGGCCGCTGAGGCCCCAGACCCCCAGTCTCCGGGGGCCATAAGGCGATGACTGATAAAAATTCTTACAAATCTTGATACAGCGACGTAAACAATTTACTTCTAATCAATCCAGTTTAAAAAATAAAATTACTTTTTAAATAAAATTTAATCAAAAAAATAAAAAATAGAAGTAAATTTAATCTTAAAATCATTTTATGTTCAGATAGAAAACAAATCATAAAAAAATCATTATAAATACACCATCCTAGATATAGACGATTTACTAAAAACATGTTTGAAGATAATTTTATTTTAATGTCTAAAATCTAATTTAAAATATTCTTATTTTAATTCAATAATAAATAATACATTTCATCAATTTAATATTCTATTTAAATGATCTTAAAGTTACAAGCCCGTTTATCACTCTGTTTCCTTATGTTTTTTTTTTATATATAATATTTTTCAAATCGTTTATCGTCTAAAAGAAAATCGAATTAGTTCTTTTATAAGTATTTTTTTATAATTTCAATATTAAAATTACAAAAAAATAATTTAATATATTTTTAATTAAAAAATATCACAAACTGTAATAAAAAACATACTATCTCTCAATTAGTATATAGTCAGAGTTTCCTGGTGCTTAACTCTTAAGTTTTTTTTAAAAAAATAGATAAGAGATTCACCGCCTACGCAAAGTAGAGAAGCGGTTGGTGGAAAGGCATGCGTGTGGACCATGACTCTAATTTGGAGGGAGGTATACATCATGGTGTGTGAGCAAGTACAAATGATGTTTTTGGCGTAGGGCCTTCTCTTAAATGAACTCCATCCATCATGCCCTTGGTCCACGTTCGGCAACATCCCATGTGACCCCTTTCACTTTTCTAAAGGACATTTTCGTTCGTCGATTATTCTCTCTCTCACCCATACAGGCAAATAGTCACCAAACTGAATTAAAAATAAAAATAAGATAAGATAAGATAAAATAGTCGCCAAACATTTTTCTTTTCCGTGTTCCTTATCATCCTCACCGAGAGAAGAGATGGGCGATAGACTGTGTTCGATTAAATTTTTATAAATTTATTTTCACCGTAAATCAATTTTAATTCTTTTTTATGAATATTTTTTAATAAAAGTCACTTAAAGATATGTTTGACGACTCCAAAAGATTTCTTCGAGAAGTAATATGAATTAAAATTGACAAGTTAGAAGTTAAAAAAATTAAAAAAAGTTATACTATAATTTTAAAATAACTTGTTTAATATTTTTTTTAAAATAAAACATGTATAAATTGTTATGCATGACTCGTAGGGACACGAATATATATTATTTTAAACTATACAATAAGAGATAGACTTTATCTTATATTATAACTGAAATTATGAATACCATGATGCACACACGAGCACTAGGACAAGCCTGTATACATATGCAAATACGTATGTGAAGATATAGTATAATTTGATTCTTATAACTTGTACATTTTTTTTTCAATTTTAGCCTCTCTTTTTTTCATTGCACGTAGAAGCCATGAATAGCCATTAATTTTATATTTGATAATACTTGTTTTTTAAAATTATTTTTCAATTTAAAATATATTAAAATAATATATATTATTTTAAAAAAATTTACACCAGCATTTTAAAAACTATTAAAAAAAATTTATATAAAAAAATAAATTTAATATTTTTTACAATGAAAAGTTCTTGAAAAAACAAAAAACAAAAAATTTTAATATCACAATCTAAAACGTTCATAAATTAAATTTTTATAGAAGATTAGCATGAAATTCAACTTTCATGTGCCAAGCTGAATAAAATCAAACCAATCAAAATTTTCGCAATTTTCTTTGAAATATTCCAAAGCAACACAACCTCGTGGGAGAACATTTACTGGTTGTTAATAACTAACTTAGATTTCCTGGGAAGCTTATATTAAATACCGAGCTATTCCACCAAGTATTTTTTTTTTTTAATCTCTTTAATTTCGAGCACGACTAGAATTTCATCATGCAAAAAATGATTTCGTGAAATAAGCTCAACAAAAACATTTAATTCGTGCCCCTGGGAATGAAGAAATATTTTAATTTTTTTCCATAAAAGTAAATTACCAAATTATCCTAACCTAATCAGTCAACCTTCCTATGCCCCCTCCACGCCCGACCTTTTTTTCTTCCCTTTCGCCTTGCACCTTTTCCCGTTTAAAGCCCACGCCATCACCATCGAGGTATCAACTTCCCCGTGCCGTTTCCCACAAGAACCACGGAAGTTAAACAACTCCTCCACAATCAACCAGGAAAAAAAAAATAAAAAATCAAACATTAAATATCTGTTTATTAATAAAAAAATATTTTTTATTTTCTACTTTTTGGTTGTTTTACCTTTTAATTAAAAAAAATTGTTAATTTGCAGAGAATGAAAATCTTTTTATTTAAAAATAAAAAATACATCAATATTACAACTATTTTCTATAAAAAATAAAAATCATAATTTACGATAGTTATCTTAATATTTTATATTCATGATAATATAATTTTAAAGTATTAATTTTATTTTATTTTAATTAAATATTATCATAAAAAATTACATTGTCAACTTAAAAAAAATATTTATATTGGATTTATAATAAAATTCAATTTACGATACTATAATAATTATAATCTTTTATATTATCAAAAAGTTCTTATATATTGACCATGTTTTATTTTTATTTAAAAAATATTAAAATACTTATAAAAAAACCCGTAAATAATCTGTTTTTCAAATCCAATATATTTTTTTAAATAAAAAACATTAATTTCAATAAAAAAAATCCTAGTTTTTCGTTTTATAATTTTATTTTATTTTATAAAATTAAAATATTACATGTTTCTTACAATCCCTAAATTAATCATGAAATAATAATAAGTTTTTTTTTAATGACAAAAATATTCTCACATTAACCTTAACATGATAAGATTAAATTGTTTATTCATGAAATTCTTGATATGTAATATATTTATAATTTCTTTTTACTCACAACCTAGCTCCTATTGGATTCGAATCCGAAATGATAAGGTGGTTAACAACAAACTAGCTCATCACAAAATTAAAGCTTCAAAGGGTGGAAAAAATCCAAGATTATTAGTAAACGGCGTTACCGAATTGGCAAGAACATTAATTAAATCCCATTAAATTCGTTATTCACAATCCTCTCTCTCTAAAATATCGCCCTTCCTTCTTCCTTCGTTCTCCCTCTCACCTAACAAACAAGATGCTTCCAAAAATCCAGAGAAACTGAAACAGAAAAGAAAACAATGAAAAACTCTCACACAAGCACACTACTCTCTTCCTCTTAGATCTCCAAAAAAACCCTATCTTTCCTTCTTATTTTCCCCTCTCATTCATATAGATTCTCTTCTTTGTTGTCTCAACAATTTCTCTAACGCTTCGTTCCTCTTTTGCTAATTCCACGAAGAAATAGAATCGCTCCTTCTCCGTTCTTCATTTTCTGTAATTCTTAATTGTTTTTTGGTGATTCCGACTCGGTTGAGAACTGATTCGGCCGGCATTTCCGATTTCGCGGTGGTTTTGGTACTTCTCTTGGCTCTTATTTCAATACGCTGACGATTTTTTTGGTATATTTTTTTGTGTGATTTTTAGGTTTCTGTTTGGTTTTTTCAGTAGTGAAATGCTGAAGTGAATATATACATAGAGAAGAGAGAATGGACGATAGAGGAGGATCATTTGTGGCTGTGAGGAGGATTTCTCAAGGTCTCGAGCGAGGAAATAATACTTGCCATTCAAGTTCTGGTAATCTTGTTTTAACCTTTTCTCTCTCTGTTAACGTGCTATTCTTATTATTCTTCCGTGTATTTTTTTGATTACTGGATCTGTGGCTTGAATTGAATTAATTTATTTACTATTAATTTGGTTTTGAGTAACAACAAAATTCTTCACGCTACCTTCATGTTTCCTGATATTCAAATTTGTTGTGGTAGGTTACTTACTTTGTTTCTAATACTGTAATTTTATGCCTATTACTACTTTGATTTGCATTAGTTGCTTTTTTGTTTTAGTTCATGGTTAAAGGCTTAAAGCTATAGGTGATTTATGGTTACTCATCATGTTAGAAATCGTTTTTTTTTCCTTTTAAAACACTTCAATCTGAAGTCGATGCATCAATTTTTTTGTTTGGATGTTAATTTCATGCTACAATCACATTTTGCTTTCATTTACTTGTCAATAATTTGGATCTATTACTTTAATGAAGCATATTTATGTTTCTGTGGTTTAGAAGAAAGATTGTAGGATAATGAGCTTGAAGCATGCTCATTAAGAAGTTTGATGTTCTTTCCTGATTGTATGGAGGATTAGTAATGAAGCATGTGGATCGTTTTCTGCTTGTTGAACTTGGAATATGGTTGCATAGTGGACTGTGAAGCTTCACTGTTGAAGTTGTAGAAATTTCATCTTTCAACCGTAAGTTTTTATTTTGTCACAGCTGAGGTTGTGGCAGGATCAGCAGCCTGGCTTGGCCGTGGTCTTTCCTGTGTTTGTGCACAGAGAAGAGAGAGTGATGCTCGTCCATCATTTGATTTAACCCCTCCACAGGTATTATTCATACTAGATCAATTTAAATCTAATTTTATTTCCTTGTGTCTATTTCACAGGGAAAACAAGCTTACGGGGAGCCACTTTCATGATCTATGTTTCTGCATTTCCTTGTGCCTGTTTTTTTTCCCCATGTGTATCGAGTTTGTAATGTAAATCCAACACTTGTTCTGTTTGCGATGGATTATAACAAAAACACTGAATGGTTTTTTCTCCTTTTTAATTGTTTTTGTACTCTTCTGTTGCTTTCTTTAATCATTTGTGGTTCATTCCTCAAAAGTCTGGATATTTTTCTGTATATGGTTTCCCATCTGTTCCCTGTTGCCCTGTAAACCTGCTAATTTCCCGAGGTCAAATCCTCTGGTTTAGTTTGGGTGAGAAGAGGATTCAGATACGGTCAAGAAGAGAGTAGTTGATGTTTTAAATTATGGGTCTAATCCGGGCCTTTGGCTGATATAATTAATGAATTGATATTTGAGGACAGATTGAAAATTTTAAAATTTGTTCTGTTGCATAATAGTTCTCTTGGGATTTTTGGCAGTTTTATTATAGTGCAGCAATGGCACTTCCTGCAATTCTTGCTAGCAAATTTCTAAAAGGACAACTGTTTCATGCTACCATCTTTTAATATATATTCCCAAATATATGACTCTCTTGAGCTTGATTTCCTTGAGACCCTGTCTTTCCACTTCTCATCATATGATATTGTCACATAATTCCTACTCATTCTGTGCCCATTAATCCATGTTATTTATCACAACTATGCTGGGCAGTAGTGGTCGTTCCTTGTGTGAACATCATGGATGTCATACTTCTTGGGAAAAGTAAAATAAAAATCATTAACTTTTGCACTATTTTTTCATATTCCAATATTCTTTATAGTGTTACCAACTCGACTATCAAAGTTCATGTACCCTGTTAATATTAGTCTTGTGTTTTCATTAATGTTAAAACAGCTACAGAAGTAATGCCAGATGAGAATTATCAAAGCTACTGATCTTCCATTTTAAAACTATTTGTTGCCCTTGCTTTCAATTTAGTGACTTACCGTACTTTCCATTTAAATTAGTATATTTTTGTTATCTCTTTGATGCATTCAGGAGGAATGCTTGCAGAGGTTGCAAAGTCGTATAGATGTCGCCTATGATAGTTCAGTTCCTGAGCACCAGGTACCCATCTTCTGAAGGTTCATTGAGGATCTGGATGTGACAGAAATAGAATTAGTACAACCAATTTAAAATATGTAGATGAATTGCACGTTTGCTAGGTTTTTCATTCTCATGAGTCCTTAACTTTTCAATTCAATATATCTCATGTTGCCAATGATAGTTCAGTTCCTGGGCACAGGTACCCCTTCTTCCGAAGGTCCATTGATGATTTGGATATGACAGGAATAGAATCAGTACAACCAATTTAAAGTATACAGATGAATTGCTTTTTTGCTAGATTTGTCATTCTCATGAGTCCTTAACTTTTCAATTCAACTTATTTCATGCATAGAATTAGGTCATTAATTTTTGAAACGTGAAGGCTCCCTGATTGCATTATTTTTTACTATTGCTGTTTTCCTCTAGGAAGCTTTGAAAGCCTTATGGAATGCTGCCTTTCCTGAAGAAGAACTTCATGGCTTGATATCTGAGCAGTGGAAGGAAATGGGTTGGCAAGGAAAGGATCCTTCAACAGACTTTAGGTAGACCATTGGTTCCTTTATTAATTCCATGTTTCTGCTTTCATTATTTCCACCTTCATTGCCTTTTTATGCTTATGATACTTGTATTTATTTTTTCAGGGGTGGTGGTTTTATATCATTGGAGAATTTGTTGTTCTTTGCTAGGAATTTTCCGGTATGTCTAGTTTTGCAACCTTAGTCAACTTAATCTGCTCTGTTGCTCCCTAAGTCTTTTTAGAATCGTTTTCAGCTGAAATCGTGGAAGCATGAACTATTATATTACATTTTTTAATGGACTCAACAATATTTATACTCGGGCTTTATTGAGATTGCTCTACCTCATGGCATTGGTACATTCGTATGTGTTCCATTGACAATAGTTGTCGCAGTTTTATTGTTTACCAAATGGTTGATAAGTTGTAACATTAGCAACCCTATGCAAAAGCTAGCGTGGTACTTTTTTTTGAAAGTGATGATTTTAAATTAGGACTGTTTAAATTTTGTTATCTTTATCATCTTTGTTTTTTTTTTTAAATGAAAGCAACCATCCTGTCCATGCAGACGTCCTTCCAGGATCTTCTTCAAAAGCGAGAAGGTGATCGATCAGTATGGGAATACCCATTTGCTGTAGCTGGTGTGAACATCACTTTTATGCTCATTCAGATGCTTGATCTTGAAGCAGGTATTCTCAGGGAAAAGTTCTTTTTGTTTGGGAACCCATAGCACTCTAAACTGGAGGAGTTGACCGATTTCCAAAGTTTCCTTTCAATGGTTATTAGTATTTAATGGTTTGCTCTGAGATAATATTGGTCTTTGGTTTCTGTTGGATATTAAGGATATCTTGAAGTTTGATGCCCCATGGATTTGGTTTACATGTCATTCTGAAGTAGTTTATCTTGCTTTTGAGATTTTCAAATGAGGCTCATGATTTTCTTCAAACTTGTTTTTACCAGCTTCTTGTAGGTTTTCTTGAATGTTGTTTTGCTTTTTCCAGGCCATCATGTTTGTACTTTTGTTTTAGCCATGCAAAACTTAATAGAATTCTTTTATATCCAAGCTGCATGCAATGTATATTTGAAATTTTGAATTGGAATTCATTTCTGGATTAACTGTTTAAAGCTCAATATAATTATTTGATATCCATGGGACATCCAAAGTGTAGTCTTGAAACTAGATTTTCAGAACTGGAGCTTGATTTTCTGGAAATGTAAACTGTGTGCTTCTATTCTACAGTCAAACCACGCACGCTGGTGGGGGCAACTTTCTTGAAGTTTCTAGAAGGTAATATTAAGCAAGCTTCCAAGTTGCTAGAACTTTATTTTGGCTTAGAAATGCTTTTGATGGAAAATTTGTAGAAATTGCATGCATGGAGGGAGGCATTGCTTGTTCTGCATGTTCATCTTTCTTTTTTTCCCAATACATTGTCGTGGAAAATTTTGTATTTTAGTGTAGAAAATGTACTCTTCACTATCTGATTCAACTAAGCTTAACATCAAAAGTATCTATCCTGGTTACCCTTTTGGCTTGACTTATGGCTTTTGCCTTGGCAGAGGATGACTCAGCATTTGACCGTCTCTATTGCATAACGTTCAAGCTAATGGATCATGAATGGCTTGACATGCACGCTTCATATATGGACTTCAATGTATGTTTTCTTCCATCATAAAATTCCTTTTAGAGATGGGGAAAGACTTTTAACACTTCCATGTTGCATGAATTATCGTTCTATCTTGCGTAGTAGCATCCGGGTTTGAAGAATTAAATATTTTCTACTCGTGAAATTCTTTTGGGGCGAGCCTGAGGCAGTCTTGCTTTGCATAAAGCTATGAATGACGTATGGAAGTGGTCTGGGTGCACTGATGCTCTCTGAGACGCACTAACATTTATTAAATGCACTCAAATGTTTGCATAGATCTTGACACTAACGAAACCATAATTTTATATGTTTTTTTCACCAGGCGGTAATGAAATCCACACGCCGCCAGCTAGAGAGAGAGCTCCTGTCTGAAGACATAACACGGCTAGAAGAATTGCCCTCTTACACCCTTCTTACACGATAGTATAGCAGTTGGAGAGTTAAGCTTTCATGTAACAGAAAAACCTCTGCCAGCATTTGGCACGTTTGGGTTCCTGCCACTTTCTTCTCCTTGTTCCTTTTAGTTGAATGGTGTTTTGTACATGATATGTTGTTTCTCATTAAAACTTTAGTCGAAGCTATGTTAGTGAATTCCCCCATTTAATCTCCATAAAAAGGGTTTGTTGAGTTTGTCAAGTATCTTGTAGCGGAAAAGGGGAAGAAGAAACTTCTTGAGTTTTATAAAGGATGAATACAAGTGTGGTTGCGTTTAGGTTCCAAATGCAGGTTTGAATTGTTTAGGTTAATTCCCTTGAGTTTTGTTAATAGGAAACTTCTTTGAAACGATTGTTGGTGGTGTTATGAATTGCCTACTATCATCACATCACAATTTTGTTCCAGACTTTCTTTGCAAAAACTATCATGATTCACATCTTCCTTCCCAAACAAACAAGCAAATCTTAGGGTATAAATTCTTGGATAGTGTTTGGTATAGTGTTAATTGTTGTTTGAATATATTAAAATAATATTTATTTATAAAAATAATTAATTTTTTTGAAAAGTATTTGAAAAGCACTAGGAAAAAAATAGGGCATTTAAGTTCACTTATTTTAAAGATATTTTGTGCATTTTAAAAGTGCATTAAAAAAATTATTATTTTTTATTTTTAATTAATTGTTTTTGTATTATATATGTTCATATCAAAAACAATTTTTAAAAAATAAAAAATTATTGTTTTAATATATTTTAAACAAAAAACACACTGCTGGTAAATTCTATGATATTTTCAAACACCCCCAAGACAGAATATTGACAACGGCATTCTAATGACCTCTTCTCTTCTATTTTGTTTTTGTCTTGGGAATACTGTGTATCAGGTGGAATTGAACATATTTTCTGAAAGATTTACTTGGAACCCTTGCTTTTCATTCTAGACAAGGGCAAAGATTTTTTACCTCGAACAAAAACCCGGAAAAATATATTAGAACCCATGCTTCCTTTGTTTAAAGGATGGCATAAAACAATTGGTCATTGGATAAAATCCGTTAGTTTCAGTCTTTAAAATCATGTCATACTTGTATATAAATGGCAAACAAGGCCTTCCGAGTACGGGTAATGGTGTGATTATAGGCAGCAAGACATGGACAAACGAATAAAACGTAGATAAAATAAACATGCACGCCTAGCATTTGTTCTTTCAAAATTCACTTCATATAAATATAACTCAACATCAACTCAATTCAACTGTTACCGATGTAGATACCTCAAGTAGCAGCATAGCTTGACAAAAATGCTGACAGGCACAACTTAAGCAAGTAAACAAAGCAAAGGAGCCACAGCCATCAGGAGCAAACATGAGAAGCAAGATAACTAGAATGGCTGGTGGCAAACAACTTCTAGACTGACAAGAGTTTACTCATAGATCCATTGGTGAAGACTGCTCTGCCAGTTAGTTGGGCCTTCTGGGAACCACAGTCCAATTTCCTTAGTTGCACTCTCAACTGAGTCGCTTCCATGAATAACATTCCTGCAACGCAGCGGCAATTCTTCAGCATCAGATATATTTATACCACTGATTTGAAGATGCATTTCAAATATTTTGCTAGAGACTCGATTCTAATAAGAATGATTTAAGGCCACATCCCTAAAAAAAATAGACAATAACAACACAACATTTAGAAAAAACAACTGACCTCCCAACATGAATAGCAAAATCACCGCGGATAGTTCCAGGTTCAGAAGCTGAAGGATTTGTAGCTCCAATTATCTTCCGGCCAGTGGCAACCACGCCTTTGCCCTCCCAGATCATAGCAACAACAGGGCCAGAAATAATATACTCGACAAGACCAGAAAAGAATGGCTTTGTGGCCAGGTCCTCATAGTGCTTCTCAGCAAAAGACTGCTCAACGGTCAATAGTTTCAAACCTAAACCCAAACAATTCATACTAAATCAGCAACCAGCATGATACTTCTGTATTATTTTACTTTTAATTAATACCCAAATGTAACAGAACAGTAATGATGTATTGTTTAAGCCATTGAATTCCTCCAAAAATCTTCGTTAACAACACATGCACAACAATTTCAACATTTGAAGAAATCAAGAGCAAATTAATCACCTTTGAGAGTGAAGCCCTTCTTCTCAAATCTTGAAATAATCTCACCAACCTGAAAAGTGTAAGAATCTTTTCAGAATATTGATTTTTCTAAAAGATTCCAACCAGTTATCAAACACTAAAAATCCCTTTTGGGCTTAAAAGCTTTCGCTTTCCAGAAAAATAATTCAAACCCATGATAGATCTAATCTCTGCCTTCTTTCACCACAGACAAGCACTAAAACTGTAACTTTTATCAATAATTCTTTCAAGAAATCGATAACACGAGAACCCCAGTTCAAGAAAAGAAGGAAAAGAAACTTACGAGTCCTCTCTGGACACCATCGGGCTTGATCATGATGAAGGTTTGCTCCATTTTCTCTTGCTTGATATTTTTTTCTCTTCTGTTGCAGTGAACGAGCAAAATGCCAAAAACAACGAGCGTCGAAGAAAGTGAGACGACGACTTTTATACGTAACAAAAGAGAAGCAAACCCTAGTTGGTATGGAATATTCGATCCAAAATTAGATTTTTTCTTTGTTTTGTTCTAGAAATGAGGTAATTATTATAGTTGTTGGACTCACTCGAGGAATGATTTGGGGAAAAAAAAAAGAAGCCTGGACTAAATAGGTTGGGATTATTGGATGCCCCAGCAAGATTTAGCTAAATGGACTAAATTATTAAAAATTTAGCTTATCATATTAATATTCTATTCAGTTATTATGATGCAAAATAAAAAAATATTAAGCCATTTCCTGATTAGATTTTTATCTGTCAAAATTAAAAAGAAATCTACTCCATATAAAAGAAAAATATTTATTTTTTATATCATGATGCAAAATATATGTCAATAAACTCAACTATATTATATTTTAAAAAATACGTTATTTCCTTCTTTTTTTTTAATATATAGTCTTATTTATGCATAGCACAAGATTATATAATATAAAGTAATTTTTTTAAATCACCCCAAACCTAACGTACACAGTAGCTTATTGACATTTTATTTTGACTGTTAAACGCCTAAAATACTTACAAATAGGTTTATTGATACACATGCTATGTAATGTATTTGTCAAGAACACTAATATATATAAAAATAACATCGAATTTGAAATCATCAGCTAAATTACAAGATGGGCCTGGGCAACCCGTCGCGAGGATGGATGCAAAATCGAGCCCAAGGGAGCAGCCCAGTAGCTTTTAGGACCATACCACCTTTTTTGTTATTCATGGTCCGGGCTGATATCTAGTAAAAAAAATTCAGATAATTATCCGGGCCCAACTTTTTAGAGCACTGAGGATTAATTTAGCCTACGCATATCCATTGTGCTGCGCTTTGTTAGATATATGCAATCAAAATTAGAAAACCATCCTTTGCTTACCGTGTAAAAAATCCTAATAAATATATATGTTGTTAGACCGGTCTGGAGACTGACTCAAAAAAAAAAAAAAATCGGGTTATCAGGTAATTCACGGGTTATCGAATCAATTATTCCTATTAAAGCAATGCTATTTTTTTTTTTTTATTAAAGTTGACACAATCAAATTATTTTTCAATTTAATTTAAAATCCAGCTAGGTTACACTTTGGGTCAACCGATCAGTTAACGATTATGGTGCTCCCTGTTATAAATCCCATCCCACTTTTTTCACACTCCTAGTTTTATAATCATCACCAGCTAGCAGAAAGGCCACACCGACCTCACATATGTTCAACCCGTATCATTGATTCAATAAGTGGCTTCCGAGCAAAGACATGTCGAGGATATATGCATGCACTTCAAATAATAATAATAATAATAATAAAAAAGCCATGTTTTAAATCAAGACACGGTTTTCATTTCTGTAAGAAAAAGAAAAAGAAAGAGAGAGGAAGAAAAAGAAAATATAACCACGAGTTATTTTGAGATGCTACCGATTGGTAGTTGGCTATCTAGCTGAACAAAAAATCAAATGAATATATATGTAGTGGCAGATTTTGCCATGATTGATAACTTTTAGTGGCAACAACGCGGGGGAGCAGCCCATGACAATATCGGAATGATGTGCAAAAGCTCCCAATTGAGTGCATCTGGAAATTGGATTGAGAATCTTCTGTATGTATAACAGCTTCCAAGCATATTAGGGTTCGCATTGTCGCCCAAATTACAGTATTTGTCAAAATTGTCACATGTCATGCCTAAATTGTCAAAGTTTACAAGCCAACACTCTGCACTAACGCGGTGATGCGGTTGGTCTGGTGCTGTTATGGTTCTAGCTACCTTAACCACCATGAATGCCGGGCTTTAAGTAGCAAGAGAGATGTTAATGATGCTAGCTCTAAACTATAATGCCATATGTGTGAAACCAGCTAGCCTCTTTTTTTTTTTTTTTTTTTTAATATTAGGATATGATGGCTCGGGGAAGCATGTTAATATATTATTCGGCAAGCACATATGAACTTGCATGATAACTGACCTAGATGAGTAAGTGGTTATGGATTATTATATCATTTTTAACTTCATTACCGTACTTTAAGAATGTTTTTTTCCCATGAATTTCGTTTACTGGTATGAACAGCCTGCGTTTGACATAGTGGAGATAAACTAAGTTTTTGATATATAAAAAAAAAAAAAAAAAAAGAAAAAACTATTTCCCCAACTGTGTGAACACAGACAGTGTGTAAATAGGGTCACCAGTGACTTGAAAAAAGAGAGAGTACATTTGGCTTAATTTCACCCGCTTGATTTCGGATTTTGATCTGGTAAATTCGATGTCTATTGTCTTTGACCAAATTGCTAATGATTGGTTATTTAATACTCCGCAAGAGCTCGTGTGGTGAATTCCTCAAATTGAGTTCAAGTTTCTTCCTTTTGGCTTCAGATTTTTCTTTTTTTTGGGTAAATCACTTAATGAATGATCTTTTAGCATCGAAAGGATTCCACTCTGAACAATCAACTTGAATCTGTTGTACCTGAAGTTCAAGCTTTTACCACGAGCTCTCTCGCCAATGAGATTTTGTCTTGCTAGTTCGGCTAGAATGAATTTTTGACTGACCTTTTTTCCCTTCCAAATCTAGCTTAATCATGCAAGATATCAAAGGGTGTTATTGACTTAGTTTACAGAGTTATCATAAGCCCTGCTAAATTCACAGCTGAAAGATGATCGCAAGTTAGTTTGGTGAGGATTGCGAAGGCTCACCTACAAGAACATTCCCTTCAATGTTGCAACCGATTAATGAAACTAGCTAATTGAAAAGGAAAAGTAGACTGGACAAGGTTTGAGGGACAGTGGGATCCACCAAATATCTGATGCCTCACTCTATCATCATGAAACTTGGAAGACTTTAGTAGTTGATTGAAAGGCCATGATGATTGCATGGAATTCAGCATATACTGCCTTTGGTTACCCTCCCTTTTCTCGCTTCAAATTGGATCTTTTGAGCTACATTATTGAGTACACTTTTGAACTTGAATTTTAGAAATGATGAACTTGTCGGATCCGTGAGTAAGCATACTTTTTCCCTTAGCACAAGTGTTCGGACATTGTTTTAGCAGTAAGGTTAATATATGTCTAGTAATGCTATCAAAACTATTTTTGTAAATTTTTAAGATCAATATATCAAAATAATAATAAAAATACAAATTTAATATTTTTTCAGGTAAAAAACAATTTATAAAAAACTTTGAAAACGTGTTATACCGTATATTGCAGATTGTTTTGGGACCAGGCCGGGCATGTTGACACACTGATAAAATTGACTTGTAAATTGCTAGACTGATAAATACAAATGTTGATATATATATATAGCGGTTAATGTATTGATCTGTTGGTGTGTAGTACTCTACATGGATCTGTTGATCTAATGTCCTGTGAAGATATTCTAACACAACAGTGATCACATACATACATGCACTAAAGTTATGCAGTTGTGTACGTGTTAATAGTTTCTGCCCCTTTCCATTGCGGCATCGTTTCAATTTTGGAACTCTGACAGTACTGGAAGAACAAGCCGAGCTGGTTGATTTTTTTTTTGCTTTTTTTTATTAACCTGCTAAAACCTTCTCTGATAAATGAGTATTTGAAAGTTAAGTTTTTGTGTTTTTAGTTTTAGTTTTGACTTTTTATATTTTAATATGTTTGAAATAAAGTCATTCTATTATTTTTTTTAAAATTCCCTTCATATTTTGCATATAAAACTAGCAAAATAATTTAAAAATATTCTTAGTTTCAATAACCTTTAACTGAAAAATTATTACAGGAACCTGCCCCACCACTTAAGATCATATCAGACTAATAGAATTATTAGAAATCATTAATGAATTTGAACAAGTACATGTAATAATTTTTTCCTTTAACCTAACTAGTCAGTTTTAGATTTTCTAATGAAATCAATTTTAAATTTTAGAGATAAAATTTAATATCATAATTTTAATTCTCCATCCAAAATTCTTGGTTTTGAATTTTAAAAACAAAGAAGAGATTTTAAGGCTATTGGTGTTTTATGAGACAAAAAAAAAAGAGCATTTAGGTTATTAGCTTTATTTAAAAAAAAATTAAAACCAAAATTTTTGGATGGAGAATTAAAATAATGATATTAAATAATAAATTTATTTTATTATTTTCAAAATTTAAAATTAATTTTATAAAAAAATTAATATGCAGTAGCAAGCATGTTTTAAGGACTTTCAATTTTTTAGAAAGCTTTAATTGTTAAAAAATAATACATTCTGAAACTTTCCGGTCATATAAAAGTTTGATTATATATATTCAGCTGAAAAAAATAGAAAACAAACCAACAAAATATTGCAAGTCATATTCGATTCATGAGCTGACATGTTTTCAATTATTAACAGGCACAGAGGCAGTCACTTAAATTTGTCACCCATTTTCATTTCCTTATTTTTCATTTTTTTTTAGTTTTTATTTGCATGTGTAAAGTAGTGTTTGGTTACTCAATTAACTGGAATACAAAAAACAGAAACAATAAAATAAAAATATATTTGGTTAAAAAAAAAAAGATATAAAAAAATATCTATTTCTAAGATAATTTTAAAAATTTTAAAGTGAATTTTTATAGTTTCAAAACATGAGGTACAAAGAAGATATGTATTCAGAGATAATATTTATTATTTTTTATCTCTAAAATATCATTATAAAAAACTTTAAATTACTAAATTATCCAACTAAGATATGTAATGATAAGAATAGTTATTAACATAGTTTTAAAACTCAATTTGGGGGCTGATTTAGGGCGAAACCCGAGTCAGTGGTCGAGTGCCGAGCCATGGGTTGAATTGACCCGTGTCAGCATAAGAACAAAAATGATTATTATCAAAGTTTTAAAACCCGATTTGGAGGTTGACTTGAGGTAAGGCCCGAGTCACTAGCGAGGTTAACCGTTAATACAGGTCAATGTAAGGACAAAAATGGTTATTATCATAGTTTTGAAACCCGAATCAATGGTTGATTCGGGATAAGGCCCGAGTCACGTGTCGGGATGGTAAATTACTCGGTCAACATAAAACAAAAATGATTATTATCATAATTTTAAAATTTGATTTGAGGGTCAACTCGGGGCAAGGCCCAAGTCACAGATTAGAAAGTTCAATATGAGTTGACTTGAGTCAATATAATGATAAAAATTGTTATTATCATAATTTTAAAATCTTACTCGGGGGTCGACCGAGACAAGATTCAGGTCACGAGTCAGGAGGGTCAACTCGAGTTACCCAAGAATTTTTTTTTTTAAATTATAGAAGCAACCTTGTTTTGACCAATTTTTTTAAAAATAGTTAGCAGGTTTTTAATCCGTGTTTTTTTCCAGGTTGACTTGGGTTTTTGACTAGGTCATGTCAAGTCAATCCTTCCTCTATTTTTTTTAAACTCGAACCATTCCAGGCCTTAGGTCAAACAATCAAGTCAATTCTGGTTTTATAACTAAGATTATTGTAATATTATTAATTTCAACATTTAATATAAACTAAAGTAAGAAAAAAATAATATTCAATTATTTTTTAAAATATATAAATTTAACAACAATACATATTAATGGTAAAATAGATTTTTTTTAATATTTTATTTTGTCTTGTCCACCATAACCAAATATGATATATAAATAATTATTTTATCTTATACTTCATTATCAAATATAATTTTGTTTTTGTTTTTTTTTATCTTATATTTTCTATTTCAATTATCTTTTTCTTCTTCTATCTTGAAATAGTAACTAAAAGATATCTAAAAAATGCAACGGAAGGGGTAGCTTATAAAACCATTATCATCTAATGGCCATTGGATTTGATTCCAGTTGATTTCCTTCCACTATCTTATCCATCCAAATAATCATAAAAATGGTGTCAACTCTCACAGCATCGCTGGAGTTTCCTGAAGTAACGTTTATTGAACAAGATAAAGTTCAATTTACTTATTTTTCTTCACAGAAAAAGGTTCATTTTCATCATGATATATATTCCATATCCACTTATTTGGTTGTGACAAAGGATCCACATCTTAATCAATTGCTAATATATATGGTAAATATTATATATATATATATATATATATATATATATATATATATATATATATATATATATATATATATATATATATATCTGACTCAGAAACAACTTCAATCTATAGGTTATAGGTCCAAGATGTAAAATATAATCAAATGATTATCCCATAACATTTTATTTTTGTTCGCAATAATTAAGAAAAATATGTTAAAAGAGCAAAAATATATTTGACTGGGAACATGGATAAAAATATATAAAAAATTCATTTATATGATAATTAGAGTATTTCTCTCTCTCTCTCTTCTCTCTAATATCCTTAACACTATCTAAGAATCAATTCTTCCCGTATTAAAACTAAAGCCCTCTTAAACGGTTCTTTTATACTTAGATATTCCATTACAAAAGAAAAAAAGTTTTTATCTCGCACCCTTCTTTAATCAAACCCCAATATACCAAGAAATTAAGTGCTTCGTTTAGGAACATGGTTACCCCGCATAGACATAGCCATAGCCATAGCCTCTTCGTACACCGAGTACATGAATAATGAGGAATCTCGATCCGAAATGAAGAACAATGTATGGTTGATCTCTCAGTCTCATTTTTCACTCATTTCTCTACCAAAATTCGCCCACAATAACTCTCTTGAAAGGACAAAACTTAATGCTCCTGAAACCTCTTTGGAAATCCAGACAGGTCCTGAGGAGTTCATAGATCAAATTCCAACGCATGGCCTGAAGTCATCATGCAGATAATTAAGAACAAGGAGGTGCATGGATGTCAAAGATGCGAGAGAAAGGGAGAAGATTCTTCAAGCTGTGGGGACTGACATAATTGAATGTTTTGAAGAGAATTATTCAGACCACAACATGGGTACATGATAGATAATTGGGGATAATCCATGACAAGCCATTCTCCTACATATACAGGCTCTATATGTGGAATTTCAAGTCGCCTTGTGGGACGATATGCGACAGCCCCGATGTATATTTAACTACTCTTTGCTTGTAAGGGCAAGGTGTTCCTTTTCCAAGATTTACTGCAAATAAATGGAATTATGAATTTTTTTTTATATATATATATATCCAACCCCATTTTTAATTTCCAATCAAAGGAATGAATGAAATTGGAGAATTCACTCTGGATTGAACTCCTTTATTTCAAGGGTAAATGATATATTATGTTGGTGAAAACCAAATTATCAGTTTAACCTCAATGGTTAAGATTTTATTTTATAGTAAATGGTTAGAATTTTCTTCAAATTAACAATTATTTTTTTCTAAAAAAATCTAAGATTTGGATTACTCCTAATTAGGAGTCAAATCCCAAGCAGTTTTACTTGAAATTCAAACTTCAGGAAAAACTTGTGCATCACATAAATAGTTAACAACTCATTAAAGTCTCAGAAAAAAATACTGCACTCTATTTACATTATTCAACATGTTCATGAAGTACAGTCTAGTTCTTCGATTAACTTCACACATAGATCCGTGCACCTTTCATAGATTTCTTAAATTCCACCGATGATTTTCGACAAGTTTGGAAATTGTGGTACCTTCAAGAGTCTCATTTTTCCTCATGTCGGCCGAGTGAATTCACAAGCAGCTTGAATTCTTCTTGACTTTGCTGAGAATAGGGTTGAATCTCAAGTCACCATAACATCCAACTCAAATATGCCGGCAGATTATACTCCGTTCCTGTTGACTTACTGTCCTTAAATTGTCGCATTTCTAGATTTGCAGCCACGTATTTCATTTATTCGGTAGCCTCTTACGTTCAAAGAGATAAAAAGAGCTGAAAAGATTGCTTGATGTTTTGAACAGACAAAATAAAAGATTTGTAATGCTTCCTATATCATACCTTTTCTTTTAGAAAATGACAAAGCTTTCGATATCTTTTGGTGGAGTGGTTGCTTTAATTAATAAATAATTTTTTCTTGATTCCATAGAATTCAAACTCGGATTTTTTTTAAAGGAAAAGGAAGAGAGAAATTGAGAAAGAATTAAGTTATGATTTGTTGCCAAAGAAATTTGTCTTTGCATACAAATTATAGTAATTAAATATCATATAACTTTTCACAAGAATTTTTCTATGTACAGATCAAGGTATTTTGAAAACTAATGACTTGCTCACTTTTTAATTGGGTCTTAGATAAGCAGTTGTTTACATTTACAATTCACTAGAAAAATCATTTTTTTGTAGCTTCTTTATAGATTAAAACTCGAGATTATAACATGAGAAAATCTCTTTTATTTAACTAAACTAATTAATTACCTGAAAAATAATAAAAGACTTCATATTCACAAATTGAGGCAGGCAATTGGGTAGAGAGTTAGTCCATTAATTATTTTTTTACTAAACATTAATGAGAATAAGATTTGTAATTAGAGCAATGGAATTTAAACTAAACTATAAAACTCAATGTATTCCATTTATAAACTCCTCATCTCTTAAAACATTTGTTCTCCTTTATAAAGTTCGATCAGCTCATTCACTGAAAAAATCTCTTAATACATTTTGCAGAGGCAGCGTATATATGATTTCTCCACAAAGTCAGGCTCTTTGTCTCGGAGGGAAGCCCCTTAATTTCGTGCTTCATGAATCAAAAGTTATTCTTCAGTGCCCAGTATGTAACGAAGTGATCTGAGCCCCTTCTCATTCCATAAAGACGTACGTCTTGTTCAGTCCAGCTAGTTAAGGACACACATTTTCCATTACCAACAGACTATGGTAACTTAGAAAAAGTTCATCTGATCATAAATATAATTAAACATGTATATTGTTTGTGCTGTTGTTGTTAGGGTGTTGAAATAATGGGGGGTTTCTAGTTGCAGTTGATGTTGGTATTGTGGGGGAAGTTGGGAGGGACTTTTCATAGATAGATAGAGATAGAGAGAGAGAGAGAGAGGACTGTGGATGAAGTAACAGGTGAGAGTGAGTGGAAGGGACGGGGGCCATGATAGTTTTTCTTTCATTTCTCTCTTTTGCAGGTAAGGTAAATAAGGGTGGCCCGAGTGGACAGATATTCATAATGTATACAGAGTACAGACAGATATATATATAGATACATATATATATATATATATATAGCTTATATTGGAATTTGATTTGGCAAGATTTGAGAGGTTCTTATCTTTTTCATTTTTTCAACTGTCATAGACATGTGTTGACATGGATGGAAGTTTACATGTACCCCACCACTCATTGCCCCAAAGACTTCCTCTTCCCAACAGAATCCCCCTCGCTCATTTATTTTTTCCTTCTCTTATCAACGTCCTTTACCAATGGAACTAGGGGCGGCAGGTGGGGGCTGCGGGCTGCGGCCGCTCCAGAAAAAAAACTTAGTTAGAAGACTCTGTTCGGTCCGACGAATCAATTCGGAGCCTGGTGTAAATTAGTGTAAAAATCTTTTTTTGAATCAAAGTATATAGAATCATTATTTTTTAAGTTAAAGGTTAGGTTAATCTAAATCAATGTAAAAATATTTTTTTAAAAAATAAAAATAACATAAACTCTTTTTTACGATAAAAGTTAGGATATGGAATAGATCGATGAAGTGAGAATGGCTCTTCCTCAATTTTTGTAATGCCAAGGATCCATCAACTAACATGAACCTATAGCTGAAATTGCTTGGTGGCCATTAGGCCCCCATAATTAAACGTACCAATAGAATCTCTCTCATTTATTCATATCAATGTAGAATCGGAGCATGACATAATTAGGCAAATACTAGCTATCAACGACGTTATTGCTGTGAAAAAAAAGACACTGGGTTTCAGTTTTCAAGTACTACCTTTACCAATTCTCATTGATAGTGTAAAAAAGAAAGGAATTATTATAGTGTTTCCTACTGTTGCCCGCATGTTGGACTCTTGAAGCAATTTCTTTATAATGATGCTTACTTAAATAAGTGAACAAATAACTATATATATATCCTACTTTGATTGATCATATAATGAGGACAACAAAAGCAGCAACCACGACCACTTTCTCCGATAATTGTTTTATAGGCCGCCTCAGAGCTCCACATCTCCATTACTATATAATTAAGCAAACTGAAATTACAACATCATGGAGTCTGAACTACGCAAGGAACTTGGCCAGAGCCAAAGCCATGCACATGCACACTCATCAAAAACCTTATTTTATGGCAACTCAGAAAAAAAAAAAAACTACAATCAATATTAATTATGACAATCAGAATTGCCTGTTTTTTTGGAAGATATATACTATATAGTAATTATACCATCGACTGTTATAAATTTTTTTTAAGAAACAGCATACAACTAAAATTTCTGTTCTTCAAAGACGTAACAACATGTTAGTGCACATTGCAACATCTTGAAATTTGCGAGCCCCGTATAAATATTCTAAAAAAAAACAAAAAAAAAACACCCACAGAATATAAATCTCACTGGTTTAATTTTATGATTTTTCCAAAATCATAATTAACTGTTTTGAAAGAAAGTAATATAAATTTATAAAAATGTATGACAGCTTTATAGCATATCCTTGTATGTGAAGTTTGGGGGAAAATAAATCTAAATGATGGGGCAAATATCTGATCTATACATTTTGAAAAGTATTTTTATTAGATATAGGAAATAATCAAGATAAATATTATAAAAAAAAATCAAGAAATTGATCAACTCAAGATAATTTATAAATTATTTATATTATCTAATCAAATAATATGATCAAGAATTTTATATAATTTATTTTATTTTTAATTGAAAATAGTAATAGAATAGAGTTTTGTGTAAAATTAGAAGACTTCACCTAATGTGGCAGTCATCCTATCTATATATGTGAATAGAACAATATACAGATTATAAGATAAATCATACTACACAGAATAGTATAATATTTCTTATAATATAGCATATTCCATAATATATATCTTACTGTATTAATATATAAACTCTACATGAAAACATATAATAAACAAATTATCGAAATAATTTTTTTTTTTCACTCTAAATTTCTACCATGTAAATATATCACGGTATCTAATTAATGTCATAACTTATACTATCGAAAGTGAAACTTGAGTCTTTAAGGATAAGATCGACCAGTCATACATATATGATGTATATAAAGCCGAAAAGATTATCAAGAATTTCATAATTTGATAATTCAGGTACCCTAAAATATATATCCTAACGACATGAAAAGAAAGATGAAGAAAATTACCACCAAGCTTTGTAACTAAGTGCTACCTTTTTTCTTTAAAAAAAGAAAGAAAGAAGAAAACTTTTTCCATATTTAATTTGATTTCAAGGCCGCTACAACTGAATTGAAATTATAGAAATCTTCTTCGCTTAATGTTTTTTTTTTTTTGATGAAGAAGATCACTTGCCTTTAATTTAATAAGAATTGGATATATATCTATACACAAAAAAAAAAAACTGTAGAATACATGTGAGCCCTTTTCAGATACTAAAAATTAATATTCCTCCATTGATTAGGACTCCTCGCATCGGGGTTCAAGCTAACCCTTGGTATAATGGGAATCCACCCTTTTGGTTTCTAATAGTGAAGCCATTTTATGTTTCTTAATTATATCTAACCCCCAAAACAAAATTTTTACTTAAAATAAGGGCCTTCACATACACTAATGATCTTGTATAAGGTAACCAAGAGGCTCCCTTCTCCTCTAATTTCATCAATTTGCAATATTTGACAAAAAGTACGCTCTGCCCTATCCTCTCCTCTCATTTCTTGCTCAAAGTGGAGGGTGCAGACAACATTTTCACCACATCACTACCTATGCATCAACATCAGACGTCATCTTTGGAATGCGGGATTTAGTTTGGATTGCGTGTTAAGATGGCATTAAAGAATTCCTAGCAAATAAACAAGTTCTTAATTTCCAACATGAACGTGTGGCACGAAAAAACGTGTTTGTTAAGCAAAAATATTTACATTCTTCTTCGTCATAATCACATAGATTTTTACATACAAGTTATATATGCGTATATCCTAACCAATTAGTCCATATTCAATCCATATTAATTGCTAATTAGCTTTTGAAACTTGTTTGATCAGTTTCATGATTAACAGGTTATCTTCAAGATTCTAACCTAACCAATACACAGGCAATATATCACTAAATTTGTGACAAACATGTATTAGATTAATATTTAGTCAAAAACATTATTACCCCAAACTTTTATAGCTAGTTGTATACATTAATTAACGATTAGGAGTATCATCGGACGAGCTTCTTCATATCGATATTTAATTTCTTTTGTGTTAAGTTTTAGATTAAGTTATTCGTTCTGAAATTCATATATTAAAAAATATATGAATTTGTTCTTGATTCGTACTTGAATTTAAACCATAAATTAATGATGTTTATATCATTTAAACATAAATATCATTACTTTATTATTTAAATTCATTCTAATTCATTGGTGTTGAGCTATAGTTTTAATGATAGAGTATAGTTTACTTATTATATATAATCCTATCCCCCCCTACGCGGGGGTAAGAAAGATTAATCCTCACTGTTATTTACCCAATTCATCCATTGGCCTAAAGAAAACCTAATATTATTATATGGTAGACAACCCAAATATTCCCTTAATTATTGGTTCGTACTGTTGCTTGTGTGTGTGTGTGTGTGAGGGAGATAAGCAGCGACTGTTCAAGCCTTTTACTTCTGTAGACACTATAGACATCCTTAAAGAAGATGGAAAGGAATAATTACCAGGAAACATTCCTTTCGGCCTTTACTTGTTGACCGGACTAGTACATGGTGTGAAACACAAAAGCAGCAAGACCAACAGCTTGCGCTCGACACTTATGCACCAAATAAGCCAACAAGAAGAAGAAGAAGAAGCACAAGAAGGACAGAGAAGCTTTTTGATCAGAATGGATCATGGAGAAAGAGATGTTCCCAATTACGAGCTACATGTCTCTTTCTCAACACCACAAGCAATCCATGAGATGGGTTTTGTTCAATTTGAAGAAAACCAGGTCTTGAGCTTCCTGGCCCCTTCACAATCTTCTCAGATATCTCAGCCTCTAAATGCTAATACTACCACAACCAACAATACTCACATGGGGTTTAGTCATAATGACCAGCAGGTATGTATTTTTATCTATTCTGTAAAGAAAAATCTTACACAGAAAGACTAGGGTTGTGAGATCCTTAAAACTATTTATGTATCTCTTTTTTTTTCCGAATAAAACTGGACCATATCTTGATTTCTCAATTAGTGCCTTCGATAGTAGATTATATCTTTCCAATTTTACAAGATGCTTTACTCATGGAGTACTTGATTGGTTGATCTTTGTACTGTATTCTGGTTATGGAAAATTTAGGTGGGAGCATTGGATCCAAAGGCTTCTAGTGATGAGAACTGCACTGGCAATGCTAACAACGATGGCAACAATTCATGGTAATGGTATCCTTCTCACTGTGGCGTGTTTCTGTTTTTTTTATTTTTTTATTTTTTCTGTTTCAAGGAGCTTTAGGCACTTCACTCTCTCTCCACAACAAGGACAAACATGCACGCACACAACACACACATATGGAAGAAATTATTCTTCAAGGTGTCTAAATTTCAACAGAATCTAAAGAGATCTACTCATCATATATGTGGAAGAGATAAATGGCTTCCACTTTGCCACAGTGTGCTTTTGTCTCTACAATAGTACAGAACCTCTCCTTTTTTCTTCTGTTGAATCACAAAAGTCTTGAAACTCTTGATGCTCAGATCTTCCTGTCCATCGATGGATTTCTTATCCTTTCCTATCTATTTAAATAAACACAACTGCGCTTAGCCCCCCTCATCCCCGGCTCATGAAACAGCTTAATTTTTTCTTTAATTTGAACCCCTTTTTATGAACCACGACAAAAAGGCTGAGCTAGCTAGGATCTGACATGATCTTCTTTGCAGGTGGAGGAGCTCATCCGCAGACAAGAACAAGTTGAAAGTGAGGAGAAAGCTTAGAGAACCAAGATTTTGTTTTCAAACAAGGAGTGAAGTGGATGTTCTTGATGATGGTTATAAATGGAGGAAATATGGCCAGAAAGTTGTCAAAAACAGCCTTCATCCAAGGTAAATTTATTAATAATCTCTATGGTAATTCCAATATTAATTAATGTCCTCAATCTTACACAGATTCCATGCACACTTGAACCAATATTTGTTATGAATGGTTGTTACAATTGAATATTCATTTCATGCATCACCTTCAAGTTTCAATAAAATTAGCATTACATAACAAGTACTAATTTAATTTCTTGATGCATGCTATGCTTAATTTTTTTCTTACTTTCCTTTTTTCTCAGAGAAAGTTATGCATAATGTTTTGATTTATTAACCTAGGTTAACTATTTTAGAAACAATAATAATGGCATTATTGTAGAATATCATCGCAATACTCACGAACAAATTGAAGCAATGATGGTCAATAATTTCATTCAAAGACATCCACTAGTAGAGAAGAAAGAATAATAGGAGTACGGTGTGCATGTCAGCTATTCAGGCTTCTTTTAATCATTTGTTGGAGGGTGTCAGGAGAATATATAGCTAGCCCGCTTAAGACACAAGCAAGCAACTAATTGGGAATTGATGCATGGTACTAATTCATTTATTTTTTACCTACTAATTTAAGAGTAGATATGATTAATTTACATGAAATATAATGCAAGGAGTTTTTTACTGTATCGTTTTTAACCAGCTAGAAACCCTCCAAGCTTTTCCATCTTTCAAACAGTATTTTACGATCATTAACATACTCTTGAACATTGAAGGAAAAAATAAAAAATTGTTCTCACATGTTTAAGAACCAATTTCTTCAAAATCTTTGAATTAAAGTGTGTGTGTGTGTGTATCAACTTAAATGTTTCTCCCATTAAAATGAGGTTTAAAAATTAACTCATCAACAATGTCTTTTATGAAAGCTATTAAGTTTGGAAACTATAGAAACTCGTCATTCTTTTGTGCTTATATAACTTTTTACAGTAATAATTCACTACCTCACCTATATACACTCAAACATACAAAAACATGGACATTGCCTTCCAAAATACACTTGAGGTCTATACTTGAGATTACTAATTACTAGAATATCGGATCAAAACACTTGTATTAAGAAAAATTTGTGAGTTTGATATTGATATCGATCGAAACTAGCTAGGAACTTAATTAAGTAAATTAATTGATATATGAGAAGTACCCATCACCTATATAAGGTTAGGCTTTCAGATTTAAGGTGTGTTTCATCCGTGTATATATAGAACTTCAATAATTGTGGCCTCTCCTGTTGCGCCTAATTTGTAGAACGAGACAGGGATAGGAAACACCAACCTATTGAGATAGCATGAAGTGTCATCCAATAAGACATTCGTGTGGGGGGCAACAGTACTGACCCAGAAGAAAGAACTGAGTTTCTGATTTGCTTACCAATTTAACCAGCTATTTCTAAACACCAGATCGTTGAACTACTTTGAAAAAGGAAACGCAACGCACGAAGTCTTTTACGTTGTGTTTGTGGTGCATAGACTATTATTACAGTTGTTCCAATGTTAAACTAACAACCAGCCTAAACACATAAACCCAAATTAGTACTGGCAATGGCATTAGAGCATTCAAACTATATCCTGTTCAAAATGGTTTGAATAAACCTATGATCTTTCAACATACAGCCTATAGCTATATGAGTGTACGTGTTTTTGAAGGATAATTAATGCTTATTGCTGATAATTAACGTCTAAGATGCATGTTTCAGTCAAGGAATAACGAGCATACTGGAAAGTGGCAAGTGTTTAGGCTGAGTTAGACATGTGTTGGTGCCAGTGATCTAAAGGCAGACTTGACCTAAAGGTCTTTTAATTTGAGATAAACATCTATTCCATGCCTTTTGAGCACCAAAACACATTGAAAAGACACATTTCAGCGTTGATCCGGTTCAATGCCCTACTACATGACCAGATCATGGAGTAAGGATTGGATCAGGTGTTTCAAGTATCCAATTCAATGTAATATCACATGGAAAAATGCACGTAAATCTGAAGGTCTTTGTCCAGGAGTAAATCATGCATTTTTCCATTTTTTTTTTCAATCTACACCTCACATTTTGCTCGAGTATTTCACTTTTCATGCATTTATATACGGGGAAACTCCTCTGGGAGTATTAAATTGAAAAGGGTTTTTCTATTTTACTTCTTAACTTTCTGCTTGTAATTACTTACCGGCAGAAGCTACTATCGTTGTACTCACAACAACTGTCGAGTCAAGAAGAGGGTTGAAAGATTATCAGAGGATTGTCGAATGGTGATAACAACTTATGAAGGTAGACACAATCACTCTCCATGTGATGATTCCAATTCATCAGAACATGAATGTTTTTCCTCTTTCTAATTAATACATACTTTAGTTAAATTATTAAGAAAGACTGTTGTAATATTATTAGAATAAGAATATATAACGTATCATCAGCTTATGACAGTATTTGCTAGTAAATGGTTTTGAGGGGTTTTCATCTTCCCAAGATCAGCCATTTCTGACAATTAATACGTACCTGTTGATATATGACAAGATGTATTCTCTATGTGGACTTTAGAAGACTGACAACAATTTGGCTTGAATCAATCCATTTATGGAGGAAACTCTATCACACTATTACAGGAGTAGTAAGAATTTTCGGTACAATTATATCCTATTGTATTTTCAATGTTGTGAGTTCGAGGTTGGTCTCTGTGATGGACTCGCGAATGCTGAAAACAGAATTCTTGTATAAAAGGTAAGATCCTATAACCCCAAAGGATTGGTTGAATAAAAACCGTGTTATATGCGTAGTTATAATACATGATTCAGCTGCAAGTCAATTCCATAATTAGATAACTTGGTTGAGTTAATAAAATAAAAAATTAAATTGATTTTAAATCCACTAGAACTCAAGTCTTGAGCCGAGTTGATTTATAAATTAAGTTTTATATATAACTATAATTATTATATTATATGAATATATGAATATATAACGTATATTATTTTGAGTTTTTTTAAAAAATAAAAAAAAATTAGATTAATTCAATTCAATTCTTAACCTTAATTCATGAGCCAAACTCTATCCGAATAAATCCCAAACCAATCTTATATGCATGACACAATACAAATCTTACCAAACCTACGAGGCAAGGCCTCAGGAAAATTTATTTTTAATTGAACTTGGAAATTAAGGTAAATATAATCTCAATATGTATAAACAGGCTCCACGATTGCACCGCATTTCCAAATTTAAAAAATATATGTATTGGCGAAGATTAATTGGTCATCATAGTTCAAGACACGTGTAACCATTTATTGAGAGGAGAAAAATAATAGGCACATGCTGACAAGGCCTTAGGGCTTTGGCCCACATTAACAAGGGCAGAATTACCAAAGCCCATCCATAAAAATAATGGTTAATAATAGCACTGTTTCGTCCCTCTACTCATTAGACTTTCTTAATGTGACCCCTCTACTCTTTTTTATCTACTGGGTCCTTTTACTCTCGATGTTTTCTTAATATGGACCCTCCGATGGAATTTTGTTTAATTTTCCGGCAACATTTGACAGATGGAATGACACGTTGGAAATGGTTCTTGCTTCAGATTATGGCTGACCTCAAAATCCCAGCGGGTCTTGAAAATGGGTGGACATTCATTTCTGATTTAAGGTGATGTGTATTTACTTTACATATTTTTCATTTCACAATTTACCAGTTAATTAAATTTGTTTAACTTCATTTATTTTGGTTTCAAGGCCTACTTTGTGCAGTATTTTGAGTATGTTGATGATTGTTACTGAAAAGAAAAGCTTATCAAATCTTGTCAGTATTTCAATGATCCAGTTAATGGGAAAAGGCATAGATGTCATAGCCGCTTAGGGATTAATCCGGAAAAAAACTTGATTATTGAATTAATCTGCGAGTAACTGGATCGTCATTAGATTTGGCCAGGCCATCCACTCGTATCCTTTTCAATTCAACTAGAAACTCAACCAGATTAGGCTCGAGTTTGCTGGGTCGACAAGAACAAGATTACCATCCATCTATCCTCCAAAGATTGTGAAGATGCCTGGAAGACAGAAAAGGAAGAGTGAGAGAATAAGGGGAAGAAAACAGTGATGTGAAGATGTCCGGAGAGGATAGGAAAATGACTTGTCAGAGGAGTCATAAACAGGGTCGTGACAGTCTAACATGCCCTGAGAATCCCAAGAGAAATGTTATAACCGAATAATAATCGCATCAGTTTCTTACATTAGATTATTTTTATTACAGGCCGATACGACTGCAAATCTACAATAAGAATGGGGAACCTGGGGTGAAAAGCTGAAACATGGAAAGGGAAAGGTATAGATACGTCTACAGATCATAGGAGGCCCTTCGTAGTAGTTCACTTCCGGCGTTTGTGGTGAAGCTGCACAAACCAGTAAAGATCTGTCATCTTCAAACTCAACATTGTAGGACAAGGAGGATACATATGATGGGGTTATGACAGTAGAGGATGGAGAATTAATTTCTCCACCAACCAATCTTTTATATGCTGAGGACTGAGATGATGAAGCTATGGGTTGCAAACGAGATTGTAAATTATAATTGGATATCTTGTGACATTGGGGATTTTAGGGTTTGGAGAGGTGTGAAGAAGAATTGGGAATTCGCAGGCTTGTGTTGTAGCAAAGAGTTAAAAGTGTAGTACTGGCTACAACAAAGTCAGAATGAACTAACCTATAGTGGCAAATACACTGTAAACTGTAACGAAATCAGTGTCAGATCTGCTAGTTAAATGTTTTCATTTAAATGTATATCAACTAACATTGAGATTCCTAAGGTTTCCCTGCAATAAAAAGAAAATTATCAAAGCATAACATCCTAGATGGTATTGAATCATTGATATGTTCCAAAATAAAACACACTCAAAATCATAATCATAGTATATAGTATGAAATATATTGTTGTGCATCTTTTGAAGATATTATTGTAGCAAAATTTCAGCATGATTTATTACAAATCCAAGTCGAAAGATTTGACTATATTAGTATCTTTTGGTTGGTATACGATTTTTTTAAACATGAGTTTAAGTTTGTCATGCTGAACCATTTCTTCCAGAATTTTGTCCTTTTTGTCTTCTGCGATATCAAACACACCCTTTTGATGATTGCTACTTCTGTTTGTGCAATCAAACACTAGGTTTGACAATCGCTCCTTCTCAACTTGACAAAAATACTTTTCCTCTTCCATTGTTCCTGAAGTAATGAGATGATAAATATAGACTACTTTCTCTTGCCCTAGCCTGTAGGCGCGGCTGATGGCTTGCCTTTCCACCGATGGGTTCCACAAAACATCAAGCAAAACCACTCTTGAAGCACCAACAAGATTTATCCCTTCAGAACAAGCTCTAGTTGATGCGAGCAACACTTTTGCGTTACTATTTGCATTGTTAAAATGCTTAATCAATATTTGACGTTCATCTATTTTAAGCTTTCCATGCATATATAATATATCTTCTCCTTGGATCCAACTGAAATTTGACTCCAGCTGCTTGATTACCAAGTTCAGTGGCTCAAGATATTGACTGAACACCAGAACTTTCTCATTCCTCGCCTGGCAAAGCCGAATGAGTTCCATAAGAAATTTTGTTTTGACTCCAGCCTCAGGTTTTGATCTAAGCATTTCTAACTCCATCCGATCAACAAACTTAAACTCTAGGGTTCCAACTGATTTCTCTGGCAACAGAGATGGGTGTACAGAAAGCACAGACAACAAATATTCCATCTCAAAATGATCCAGGCCATTAATTTGCTTAACATTTTCAAGAAGGGTCTTCTGCAAATGGACTGGCTGTAAGATAACCACAGAGTCCCTCAATCCAGGGAGTCTTTCTCGTAGCACACCACCCTTGTGTACATGCACAAATTGCCAAATCATCTTTCTAAGCTCTTCGACCCTCTGAGCTTCCAGTTTATCATCAGTGACTTTGCCAATCGCAGTTGTCAAGGAGGCCCAATTCCTTCTCGCATCAGTATTTCTCTTGCAACCACGCCTTTTAGGAAAAGCTCTATGGTGTTTGGACGAGATCTCATCTGCAAATTTAGGCTTTACCAAGCACAGTGTGTTATAAAGCTCATCAAAGTTATTTTGGAAGGGTGTTCCTGAGAGTATAATCCGTTTTTGTGTTTGGACCTTCGACAAAGCTTTCCAGATACGACTCCTGTCATTTCGAGGTGTATGTCCTTCATCAAGGACTAAAAGACCAGGAAGTTCAAGAAGGACTTTCCTTACCTGGTCATCTTCAGTCTTATCTGATACTTTGGTTTTACTCTTTTCTTCACCAACAAGTTCTTCAAAAAGTCTGTAACTGATCCCCAGGATACTCCTCTCCTTTTTCCAAGAATATAATTTCACCATACGGATGGCATTTAAACCACGCTCTGCAGGTTTAAGTTCCCTGAAAAGATCCATAGCTGTCCTATTTTCTTTTCCAGAAAGATTTTTCTTGTTCATAATGTGAAAGGGAATGTCAACCCCCCACTTCAAAAACTCTGCTTCCCATGTAAGGAGCATGCTACAAGGAGCAACTATTACAGGCCTGCTTGTTGGATATAATTGCATATATGTCTGGAGAAACACTATGGTTAGGCGGGTTTTCCCAGTCCCAGGAGCATGGGATATAATGCATCCTGTCCCACCATTTAAGTTAGCATTCTCTTTCAGCTTGTCAAGATAAATACCTCCAGCTATGTTTTTCCACAGAAACTCAAAGCCTTCACGCTGATGTCCATGCATACCCTTTCCAATACCAGGAATTAAGTTCCACACTGTGCCTTGCACAAGAGTGCAAGGATCATAATCAGGATGTGTGGCATGACCAGAATCTTGGTGATGGAGATCATTGAAGATATTGTGTTGCATTGTCACAAAGTCTCTCCTAGCTGATTTCCCCCTAGGATATCTATCCTGCAGCACAGACAGTCAACATTTCAGAAATCAGAAGTTATATGAGCAATTTCTACTAAGAGATTATAGGAAAATAGAATAGAATGCAAAATATTTATTAAAGAAAGATTACAGCATCAATTTCAAATGAAATATTATTCTGTGCAGTCAAATTATTACATCAAAGAGTCAGAATTAGGCATGTGCGTACAGGCAAAAACTCATTTATGCTTTTGGAATATCATTACATAGGCCACAAATAAACTACAGTTTCAACAAGGAGTGGCCTAGGAAAACAGTATTCCTACCCATTGGCTGATTATTTTTAGTAACCAGAAAACAATACTTCAAAACAAACAACCATTTGACATTAGGCTCATAATTCCTTTATATAAAAAGGTTGACAGAGAGTTGGTCAGACATAGACTACGCCAAAGAGCTGCATTTTCAAGAGAAAGTAGTCAGGTAAGCAAGACAATTGCAAAGCACATTTCTTATTACCTTTAAGAGGTGGTAGACCAATCTACCTTTGATGAATAAGGCAGATTGCTATGAATTAAATCATCATGCGTTAATGCGGCAATATAAACTACTAATCATGAACAAAATGACGATTTATTCAGGATGACAAGACTTACAAAAGGGGGCACATAGTATTTGATTTCCAAATCCACAAAAGAGCAATATTTGCATAGAAGTCCAATTTCTTCATCAAGATAAAGCTCGTGATTCCCCTGATGACAAAGGGTGACTGTATCAGGTTCAACCTCATGGGCGTCATCTTCATTTTCATCCAGCTGATCAACACAAAACAATGCAAGTTTCACTTAAATAGAAGAGGATTACATTTCATTGCAATTAGAAAACTCGAAACCTGTCAAGGCATAATAGATAGATTCAAGACAAAAATAAATATGATGCAAACAATATGCATACAAATAAAAAGCAAGAATATGCAAGTAATCACAGAATGGCAACCCGAAAAAAATGGTTTAACAATCTCATTAGAAAAAAGCTCATGTTTTAATCTGGTTTTTGAGACACCAATGCTCTCAGTGGTTTCTACAGCACTTATTAGATAAGCCGATTGTCATTCTAATTATAGAATTGTAAGGCGAAATGCATTAAAAAGTTGTTGACAACAGGACTCAGAGGACGTAAACAAGCATCCAAAATGTCAATCATTCAATGAAACAGTACCCCTCAAATGGATGCAGCAAAACAAATAATAAGTTCTCTATTAACAGAGCCAGCAATTTGACAGTAAAAAAAGTGCATCAGTTTTGGTAACCTTTATGATTTACGATTTAGATACCAATTGCATTAGAAAAAAGAGAGTGCATTTGGTGTAATTTAATAAAGAAAATATTGTATGTCATTACAATTGCTGGGAAGTCTTTATCAAGAATAGACTCAATCCAGCATGAACTAATCATGCCTTAAGTCGTCACCTAAGCCCTGCATAAATCTGAGCATTTGAAGAACTAAATAAGCAGTAATACAAAAAAAACCAACGGGAAAACCTCAGTCCTAACCATCAAATCAGATCATAAGAAAAACTAGATATCCGATCTGAAATTTCTGATGCAAAGAGCATGATAGATAAGGTAAAAATAATGGAACAAAATTGCAAAACCTACATTTCCAACTGTATTCACAAGCTGATAGACTGGATAAATTAAAGGAAAGATAATTTATTTAAGTGCTTGTATTATCTATGGCAACATACCGCTGCATCATCAGTGGTGTCCTTTAAGCAAAGAGCTAAGGCCATGTCAGCCCAAAGTTCCTCCAATTGTTTCTCCTCTTCTGATTTAACTGGAGGACTTGACTCTTCAATTCCAAATGTGAACTTCAGAGGAAGAACTGGCTCCTCGAGTGGTTCCCTTTCTTCTTTGAAAGGCACATCTTCCAGGTCCAGAAAAATGGAATTTGCAAGAATTTTGACAACTTCATATTCTTTTCGCCTTCTTTTACTAGGCTTCCTTCTACATACACCATGCCCATGCTCATCTCTACTGCCTTCTCTAGACTCAATTGTCCTTCTCTGAGACTTATGATCACAAGTCTCATCACCATCATCAACGTCACCACCATTCCCTCCTGTTGGTTTAGTTTTTCCTTTCTTAGACCGAACTTTCTGAGCAACATCAACTGCTTCATAGGCTTCAGTATCATCTTCATCATTGTCACCATTATCATCCAACTTCTCCTCATCAACACAAAGTGGTCGGCTAACTGTTTCAAGCTTCATTCTCTTCTTAGCCGATTCCAAATTATAGTGTGATCGGGTACGTTTTGCCACACAAAGAGAATCATCCATGTCGACATCATTATTCTCAAATTTACCAATATCAGAGTCGCATAACACTTCAATTCCATAAACTTTGTTCCTCTTCAATTCCATCTCACCTTGCTCCCTATCACCATCCTCTTCTTTCTCTTCCTCCTCAACCATAAAACTCTCCGGTAACTCCACTCTATGATCATCATCATCTGAATCATCTTTAAAGGTTTCCTCTTCTCCACTAGAAGAACTCTGCAATTCCTCTGCATCCTTTTCCAAAATAATACAAGCATCATCATCATCATCAACAACAACAACAATAACATTACCATCCTTCTTCTTTTCACAAAACCCGGACTGCAACTCAGTCCTTCCGGCTACCCCATTACTCTCCCTCCCCTTCAAACCGACCCCACCACTTCCATTCCCAATTCCACTCGACAAAAAACACACGCCACCCTCATTCCTCTCATGCGCAAAAACATCACCATTATAACTCTCGTTCACAATTCTCTGCCAACGAGGAAGAGGAACCTTTGATCTCCCACTCTCCTCTCCATCAGATTTCACGCCACTACAACTTCCACCCACATCTGTTCCCCCACTCTTCTTACTACCAACGTCAAAACTCTTACTCTCTACTCCCTCACTCTGATCATCATCATCACTATCGTCAAGGGAAACAACATCCAACCCTTCCTCAAGCCCCCCCTTTTCACAGTCATCCAAAAAGGCATCGTCTTCACTATCATCCAAGACAACTGGACTCTTACTTCCCTTGTAAGACAACCCGCCAACGCTTTCCTCTTGAGCACCATTAAGTCCATTCGTTGACCCGGTAGCGGCAGCATTGCTTTCCTTCCCTTGGTTTCTCCCTTTCCTAATCTCATCATGCAATTTCTTATACACTTCAGCTTCTCTAAGCCTGGTCCTTTTAGATATAGGCAATGTATAGTCCATCGTCCTTGCACATAAAGATTCAATATTTCTATGCCAAAATCAACAAAAACAAAAACTCAGTTTCAGCACATAAAGACATCATCTTTTTATAGATCAAACATAAAAGAACTATAAATTTTTAGAGAGAGAAAGATACCATTGCAGAGAGGGAGAAGGAGATCGGTGCGTTGAGTATATGTTGTCTTTCGTTACAGGAACGTTTGAGTTCGCTTCGCGAGTTTGATATGGCGTGGGTTTTCGATGGCCAATAGGACTTTTAGACATTAATGGTGTGGGACCCATGTGAAGATTTATTTTGATTTATATACAATTCTACAATCAATTGTATCTTTAAGATCCTTTTTGAAATACCAAAATCAACCTTTCAAGTTTCAACATGAATATTGATTTTTTTTCCTTTTCCTTTTCTTTTTCAAAAGAATTAGGATATTCTAGGTGTTGCTACTCAATTTTTGATGTATGTTTTGATAATTTTTTAGAAAAAAATCAAAAATAGCAAAAAAAAAATGAAAACTCAAAAAATACATTTTTGATATATTTGCATCTTTTTTAGCATTTTTAATGTCATCTCAAAAGAATTTAAATTTTCAAAGGTATTTGGAACGCGTTCAACTTTTAACGCGTAAATTTTATGATCACTGATTTTTCTTGTTTAGTTGAAGTTGATATTGCTCGCTTTCAAAAATATAAAAAAATAAGAAAAATCAAAATTTACTAAAAAAAGAGGAAAAGAGAAGGAAAGGAAAAGTTGAGGGGCTAGTTTGAAAACCTAAGCAAAACTTTTCTTATAAATACCATGCTACATATTTTTTAAAAAAAGATGGTAATTTTGACAACATCAGAAAAAAATATAAAAAAACCTAACCCTAAACCCATCTTTTTTCAAGAGGAGCCGCCCCCCACGTTTTTGGTTTTCCTCTTCATAGGTTCCACCATCTTCTTCACCTCCCAAGCCACCGCAGCTCTCATTTCCTTCTTCCCCGCCCCTCCCTTCTTCTTCTTGCTCTCTCGGCCAACCACCGTTCTTCCCTCTCTCGGCCGAGCTCGGCTCCGCAGCCCGATGAAACGACGACAAAAAGAAGACCCACAAGACAACCCCCACTCTCTTCCTCGCCGCGGCCTCCCTCGGCTCTTTCCCCCCGAACCGGCGGCCGGCTCGCCGAACGCCGGCGAGACCGCACCGCCAATGGCCCACGGATCCAGCTCCACCAGGAAACGCCTCCCTTCTGCTCCACACCGAAGCCCTCAGGCACCGACGGATCCGCCCGCGTCCACCGCGATCCGCCCCCACCAGTCCTGCCATCGGCAGAAGGAGCAGATGTAAATCAAAGAGAGACCCACGAACAACAGCAACGAAGGAAGACCATCAACGCCGGCCTCCAGCGAGCACCACAACAGCAGCAGCTCAACGCCGGCCTCCAGCGAACACCACAACGGCGGCCGCTCCTCCCCACAACAGCCGGCCACGACGGCTTCTCCTCCGATCTCCATGCCCGGCCACGAGATCCACCATCGGCCCGCGCGCCGCCCAAAGCAGAGGAGGAGATGAAATCCATAGCGGCGGAGACCCGAACGGGACGAGATCCGGGAGAAGAACCCGAGAGCGAGATCTAAAAAAAACAACAAAGAAAAACAACTAAAATCAACCGCCTGTGTTGCGTTTTTGGTTGATTTTGCGAGTCACCATCGGCGAGAGAAGAGAAAAGGAGAAAGCGGGGGCGAATCCGCACATTTCCGCAGATCGTCGGCGGCGCGTGAAGCCACGCGTCGCCATTGTTCCAGAACTGTTCAGGCAGTTCCAGAAGTGTCCCTCTGCCATTTCTGGAGTTTAGGGACTATTTTGTAATTTTTAAATTATGTAATGCAATTTTTGTTTAGTGTTTAATTTTTTTATAATTTTGTAATGTGATGTACAAAAAGAACAAAAAAGAAAAGAAAAGAAAAGAAAGAGAAAATAATAATAGAAAAAGAGATGTGTGTGTGTTTGTATATTTTTTTATGTATGTTATTGAATAAAAAGATAAAAAATGAATTTAATATTTTAATTTATATGCACAAATATCTAAAGGACAGATAAAATTTTGTTGTATTTTCCATGAAAATATAGAACATGTATTTACATATATTTTGGGAATTAATAACTGATTTATCAAAGCTTTAGAATTGGACTAAAATTTTATTTTTAAAAACACATCAAGTCCACGAAGCAGCTTACCTCAGGTAGGGTGCGTTAGGGGTGCTAATACCTTCCCTAACCACAACTAGTTTCTTTCCCGTGAATCTCTGATAAGACCAGTACATTAGGTTTCCTAGTAGCCCTCAATAAATTACTAGGTGGCGACTCCAACGAACCAATCAAATCAAATCAACACAACGGAAAATCGCCAAGTCGATGCCGCGCGGATTTTTTGACGTGCGACACTAGGCATTATCAGATTTTAGACACGTAATTGATATTCGAATTTATTTATTTATATAAATATATTTTTCCTGATTTTATTTGAATTCAAATCTTGTATGATAATGTGTTAAGTGAACTCTAATGTTATTTTTATTTTTTGTTATTAAAATCTTAAATTTAATATTTTTGTGCCATTTTGTGTTATTATAGGACAAAAGGTAGAATTTTATTTTTAAGAAAGTATAAATCAACAACTAATTTCATAGTTTTAAAAAATTACATGGAGTGGTTTTTTTTAAAAAAATCAAAACAAACAAACTTTCTATTTTTATTTCTGTAGTTTTGAAAAGGGTCCATAAATGCTACTAACTGATCCTTAGCAATAAATGTATAAATGTAATGGGCACCAGCCCTATGATCAATTTGTTGGGTGTTTTCTAGTCAATCATGATTCGGACATTGTTCTTGGTCAATCTCTAAATCGGATATTAAAGTTATGAGTGTATCCATGCAGTGTTGTAAAGCAGAGATAATTATTTTTTATTCAATCCGGTTTTTATTTAAAAAAAATAATTAAATCAAATTTTTTTTTAAAAAAACCGAAACCGGTTCAAACCGACCGGTTTTGGTTTGGTTTGATTTTTTAGGACAAAAACCGGTTCAAATCGGTTTGGCTCAATTTTTTGGTTTGACTTGATTTTTCAGTTTGGCTCGGTTTTTTCCGGTCTGGCTCGGTTTTTTTCAGTTTGGGTTCGGGTCGGTTTTTTCGGTTTCAGGCTTATAAAATCAAAACCGAACCGATCGGTTTTTTCAAAATTTTAAACAGTTTAATCGATTTTTTTTCACGGTTCGGTTTTTTCTGTTATTTTTTTTCCGGTTTTCTCGATTTCAGGCTTATAAAACCAAAATCGAACCGGTCAGTTTTTTCAAAATTTTAATCGGTTTAATCGGTTTTTTTTCACGGTTATTTTTTTTCTGGTTTTCTCGGTTTAATCGGATTTTTGGTTTTTTTACTCAACACTATTGTAAACTATATATTTTAGCTAAACAAATTTGAGTTTTAATAACTTCATTTTATTTAATTATTATATAACAGAAGAGGTTGCATTTGATTATGCTGTGAAAAAAAAAAATCTTTAGAAAACAAAGAATGAAATCCATTATTTGCACCCTTATTTTTTAGTTGATTTATCAAGAAAGCCTTTATCGAATCTACTCCATTGGTTGAGATAAGATTTTAATTTTAAAATATTATATTTAATTGGTTGAATTTGAAAAAGCACGTGCTTATTTGATCGAATTGATAATAAATAAATCAGTGAATTGAAAAGAACAAAAAGTTATTGTAAACTACATAGAGTTATAGTTAAAACAAATTACAGAAGCAATTTTTTTATTATTATTATATAAAAGTAGAGATATATGTCCAGTGGTTATAATTGGAAAATATTCGGTTTTAATATAGGTGCTTATTGTCGCAGTCAAGCTTCCAATATAGGTTTTGTAGAAGAAAATAATCTAGATATTTGTTATATAGTTATTTTCATAAGAGTTATTTTTTTTTCTTTCTATATAAGAGTATCTTTAAAGGATTATTTAGAAATGCGGTTGACCTGTGTTTTTTTTGATAAAAATTAATTTTTTTATATGTTTTGGATCGTTTCGATGCGTTGATCTAAAAAATTAAATATATTTTTAAAAATATCCTCTAAAAATAGCATAACCGAACATAATAAAAAAATATTCCGTCATTAAGATTGGCACAAATATTTATCTGTCAAAATTTGGCATAATAATTTTTTTTTATCCGTATTTAAAAATGTCTCTGCCTAACAGCGGGAAAAGGCAATCCTCGCCGTGGTTGCCATTTATTGACCGTATAAAACTTTTTTTTTGTTGTTGGCACAGATGGTCCGATGACAGATTCTGTAAATTGATCAATAGTCAATGGCAAAATAGAGCCACAAAAACATAGGCACTGTACCGAAAAAGATTTTCTGAAAACGCATGCAGTGTCAAGATCCTTAATTTGCTTGCAGTTGGTCCATCGCTTGTAGCCTCTACTATATGGTCCCCACGGAAAGAGCTGTCGGCCAAGCAGGGCCCCTAAATTCAGTTCCTTTCCTTGTTGTGCCATAGTGCCAAAACAAACACTAGGTAAAAGGAGAAACGAAAGGGACGAAGACAAAACAATTCAGGCAAGAGTTCATCTTTTCGATATATAGTCCTGTTGAGCCAGAAACTTCATGTTTAGTATCCTAAACAGAGGGCATAATTTCCTCATAGAATTAGCATATGTTTATAACCAGAAACTTCTTGTTCTTGCATTAATACTTGCATGTTCAGAGATGATTCGCTTCGAGTCAGAAATCACCTTTGTGAAAGTTCCGTTCTTGTCTCCACGCATGGCAGAGCTCCATGTTCAGAGATGATTCGCTTTGAGTCAGAAAGCCATGTGCTTTCTTCTGAGCACAAAACCCCTATGATAAGATTAAAAAAAAAGATGCATGCGAACCAATAACAGGAATGCTAGCAAGAACATGTCGATGTGAATTGCATTTCATTTTTCCTCGCTGTGTACATGGGCAGAGCATATCTGCCAAACCCTATACAATAAGCAATTACCATTCCTTTTTACTTGGGATAAATTGGGTTTCTTGGCTTCACTACAATATTGCTAATCTCCAGGAGCCTCTAAGGTGGCCCCCTTAGTGGATGTGCATGGGTTGGAGAGCTCTTTCATTTTAATTCTCTTTGCGCTGACAGCATTCTTTTCTCGATCTAGATAAATAAATCATCTGTAGCAAGCATGCTCCTAGATTGACACAATCCACAAACACAGGCAGTGGCGGAGCCACGTAGGTATAAAAGGGGGCAATTGCCCCCTTAATTTTTTTAAAATATATTTATAATATTAGAATATTAATATAATAGGTTGATGAGAGTTTGATAGCGGGAAAAGTGAAAAAAGTGGAAAGTTATTGTTGAATTATATTTTAATATAATATATAATATTTATGTACAGCTCATTTACTCAAAAAAAATTCTTTTTTTTTCTTTCATTAATTAACATAGAGCTTCTTTTTATTTTAATCCGTTATTGCATGCCTCTCTCACTCTCATGCAAATTTCTTTTTTTTTTTGCTTTATGAGGTAAATTTCTTTCATTTCTTTTAATTTATTTCATTATCTAATTTTAATTATATTCTTTTATAATTAATTATTAAAAACATTAGGATTTATGATAATTTAGGGGTTTTGATATGAATGTATTCAAAATAAATGTTTGAATTTACTGATTTAATCAATTAAATATTTTCTTTTTTATTATAAATGAATAAATTAATATTCATACAAAACCACTATTCTTGGCATCTCTTGTATTGACAGAGTATATTATTGAAATTATTTAACCGAGATCTCTTAATTCATTATAATCATGAATTAATTATTAATTGAGGTCTCTTAATTTATAATGTACATATATTGATTGTCATTTTATATCATAGATTTGTTTGTAATTAATTGTTAATGAGATGCTTGGAGTCCGGAGGGCATGAGTTTAAAATCTATAAGCTACAATTTTTTTTTCTCGGTATTTTCTTTTATTTGAAACTAAAATATAGTATTAAAACTTGTTTCATATATTTGACTTGGTGAGTTCATACAACTTTTATGTGTGTGTTTAGAAATAATTTAAATGTTTAGAAATGATTAAGTATAATTTAATCAACATACTTATTATATGCATATAGATATGAATTGAAATGAGTTTTGATGAATTAATGTGTATTTTACTATGAATTTCATATGAAAGATTTAGAATTATTGTATAACTTAACTAACTATTGTTTAACAACGAATTATTGTGTAGTTGTGTTAATTGTTATGTAGACACTAATAATAATTAAAAAAAACCAAAGAGGTTCATCAATTAAATTAACATATCACTAGACAAGTATTTCAAGCGTAAATACCTTGAGGATGAAAAGTTATTAAAAATTTTAAATTATGTAACTCAATTAACTTCGAAGAAAAATTATATTAAAAAGTTATATAGTATTTGTTATTAATTTATCCTCCCATTTTAAAAACTCTGGCTCCGCCACTTAACACAAGATGGATTCTACAATAACTTGCAAGTTCTGTAAGCAAGCACCTGATCTGTCGATTTCAAAGATTGTGCAATCATTTAGAACGAGCAAGAACCCAGAAAGGATCTTACCTGTCAACAATGCCGCATGCTTGGCTAATTAAAAGACTAAATGGATTTATAAATAATAAAAAAAATTGAAATTGAAATTGAAAGATTGTCAAAGAGAAGAGGAAAGAGCTTTGGGTGGTAGCAACGTGACAATCCTATTTGATATATATTTATAGCCGTTACTTAGCGGGGTTCTTACAATAATTAAAAACTGGGCCTGTGTTTTACCACTAAGAGAAAACGGGAAATAAATTACTTCATGCTAGGCCCATATTTTCTGGGCCCTTACTGTCCCTTGCCAGAAGTTGTGGAATCAAATCAGTTTCTGGAAGGGCCAATTTCCCAGAGGAAAAAATACAGGGGACTGACCGTGAACATAGTTATTAAATCTGCCCGGTCTGGCAGGCTAATCTAATGACCCGGTTTGAATCGAATTCATTTTTTGAATTACTTGAAAAGTTTATTAAAAGTTGAATGGGTCAAACTTAAGTAACCATGTCAAAACTTGGAAGAGACCCGAACAATGATTTTTTTAAAAAATATTTGTCTACAATAAAGTTTTTTCATTAAAAAAACTTAATAGACTCAGTTAATTCGTTGGCAAAAGGGTTGATGAGTTCAAAACCACAACCTGGAACTTGTGCCGGTTTTATAACCATGACATGAATTGTATATTTCATCCCAAGCACTCAACATGCAATTTCAATTTAATGTCATGTTACCCGTTGTTCAAACAAATGCAGATACAGAAAAAACATTAATGGTTCCTTAATTATATGAAAAAACCATACTAAATTTGCATTTCACTTGCTTTTTTTACGTAGTTTACAACATAAATAATTTGTACCGTCTCTTTCTATTAGCGTTGAGAACCAAAAGCTAAGTGTTTGTGTGAATTAAAAGTTGATTATGATAGGAGAATGTTTAGCAGTTCTGATTAATATAAAGCATAACAGACCAGAATTAATAATGCCTCTCTGCTAATATGGTATTGACAACAGGAGCATGTTGCCATGTTCTATGAAGTAATGGGTATTTGTGTTAATACCATAACAATTAATGTTTATAAAAACCACCACACCTCTCTATGATGGAGTTATTCCATTGTATATATAGATGTATACAGAGGAAGTAAACTTGAAAACAGGAAGATAAAACCAGAAAGATAAATACAAGAGGAAACTATATCTCCTACAATATCTCCAAGAGGAGAAGATTAAGGAAGATCCCGTAAATCAATAGCTGGTTTACTGGAATCCTGTACAATGGGAAAGAACAAATGTAAAAGGAGTCATTTTTCAGGTTCCATTTTGGTGTTCTCCACTTACAAGAGTCCAGATGGTTCCCGAAAACCAGAAAATCAATTGCTCGGATCATATGGCATCCAAAGATTCTTGCCCACTAAGCTAATGAATGTGCTCATGCGCTCAAATACAGGCACACCAGTCAAAGTTATGAATTCTGATTCCAACCAAAAGGCCAAAAAACACCATCTGTTGTAAAATCAGATGGGTACTAAATGGCTCTGAAGTATTCAAAGCTTAAGCTTAACTCATAAATTCAGATGGGGATTTACAGAAAGCTTGCCTTTCGTAGAGGTGATAAGGTTCATGGATAACAGTAATGAGCGACCTATGTATGTTACAATCCATGATCACTAAAAATCATATAATTGCTCAATACTCAGCAAAGAGAACTGAATGTAACAAGGGGATGCAAACCCGGAACACCCTGAGAAGAGCTGATAGAGAGACATGAGAAATATTGAAAACGAGCAGGAGAGAGATAATTTTATCTTAATATAGCAAGTGCCATCATCCGGTGTCTTTCTGTTAGGTTGCTGCACAAATTTAGATTTGTAAGAGCACAACCACTTCAAAAGGCTGCGTGCAATTACATGTTGCATTCAAACAAAGAAATATTAAAAAGAAAAATCCATGGACAAAATGCACAAGATCACTCAGTATTCTTTGACATGCAACATTCATACATTGAAAATGTTAACCTCTGACTTCGGCTGAAGGAATGCAAATGCCACAGATGAGGAGTGGTCGGTTAGGATTCTTTTCTCTTAATTAGAGTCCTTAATGTTACTTCATTCCTTCTTCTTTATCTTTACGGTCGGTTAAATCTCTCAGAATTTGTGTTGAAAACTGATTCTGCTGCTGTCACAACTCTGCTGTAATTTAGACTCTGCTTCAACTTAAATTTTGTTTCTGACTTGGTTTCTTGCAATATTCAGCCATTTTAGTTGTATTTTTTTATTCATGGAATGTTAGAAGCTTGATTTGCATCTTTATTGGATCCTAAGGCCCACCATTTCTATGTCAGACTCTCAATTGTAGTGGGATGCTCGACATTGTTAGTTTCTTCATCAGATCAGGACATCAATCTCGTCCTTCGGCTTGCATCCGGATTTTCTCCTTCAAAATGATTTTATCTAACCTTACATCATTCATAAAAGTTGTAGTCTTGGATGTGTATATGATTTTGGGGTTTTAAATTGCATGATTTCGGTATCTAAGGCTTAAGATATGTCTGTTTGAATTTGTAGTGTGAAAACAGAGAATCTTGCTGCAAAGAAAACTTTGTCTTGATTTTGCAGGTTTGATTAAAGGTTCACACGAACTTAGATTTCTGTCCATAATACTTTCTTTGAAAGCTTGTTATGTGTAATTTAACTTTTATTTAGCCCACGTTCACATTTTAAAATTATAATTCGGTAAAAAACTGTCACCAGTAGTAAGGTCTGAAATATAAAATGCAAAAATTCTCATGTTTTAGCAATTAATTCACAAAGTCTTTTAGGCATTACAAACTCATAAAAATAACTTCCAATAAGCTTAAAATATATTAAAAAATATAATAAAAAAATACATATATATATTTTGAACTTATCAAAGAGTATCTTGTAAATTCTGTTAACTTCTGAATAGTCATGTCGGTATCCTCAATACCTCTCAACCAATTCATCTTCTACAATACATGTGTATTCTTTAGAAAAAACCTTTGTCAAACATGTGATGGCAAGGTCAGGCACTTCCCAGCCAGTAAATTCGCTCAGTTAGGCAAAACAAAACCATAGCCTTTAGCTTATTGGCTTCTAGTAATATGTATGAAACAAGTAAACAAAATAAGTGTGAAATGAGCTTGAAGAAAATGGTAGAATGGTTACACTTCGCAGCAGTGTCTATTTCTGGAAGGAAACAAACATGTTATAAGAACATTTCATTGCCAGTTGCTAATTTTGGGGCTGTAACAAATACATTATAAGCACAGTTCATGGGCAACAGCTAATTCTGGGGTATAAGCCAGTCAAAATGTGTAAAAATTTCGTGCAGAACTGTTCCTTCGCAACAAACTGTGCTCAGGTTCCTCTTTTATGCAAGAAAATGGCGACAACTCTTGTAATCTTAAGTTCAATATTAAGCACTAATAAAGGAGATTATTCTGCCACCAGATTCACAAAAACGAAAAGGAGGCACGTCAATAACATGGCACAAGAGAACTCGTCTAACAACAACAGTTATTTAGAATTGGGTATTACCTCATCATAATGTATTCTAAGAATTTCTAGGTTGTGACTTGTGAGAGCATTTTAGCAAGTTGATCATTGGCTTGACATGGCATGGATGGCACATTGCAAACTCTAAGGACTTCAGGTTACGAAATGAAGTGCAGAGGTATTCTGATGTTACAAGTGCAAGACACTGAAGACAAAAAATAAAAATAGAGGTAACTAAATGAAGTTACAACCGTACAAAGAATCACCTCCACAATTCAATTCTAAGCTCTCAAAACCACCTTGGAGATTCTAGTCCGTTGGCTGAATTGCAAACAAAAATACAAGCAAAAGCATTTGGCGAAAAGTATCACCAGTGGGGAAAAAAAGAAAACAAAGCTATCAATTACATTAGAAAGGCAAGTGTCTAAATCAAAATTGCATATGAACATAAACCAAATTAACAAGTAATAATCACGTTAGCTGAAAAATTAATAGAAATTGAATTTTGTATCAGGGAGCTGACTGATTCATGAAAGATTGATTTCATAGTTAAGCTTTAATTATGATGAAAAACTGGCAAACAATTTTAAGCCAAGCAAAGAAGAGAATTTTGTACCACTAAGAGAGATGCTGACAGTTTCAGAACTTCTACATGTTGCGCATACTGGACCGAAAGCAAACACAAATAAAACACAAACAAGCAGATTTACGTGGTTCCCCAAAACCGGGTACGTCCACGGAGGCGGCAGATTGTATATTATTGGAGGAATGATACAAACACTCAACTCAACCCAAGACAATCCCACAAAACCCAAGTGTTTCACTCTTACACTCGGTGTTTCTCTTAAATCTGCACTCTTTCTCTCTCACAGTTGCATTATTTTCTTCGCACACTTGCACTCACTTGCACTCTCTATACCTGCACTCTCTCGTTTCTGTCTCCATTTATACACGAGAGAAGAGTCTTGGCAGCAACCCATGTGCAGCCTAATAAATGCCAACCAACTACTACAAGGAGAAAGTCATGGTGGTTGAAAAAGGTTGACAAATTTGCTACAAATCTCCACCTTGGCAAGATTTTTCCATCCAATCCTCGTGATCAATCAATGCTACCTCTAATGCGCCATATGGCGCTGCACCCTGAAGGTGCTCAACACCGAGAGATGTTGACCAAGTCCAAACAATGTTGGAACTTGATCCCCGAGACACATTTTGTGAGCATGTCACCTGGATTATCTGCGGTACCAATCTTCTCAGTAGCGAAATATCCCCTTCATCCACAATTTCTCGAACAAAATGAAATCGAACATCGATGTGCTTGGTGCGGGAATGATGAACCCGATTCTTTGCAAGACAAATAGCACTTTGACTATCACAATGGACATCCACGTGCTCTTGAACAATTCCCAAATCTTCAATCAACCCATGTAACCAAATAGCTTCCTTGAAAGCTTCCACATCGCCATGTACTCGCCTCGGTTGTTGACAAAGCTACTGTTGATTGTAACGTTGACCTCCAACTTACAGGCCCTTTAGCAAGTGTAAACACATAGCCTGTTGTGGAACGACGCTTGTCTAAGTCACCAAAGATAGTCCGAGTCGACATAACCAACTAAATTTTGTTCGAGTCTATCATCCCTCTCAAACTTCAAACCAATATCGGTTGTGCCATGAATGTATCGTAGAATCCACTTAACTGCCGCCAAAGACCCTTTCCCGGATCATGCATATACCGCTCACCATACCGACGGCATGTGAAATATCCGGTCTCGTACAAACCATCGCATACATTAATGCACCAACCGCATTTGCATAAGGAATTTGAGCCATATGCTTGCGCTCTTCCTCTCGTGCGTGGAGACATTGAAGCACTTAGCTTAAAATGAGGAGCTAAAGGTGTGCTTACGGTGCTTGGTCTTACCATCTACCCCAAATCTCGTAGAATTTTCTTCAAGTATTGGGTATGTGTCAAACAGATCGTGCCTTTTCTTCTGTCTCTATGAATCTCCATGCCAAGAATCTTCTTAGCTTCTCCAAGGTCCTTCATTTCAAACTCAGTTCTTAGTTGAGCTTTCAGTCTATCAATCTCCACCTTGCTCTTCGATGCGATCAACATATCATCCACATATAAGAGCAAATAGATGAAAGAACCATCAAGAAGTTTGCGAAAATATACACGTGATCAAACCGACTCCGTGTGTATCCATGTTCTCGCCATGAACTTATCAAATCGCTTATACCACTTGCGAGGAGATTGTTTCAATCCGTATAATGACTTCTTCGGTTTACAAGCCCAATTCTCTTTCCCAATGACTTTGAAACCATCCGGGCTGAGACATGTAAATTTCCTCTTCCAAATCTCCATGTAGGAAGGCGGTTTTCACATCAAGTTGGGCTAACTCCAAATCAAACTGTGCAACCAAGGCTAACGAATACGGATTGATGAATGCTTAACAACCGGAGAGAATACCTCATTATAATCTATCCCCTCCTTCTGAGCATAGCCTTTTGCTACCAATCTCGCTTTGAATCGGATGTTGTCTTTTCCAGGATTACCTTCCTTCTTAGCATATACCCACTTGCAACCAATTGTCTTCTTTCCTTTAGGGAGTTGTACCAAATCCCAAGTCCGATTCTTGTGGAGAGATTTCATCTCTTCATCCATTGCCTCTTTCCATTTTGCACTTTCTACACTCTGTACTGCTTCTTTGTAGGTGTAGGGGATTCCATCATCAATCACCGGAAGTGCATAAGCTACCATGTTACAATATCGAGCAGGTTTCTTGATAACTCTTTTCGGTTTACTTGTTGCAATGGATTCTTGTTGTGTGGTTCTTCAAGTTGTTGCATCCTCTTCATCTCGAACTTTCATCCGAATCTCCTTCGAGAGGGATTGTCCGAACAGTCTTTACAGGAATGACCGAAGTCTCCAACTCCACCCGTTGTGCATCACCGGATCGTTTTTCCTTCTCTTGTGATTTCTCTTCTTTGTAACATGCCGGACTCATCAAAAGTGACATCTCTACTCAAAATCACTTTCTTTGATTCGGAACACCGAGTCTGTAACCTTTCACTCCTCCACTAAAACCCAAAAATATAGCTTTCTTGGCTCTAGGATCTAGCTTAGACTCGTTAACATGATAATATGTTGAGCAACCAAATATACGCATAGAGTCATAATCATTTGCGGGAGAGCCCGACCATACCTCTAAGGGGGTTCTTCCATTTAATGCCGTTTGAAGGTAACCGGTTAACAATATGACGAGCATAGCTTAATGCCTCGCCCCCGAACACTTTGCTTAGTCCCGAATGTGATAGCATACATCGGACTTTCTCCACCAATGTGCGGTTCATGCGTTCTGCTACTCCATTCTGCTGTGGTGTTTTGCGAACAGTAAAATGTCGCTTGATCCCTTCATTCTGACAAACTTCAAAGAAAGGATCTGAAGTGTACTCGCCACCATTATCTGACCGAAGAGTCTTAACTCTCCTTCCAGTTTGAGTCTCCATCATTTTCTTCCATTTCGAAAGATATCAAGGACCTCATCCTTGTGTTTCATCATGTACACCCATACTCGTCTTGAGAAATCATCAATAAAAGTAACAAACCAACGATTACCTCCAATAGATTCATTCTTTGAAGGTCCCCATACGTCTGTGTGAACATAATCTAGGATCCCTTTTGTGTTGTGTACCGCAGTGCCAAACTTGACCCTTGTCTCGTTTTCCAAGAACACAATGCTCGCAGAACCCATGCTTCCCGGTCTTGGCGCCTTTTAATAGACCTTGCTTGACTAATCCTTGCAAAGCCTTTTCACCAGCATGCCCTAAGCGCATGTGCCAAAGTCTGGAATTATCTGCTTCATCATCTTCTATGCTCTTGGAGACAGCTGCTGTACCAGTAACTGTAGATCCATCCAGGAAATATAAGTTTCCTTTCCTCGTGCCTCTTAAGACAACTAATGCACCACGGATTGCTCTCAGGACTCCACCATGCATGATAATCTTATAACCACTGGATTCTAGGACTCCAAGTGAGAAGAGATTTTTCTTCAAATCGGTACATACCGTACATCCGTTAGTGTCTTGACTACCCCATTATGCATCTTCGGATGGATAGTCCCAATCCCTTTGATCTCACAAACATCATCATTACCCATCAACACAACTCCTCCATCGAACTCCTCGAGTCTCGAGAATAAGTGCTTGTTAGGGCACATGTGATAGGAACATGCAGAATCAAGAATCCATTCACCGAATGGTTTTCTCGGTGATGAGACCATGAATGCGAGTCTCGTTCATCCTCATCTCGTGCAACGTTCACAGTTGGTTCATCTTTTTCCTTGTTGCCCTTAATTGGACAATCTTTCTTCCAGTGCCCTTTTTGTGACAAAAGGCACACTCATCTTTTGCAAGATATCGTCTGTTTGATGATTCTCCTCTCGGATTTTGAGCGAGATCTCCCTCGCCCTCGAAATCTTCCGGGGTTTGTTCGCCTCTAACAGTCAATGCTTCGACGTTGACTCCTTGTGAACAATTTGGTCCTTCTTCCGATACTCATTGTTCACCAAAGCATTGGACACATCAATGAATTTAATCTTTTCTTTACCATACGGTAAAGTGGTGACGAGATGTTCATATGTGTCGTGCAGTGAATTCAATAATAGCAGAGCTTTATCTTCATCATCAATTTCCACATCTAAATTCTTCAAATCAGCTATCATTTTATTGAAATCATTCGGATGCTCATTCATAGAAGTACCTTTCTTGTCTTGAAAACGGAAGATCCTTTTCTTCAAGTAGAGACGATTCTCTATACTCTTCTTCATAAACTTGTCCTCCAAGTGCTTGCCATAATTCCTTTGCGAGTTTTGTTCTGAAAAGGCGTACTTCTGATCCTTTACAAGACAAAGTCGGATGGAACTGCAAGCTAGCCGATTTATCCTTTCCCAGCTTTTATCATCCAGATCCTCCGGTTTATCGTCTAGAGTGAAATCCAAATTCATTTGGACAAGCATATCCATGACTTCACATTTCCACATGCCAAAATTACCTTTCCCATCAAACTTCTCCACCTCAAATTTGGTATTCGATACCGGATGTATTGTGGAGGTATACTAGCATTCCCCGCTGATTTTTCTTCTGGAATATCAGCCATTAGGACGTCTTTGGATTACAAATGGAATCCCGAACTTGTTAAAAACACGCACTTTTATGCTCAAAAGAGCCAAAACAGTAACTTCAGTGTGCTGTTTCACAAAACGGACACCACGGTTGCGTCCGGAATGGTTGAAAATGCTAGGAACAAGCTTGACTCGGCCAAAAACGGGTCAAAAAATCACCGAGTTGGCCAAAAAACCAATCCGACCGAGTTGACTCGGGAAGGAATATTCTGTCTCTCGATAAAGAATATTCTGTCACGGGAATATTCTCTTACCGTTAACGGAATATTCTTATTCTCAAAGAGAATATTCTGTCACTGTTTGATGACGTGGCTGATGACAGGCGATGTGGACCCTCCGTTGCCGACGTGTATGATGACTCAGCGCCTACGTGTCCGATGACGTGGCTGTCTTCTCGAGGCGAGAATTCCGCACCGACGGTTTTTCCTACAGATTTCCGGCGAAACTTCGGCGAGCTCTACGGGCTCGTTTCAACTCCGATTTCGATGATCTTTATATCACCGGACTCGTATCGACGAGAGGAATCTCCGCAACTGGTCAAAATCAAGATCTGAGAACTTTGAAAATTCTGCAACTTTGAACAGAGAGCTGAAAAACGTGTTTTTTGAGTGTTCTAGCTTCCCTAATGCTCTGATACCAATTTGTTGCGCATACTGGACCGAAAGCAAACACAAATAAAACACAAACAAGCAGATTTACGTGGTTCCCCAAAACCGGGTACGTCCACGGAGGCAGCAGATTGTATATTATTGGAGGAATGATACAAACACTCAACTCAACCCAAGACAATCCCACAAAACCCAAGGTGTTTCACTCTTACACTCGGTGTTTCTCTTAAATCTGCACTCTTTCTCTCTCACAGTTGCATTATTTTCTTCTGCACACTTGCACTCACTTGCACTCTCTATACCTGCACTCTCTCGTTTCTGTCTCCATTTATACACGAGAGAAGAGTCTTGGCAGCAACCCATGTGCAGCCTAATAAATGCCAACCAACTACTACAAGGAGAAAGTCATGGTGGTTGAAAAAGGTTGACAAATTTGCTACACTACATTGCATAGTCCTCTGAGGATCTTGCAAATAACATTAGTTTCAGAAGGTCTACAGAATTTTACTCATCTTTTGAGGTGCGCTTTTCTGTCAATGATGTTGCTTTTTTCTCGTGAAGCAGGATTCTGCCACAACATGCTACGTGTATTGTGTGAAGGGGAATGTTTTTTTTTTTTTTTTGCTTGAATGGGTTATTGGTGTTAGAAAATGCCCTCAAACTGTTTAAGAGCCCTTATTGTGTACCAAGAAAGATCTGAGCCTCAGATGTACACCAACCTCAGGCCTGCTTTTCACTGCTAGAGCCTTATATTTACACACATGGACTTTGTAGACGATGAATTTTGATGAATTGTTACAATTTTAGAACCTTATTACATTTCTAGACAGAAGGCCCCGTTTTTTTTGTCCTTTGAAGAAAGAGTGATGTTCATAGGAGAATTACAGCTTTTTAATATTATTGTGTATCAATGAGCTTATTCTTTATTTTTCCTTCGATCTTTAACGGTTGACAATCTGCTGTTGATGGATTCAAGTGTTTACATTATGTAAATGGCTTCTCATGGGTTCGTCTTCAAAGAAGTTTTCCACCTATCATCCTGGTAGAAAATCAACACCATTATCTGTTAGGATCGGTTGATTCATGCCCAGAAATGGAAGACAAGCTTTTTAACTTGATTCGGTAATTCACCAATCGTCTACGTTGACGAGTAACTAATTCCATTAGGTAGAAAGTAAAATATAATCTACAACAACGTAGGAGAAGGAACACCCTCGACTCTAAACATCTTTAAGTACCTCACATCTCTCTCTATCTCTCTGTTGCTGCAGCTACTGCTTCTAATGCACTACAATATTATGCCGCTGCTTGCTCTACTTCTATTGCACAATTACAGCTCTATTTATAGCTGAAAATGGAGGGACAAACATCCTCATTTTCAGCCTTCATTATGGCCAACAATTTGGTAGACATACAGTCCATTTTCCAGCCTTGTTCCGGCACATTTTCAATTATTGGATCACAACTTTTTTTTCTTCCAATTTATTGATTAATATATATATATATATATATATTTTAATTCATTATATTATATTAAATACGGACATCATATTTTCATTTCTCGAGCAACTGATATTATAATACTAGAAAATATATTTGATGCATCAATATATTTTGAAAAAATAAATTTTAGCCTAAAATTGTATTTAAAAGGCCTAAATAACTTAATAATAGATGAATGAAGTTTATGTCTATATATAACATATTTAGGGGCAAGAAAAATACCTAATTTAAATGACATGGATCTAATTCATTTCCAAGCCCAATTTTTTTGGGCAAGGTTAAGAGCAGAGTCCAAGTATGGATAGTTTTGTTAAGCTGTCAGATTTAATATTTTTAGATTTATCTACGTGCTGAACCTAAATGAATATGAATTTGGCGAGTTGTCAGACCCAATGTCCTTTAGTTCAGCTAAACGCTAAGCTCAAACAAATATGAGTTTAACAAGCTATCAAACTCAATAATTTGAGGTTCAACTACGCGCTGAGTTCAAGCAAACATGAGTCTAGTGAGTTATCAAACTCATTATCTATAAGTTTGGCATCGTGTTAAGCCCAAGTGAATATGGGTCTGGTGATCACTATAGACTCTATGTCAGGCCATAAAGCTTCGTTTATTTATTATTATGACTTTTAACATAAAATATCAATGTTAAAGATATTCATTTCCCTACAGCCCCATGTGTATAAAAGTATTCTAAGAGAATATCATATTTTCATCGCCGTTAATATTGTGTAAGAGATATTTATCCTCCATTAATATTGTGTAAGGAATATTTGTCTTTCATTTAATATTGTGTAAGGGTTATTTATCCATTATTAATGCTATTAGAAGAAAATAATTCTTCAACCCCTCCACTTCAGCAAAATAACAAAATTTAGAGATTATAAATACCTCTGAACCATCAAAGTAAAGAATTTATAATATTTTTTTTTCTAAACATATTTTAAGATAATTTTTTTCTAAAATATTATTATATTCTCTCTTTACAAAAATACTTACAGTATCAAATACTTATATAAAAAAACATTTTATAGGTATATGGCAATTCATGTCATATGTCAAGCTACACCTTTATTGTTTATTTTGACTTAGGAGAGGGGAGCAATTACAAGAACAAAGTGGCAATTCTTGTTTATAGTCTTGTTGAGATTTTTTAGAACATCCTCGGTATATTAAAAGAAATAACTTGAGATTCCATCGCATGATTTTGAGCCAGTCATTGTACAAATGGCTTATGATTAACAGACGTTCTTTGACTGGATTCTTGAACGAAAGTGATATTCATTATGAAAAAGAAAGTAAAGCATGATGTTCCAACACAAATATCTAAGAGATACTAATAACTCAAATTCTGATTTTCCAATAAAAAGATTGTCTTTTTCGAAGGCAAATTCAATTATACAAAGGCTCACAACCATGGTCTTTATGGTAATTTCACCAACTTTATCTTCAAAACCCAACCAAGCAGAATCCCAAGAAACCAAAACCTCTCTGCTGAACAGTCGACGCTCAGTCCCCTAAACCCGAAGCAAAAATGCTTCTCCAACCTGCCCTTCACCACCATAAGGTCTCCCTCTCGTCATCCATCTCCTACTCTCACTCTGTCCCATGGAAAAGTCCCAAATCTACCCTCCACCAAACTGTAAACAACAAGAAACTCCCAGTAATCATATGCTCGATATCACAAGTCCACAATTATGGAACAGTGGACTATGAGAGAAGACCAATGATAAAATGGAATGGTATTTACAGGAGGATTTCATTGATGGAGAATCCTGAATTGGGTTCTGGTAGTGTGTTGAATCGGTGGGAAAATGAAGGCAAAAGGCTCACAAAATGGGAACTTTGTAGGGTTGTTAAGGAGTTGAGGAAGTATAAGAGGTACCAGCAAGCTCTTGAGGTAACAACATGAATAAAAATGGTTCATTTGGGTGTTTATATATGTGTTTTTGAATCTTAGGTTTTTGTTTTTTCAGCTTAAGATTGTTGCTTTTGTTAGTGGGTATAGAAATTATGAGTATTGAATTTCTCAAGTTAGCTTCTTTTAGAGTGGTTTGAATTTGATATGTATTTGATTTCTTTTGTTTCTTTTCTTGAATTTGGACATGTATTTGATTTCTTTCTTTTCTTTTCTTTTTTGAGTTTACTTGTTCAATGAGTAGTTTATGTGCTAGAGCTACTAGGGTTGGCATCTGGTTGATATTTTGAGTTTGTTACAGTTCATGGGCGTTTGGTTTTTGCAGATGATCGTTGTTCTTTAGGTTGCTAATTGAAACTTTTGAATCTGGTATGTTTGGTATTGTTTAAGCTGATAGAATCATATTCACCAGTTGCCGTTTTACGATTTTGCTTGCAAGGAAGATGGAATTTGGGTTTCATTGATTCTTAAGATTGTGCTTCAAATCAATTGGGTTTTTCATTTTTTTTCTTACATAGAGAATGTAGACTAGAGTGTATTGATCTTTACTCTTTAAACCGTGTATGCTCTAAAGTTCAAAGCTATTTTTTGTCCTGTAGGTCTATGATTGGATGAAAAACAGACAAGAGAGGTTTAGATTATCGCCTAGTGATGCTGCAATTCAATTAGACCTTATTGCCAAAGTACGTGGGGTTTCTACTGCTGAAGATTTTTTCCTAAGTCTCCCCAACACTTTCAAAGATAGGAGGGTATACGGAGCTTTGCTGAATGCTTATGTGCAAAACAGAATGAGAGAAAAAGCAGAAACTTTGTTTGATGAGATGAGAGATAAAGGTTATGTTACGCATGCACTTCCATTTAATGTGACTATGACTCTCTATATGAACATCAAGGAGTACGATAAAGTCGACTTGATGATTTCAGAAATGAATGAGAAAAACATCAAGCTTGATATATATTCGTACAATATCTGGTTATCATCTTGTGGATCACAAGGATCTGCTGATAAGATGGAACAGGTATATGAGCAAATGAAATCGGATAGATCCATTAATCCCAATTGGACAACTTTTAGCACGATGGCTACCATGTACATTAAGATGGGACAGTTTGAAAAGGCTGAAGATTGCTTGAGGAGGGTTGAGAGTAGAATCACAGGTCGGGATCGAATTCCTTATCACTATCTCCTCTCTCTATATGGTAATGTCGGTAACAAAGAAGAGGTTTATCGTGTGTGGAATATTTACAAATCAATTTTTCCCAGTATTCCAAATTTGGGTTACCATGCTATTATCTCATCTCTGGTTCGGCTGGATGACATTGAAGGGGCTGAAAAGATTTATGAGGAATGGCTATCAATTAAGACATCTTATGATCCAAGAATAGCGAATCTTTTTATAGCTGCTTATGTTTATCAGGGAAATTTGGATGAAGCTAAGAGTTTTTTTGACCATATGCTTGAAGATGGAGGAAAGCCGAATTCAAATACATGGGAAATTCTTGCTCAAGGACACATTTCAGAAAGGAGAACTTCTGAGGCTTTGTCTTGCTTGAAGGAAGCTTTTGTTACTCCAGGATCAAAGAGTTGGAAGCCAAATCCTGCAAATGTAACTTCCTTCTTTAAGCTTTGCGAGGAAGAAGCTGACATGGCAAATAAGGAAGCTTTAGAGGGTTTTTTGAGGCAGTCAGGACATCTTAAAGATAAAGCATATGCATCACTCTTAGGCATGCCTGTTACTGGTGATGAGCTATCAACAAAGGAAGACAGAACTGGCGACCAGATTGACAATGAGGAAAATGACGAAGATGATGGGGCTGAGATGCTAGTCAGCCATTTGCAGGGTAGTCTGTAACAACTCCATTGCGTGCTTCTATATGGAGGAAGTTGTTTGTTTTAGATCTTGTGTTGCTGAGCAGATTTTACCAGAACTTTCGCTCACAAGCCGCATTACTTCGCTGCAGTCATCACCTGCCAAGTTTATGAGTCCTGCCAATGGTGGCCGGGAATTTGAAATTTGAAAGTTCTGGCGTGGCATAATATTTATTTATACAATGTTTGTCCTCAAATATATGCTCAGCAAAGGAATGAATGCCCTTGACTCCTTGTAATTAACGACTGTAATCCATCTCCATTTCAGCAATTATAAGTTTTTGTTGCCATTTGAGGAGTTCAGGCACTAAAGTCGTCCTATAAAATCCCGAACTAAATTTCATTTCAGTCCCTATGCTTTTGACTTGAACATAATTTAATCCCTGAATCACTTACTAGTTAGTAGTTATCAGCATTGGTTATGATAGTTTATAATAACAGTTGTTTTTAAAAATAAAATGTGTTTTTGTTTGGAAATGTAGAAAAATAATATATTTTTATTTTTTTTAAATTATTTTTAATACGAACATATTAAAATATTTAAAAATATAAAAAAATTAATTTTAAAAAATACATTTTTAACCACGTTCTAAACGCCATTTAAATACAGGACCAATGGAGTTTGCAAGCAACTGGAAACATTTTTTATTTTTCTTTCTTTTTTGTGTTTTAGCGGTCAGCTGAATATCAAGCTCAGAAACACAGGAGCCCGGAGGCCCAAAGCCAAGTCCATTAGTTCTAATGCCACAACTGGGGTATCAGTCTATCAGGCCCACCCCAGCACTTCAATACATTGTAGCCCAGCATACTACACACGCCCAAACAGAAGATCCCGTAGAAGCCGACCCTGATTTCGTGGTTTGGTTGATAGGAAATGATGGTGATTTCACACGTTCTAGTAGTTGTTTTTTTTTTTTTATAAAAAAAATAATATATTAAAAAATATTTTTTAAAAATGATTTTTGTCATTAAAACATTAAAAAGATGTGAAAACACAAAAAAAAATTAATTTTTTTTAAAAGTATTTTTAAAATACAAAAATAAACGTGGATATTTACCTGTTTTTCTTCTCTCTGTCCAGTTAAACTTTAGCAAACAGTAACAAAATACAAATGTTTAATTAATATTGTAGTCATAAATAAACCTTTGAAGCCTCTTTTATTTCTCGTATGTTGAAAACACATCTTTAACCTCTTAAAATACTGAAAAACATTAGGCTATAAACAAAAAATTAAAAAACAATATCAGATATATTTAATTTTTTATTAAGATTAAATTCATTAAATGATGTGATAAGTACATGATTGACGCTTTATTAATTAATATATTTTATAATTATATTACATTACTAAATGATGATATGGAAAGACTCATATTCTATGATTCAAAACCTTAATTTTCATAAGACAAATGTCACATCATTTAATAAAAGAAAAACTGTAAGAAAATTAACTACCCCTTACATCATCCAAACAAAAACGAGTCTGGTTAAAAACTAGTTTGTTCAAATTGGGCAAATAATGGAAACTTAAACACTTTGAAAAGGAAAAACACCTTCAGGAAAATAATGTTTTCTTTGCTTCAAAACCTGACAGTGTAACCCCACTTAGTTATATATGCTACCAAAAATTATCAGCAAATTGTTAGGCTTTCATTTTCATATTCGATGCATAATGTACCTTTGTCATTTCATGGCCCTACTCCCATTCTTTGGAGGACAAAATAAAAACTCAAGCTCCACGATCTAGCTAGCAAGCATGTAAACATGTTTTCTTGTCACATTTTAGATGTTCATTATTAATTTAAATTGGATTTGTAATTGAGTTTAATAATATTTATACCATATATGTTTATTATCTATAAGATAATTGTATAAAAAAACACCCATCCATTTAAATATTATAGCCTAAGGGGTAAAATGATCATGGAAGCTTGTGATATCAAATTAACGACACTAGAGATTTTTGGATCTTAGTTAGCTACTTGACAAAATAAGACGTCGGTGGCAAGTGCCTGTACTTGAAATTAAAAACAAAACGCCCCACACCGTTCCGAACATGCTCCACGAGTCAACAATTGTTCTTCAAGTCGTTCGCAATGGTTCTCTGCGTCCTTGGAAAATTTTTACAATAATCATGGAGTAATTAACGCTATTTTATTAGTTTCTTTTTAAATCTATGTTGAAAAAAAAGATCAGCACAAAAATATCAGGTCACTCATCAAACCATGATTTTGCAGATTGGTTCCACCCTTGCTTATCTGGCTGCCACATTACCAGCTACAAACTTACTCATCAAACCACTTTTGAAACGAGGACGTGGCCAGCATTTCGTTGGTTTATACTCAGAATCATGGGGTTAAGCTTATTCCTTGATGCATGAGAGCTTATCATTAGTACTTGACATTAGTACCGTGAAAGGTCATATTCAACAATCTGGTATAGAAGACTGGAGACCCACAGCAATGCAATGGATAGGGGATCGATGGTCTTATTAATCTCGTAGTGTAAGGCATTTCATTACAATTTTTGTGGTGGCGCATTATGGTGGCAGCAGTACAGCAGGCTGGCTCACATGGAAAAGCACATGGGTGAGGAAGACGCAAAACAGATCCCTTTTTAGAGATGTTGATGTATCCAGTATACAAATCGAGAGAGTTGTCTTACGAAGACATATGCTTTGCTCTTGTTTCACTCCAAGCAAAACATGCTTCCAGCTTGGCATTTGGCATTTGCTTACTTTCCAAATTAATCCCTTGATGACAATTCAAACATTTGATCTAGTGTTGGATTTCATGTTCTAGCTAGCTAGCACATCGTTTGATGCGGAGGATATATATTCCCACCGAACTCAATTTTAGATGTGTATATATCATACTACAATATTTTTAATTTTGTGATCTCAAAATGAGTTTGGTAAGGTATGGATAGGAAAATTACAGCTTATAAATTAATCAATTTTGTGCGAAATGAGACAAAAATCTTTTAAACTCCATTCTTAAGAATTAATCCATATAAAAATTGTGTTTTTACGTGGAATCTTTCTCATGAAAAGAAAATCCAGTTACTATCCAAGCAAGTTAAAGTGAATTAATTTTTTTTTTTTTGTTATAAAAAAAATTCGAACGTCTGGAAAACTTTTGAGGAAGGAGAACGTAAGTGTTAATTAAGACACAAGCTAATTTTGCAAGTTAGCTTTATCTTAAAAATGCTCTGGAAAAGACAAAGAAGAGGGTGTATCTGTACTGCAGCTTGTCCTAAACAGCCCTTGAGTTTCCAAAACCATGCAACAGAGTAATTTTCAGCTAACATGGTGAAACCTATAGCTCTAGCTCTAGCCTCCGTTTATTTATTTTGGAGCGGTATGCATGTGTTTTGTATTTAAAAATATCTAGTTAATTAACTAATATTTAGCATTGAATTTTTTTCAAACCGAAATCATAAAAACTATTGTAATATCAAGCAAATTATCAGTGATTTGGCCTTAATTTCAGAAAAACAAGTAAATGCCAAGTGTTAGTGCTGGATATAAAGCGAGGTTACTAACTGGTTAAAGTTAAAAAAGATTAATCTTATAGAATTTAATTTATGCTCTGTCCAGCTTCATAGGAATCAATTTGACAGCTCTATTTTAGCGTTCCCATTGATGTGGGTCAATTAAGCTGATGAATAGCCGAATTAAGTGTAGATTTTTTTGTAAAGATGTACATGCATGTATTTGATCTGTCATCTATCATTACAACCACAGCCATCAAATCTTAACAAGTCGATGAATCCAAGACAAACCCAACCACAAACCTGCAGCCTGTATCCAAAGATTTCGTTTTCTGTCAAGCTTGTAGACAAGTTTAAGCTACTAGCTAGCTAGCTAGCAAGGTACGTATCCCTTTTGCTAGCTAGTAGCGGAACTATATGCCTTAAGATTCTAAGAGCTGGCTGGCCTAGCAATTGATACCCTTTTCGTACAAAACATGAGATGTTCAAGCCAGGAAAAGCCAAAGGATTCCATTAATTCCCACAAATATCCTGACCAAGATTTCTGATCTGTAATCTGCGTTATATGTTTTTAATTGACAAAACAAAAGCTAGCAATATAAGCAGCATCTGCTAATGCCATGAACTAATACAACAAATCCATGTCATGTCACCTTATTTTGTAGATTGCAGAATCAAAACACATGCAAGATCTCTCAAAACGCGGGACCCTTAAATTTTTATGATCGCATAATATTTTCCACATGTAATCACATGATGGGATGGCTTGCCCATCACTGTTCTCACACTAAAGATCACCAAAATAAAACCCCAAGTCCTCTTTCAACAAATAAAGAAAGAGATATACTAATCAACTTACAAAAATGAATAGAAATCGTTAAGACTATATCTAATAAAACTTCTAGCCAACTTGATGATTCAAAATATGGTTTGAATTTATTGTACAAATCTTAAATCTTAAAAAAATAATCACGATAATTCAAAATATCTATATGTATCATATAATTTGGTAAATATTTATAAAATAAAAATGAAAAGGAAAAAAATAATCCAATATCGAACACCTTCAGCTTGTTCCCTCTCTATCAAATTAAGTTTGAAATTAAAATAACCATCATTAACCCAACTCAAATCCAAGAACTTTAAAAAGGATACAAAAGGCCAAAGTCCACTAATGAATAAGGACATACAAGTCATAGTTTAAAAAACATAAGGGTGTTTTCTTCCAAACCCATTAACCACCACGTTTGCTTTTATTATATGTAGACGCATAGTATTTAGTGAAACCCGAAACAAGCAAGCTGCGAAAAAAAATCCAAGCATTTAGCACCAAAATTTGCCTATCAATGGCAGAGCTAGAGAGTACAAAGATGATGCCAAAATCAATCACATTTCTCTCTTCTTTACTTCAAAGGGTTGCTGATTCTAATGATCTTAACCGCGAGATTCAGCCACAGAAAATCTCGGTCTTCCATGGACTAACTAGGCCAACTATCTCTATTCAAAGTTACTTGGAGAGAATTTTCAAGTACGCAAATTGTAGCCCTTCTTGCTTTGTTGTTGCGTATGTGTATCTTGATAGGTTTGCTCAAAGACAACCTTCTTTGCCTATCAATTCTCTCAATGTTCATCGGTTGCTTATAACAAGTGTCTTGGTTTCTGCAAAGTTCATGGATGACATGTAAGTTCTTGATTCTTCTTTAGTGATGGAAATTTGAATTTCTTGGATTTGGTTTCTGGGAATTTGTTGGTTCTTGCTCTGGTTTTAAACAAAGTTAGAATCTTGAAATTCTGGAAGTCGACACACACACCCCCCTTGGATTCGCAATTCTCTAGTGCTCAAGGAAAATTGAAGTTCTTTGATTTCCTTGTCGAGGATTTATTTTCTTTAAATTGCTTCTCTTGATTTGAATTTTCTCAATTATCTGCAACTTCATGGTCATTTAATTTCTCTGTCTTATGATCCTATGATCTGAGTTTGGAACTCAATAAACCCAGATAGGAGAAGTTTGGTTCTTTGAAGTTTTTTTGATTTAGGAAGTTCTTGGTTTGTTTCTGTAAAGTAGCACTTGTTTTTTTTTCCAGCCATGTGCTCCCTATTCTGAACTTTCAGCTAGCCCAGCTAGCTACTTTAAAGTTTAAATGCATGTGATGTTGATGTATCACAAGTTCATCCAAGTAGTAATTTAAGACCTGTATCTGTGAAAAATGCCTCTCAAGGTTTCCTGTTATGGCAATTACCTTCAAATAGTAAAACTCATCTTTGATTTCTGATTCCTGTCTTGTGATTTTCAGGTATTACAACAATGCTTACTATGCAAGAGTTGGAGGGATTAGCACGATTGAGATGAACTATCTAGAAGTGGATTTTCTATTTGGATTAGGCTTCAATTTAAATGTGACTCCAAACACCTTCCACACTTATTGCTCCTACCTTCAGAGAGAGATGATGCAACAACCTTCTCTGAATTTAGCTGAATCTTCATTGAACTTGGGGAGATCACTAAAAGTCCACTTGTGCTTCAATGAAGATGAGACATCCCATCAACAACAGCAACTTGCTGTTTAAGCTATAGCTATAGCTATAGCTTGTTTAATTATAATCCCTGGAAAATGTAGTTAGTTATAGAGATAGTGACTATCCTCCAGTCTCCTCTCTCGTATATTGGATTGTACTAAACCAACTTGGTTTTTTGATTTTGTTTTATGTCATGGGTTTGAATTTCAGTGTATTCTGTATGTACAGATGGGACTATCTTCTTTACAGTCTGGCTATCAAATTCTATCTCTCTATTGTACCATTAACCTACAAAATGTAATGGGTTGACTCGGTTCTCTGTTTCTCTTTTCATCATGGATGTTTGGGTTGATACTTCTTGTTCTTGTCCATGTTAGGATTCTCTGAACTTTTGGGATGGGCACTAAAAAGCACAGGATGTGGCAATGAGTTGTTTGAGTGGACAAAACTCAAGAAAGAAACACTAGTGGGCAGTGTAAAGCTGGCTTTAATGGTTACTATACCATGGGTAGTTGACAAAAGAGTACTGTTTTGTTGTGGTTCATTTTGGGAAGTGATGACAGATTCTTCTATTTGACAGTTGTACTGATTCTTGTAAGGGGACAGACAACATGTGCAATCATGGACAACTACTCTCTCCCCTCTCTGTTAGAGATAGAGAGAGAGAGGGAGGAGGAAGATCACTTCCATTTTCATTCCACGTTCATCTTTCTTATCTTATCATTTAACTTCTTGTCCATACATTTTTATTCACAAGGTTTTCTTTAGAGATTGTGCACGGCTTAAATTTAGTGTATATTTGTTTGGAAGATGCATGATTTTTTGTCCAATTTTTTTTATTTACAGGGTTTTCTTTGAGATATTATAATCAAGTTATAGTGTATTTTTGTTTATGAGGTGTTATATTTAATTTTAATAGATTTTTTTCTCCATACCTATAAAATTTAAATAAATTGCATACATTTATTTTACCTTTTACTATTTATTAAAAGAAAGAAAAAGAATGTAAGTGAATATTCAAAATTATAACCATTTAGTAGAAAAAATTATTTTTATCTAAAATTTTAAATGATGCTTCAAGATATAATTTGTATTATTTTTAATAATTATTTTAAAAAAATTTAAATAATTTCCGATCAAATTCTAAATAAGTCATGCAAGTCATAATCGATATGCATAGATGCAATTCAAGATTGATTTTATGATCTGAAATTGATTGGCATCTAGATGTACTATCTTTGAAATGCGACAAGATCATATATATTTCAAGAACATAAAGCGGCTTAAACTAGAAAATGGAAACTGTTCTTTCTGCTGGTTGATGATTGTGAAAGCGATGCAGCATTTCAAGCATCTTCTCTTGATTTTGTGGGCTGTTTCCAATTTTATGTTTGACCCATAAAGGAGGCTCTGGGCTCCTTAATGGACTAGAAAACCAAAGCCCAGCGACCACTCTAAAACAAAGCCCAAAGCGTACAACCAACTAATTTAGTCCAAGCGTATAATGATGGGCTGCATTTCAAGCTTATTTTGAAAAAAAAATGGTTTCTTGTCAAACCAGTTTCCTTCTTGTTTTTTTTTTTTTTTTACTTTTTCATAATTTTGAACAAAATTATGAAAAGATCCTGTTTCTTTCAAGACGACTTTATATATATATATAAGAACATCTATAAAATTATACCACTAAATCTTCATTCAAAAATCGTAATTAATTATAAAATTAACTATTAAAATAATACCACAAAAATTGTGCTATTTTTTATTTTAGCTTAAATTCATGTTATAAAAAAAGACACCGACATCTATGTTTGCGGTTATTTTTTAAAGTGTTTTTTCTTAAAAATGCATCAAAATAATTTTTTTATTATTTTTTAAAAATTAATTTAACATCAAAACATCAAAATGATTAGAAAATACTAAAAAAAAATTAATTTGAAATAAAAAAAAAATTAACTTTTTTAAAAAAAAATTAAAACAAAAAAATAAACAAAGATTACCAGAAGTGAGTTACAATAGAATTCGAAACTTAAAAAGCCCACATTATTGTGGGATTAAACTACAAAAATATAAAAACTCTACACTTGTTGACCTGCTTGCCCATCCTTTTGATCCCTTTTGTCTCCTTCCTCACTTCCAATTTGACTCTCATTCCCACTTACACAGTACCTCTTCAAGAAATAACCCAAACACCTCATCACAAAAGGCACTGAAAGCTGCAACCAAAAGATAGCGAAAATGCACAGATTCATGAGGAATAACAGCAAAAACCGCAGATGCGTAGGCTATCATCATTGAGGCTGTAGCGAACCATATTTCAAGATGGAAAGGGAACCGGCTGTAAGTGAGAGACGTAACGACAAGCATACAAGTGGAGAGAGCCAAAGTGTTTGATACCAAGAAAACATAGGAAGCACGCTTTTGAGATGCATAATTAATTGCTCTTCCTTCATGATGTCTTTCTTGCCAGGCCCCTCCAGGAGAGTCCACCCCGGCTTGGAATGGCAGTACTGCTGCAATCAAGGCCACAACTACTCTGGCATCCCTTGGTGAGTCTCTCACTTCATCATACTGAAATCTCTTGAACCAGTTAGCACTTCTTTTATTATTGTTTCTATTAGGTTGTGACATTTTCACTCAGGCAAAGATATGTCCGACATACCAGCACTCTGGTTCCCAGGAACGAACTTACCTACTACTTATAAACTTTTTTTTTTTTAATGTGAGAAAATAATATAAAATTATATCTTAAAATTTTATTTAATAATTTAAATTATTAAATTAAAATGATTTTTTAATATGATATTAAAATTTTAATGATTATTTATTTGATAAAAATTAAATATAATATAAACTTATACAAATTTTAAGTTTGAAAAAATTTTATATAAAAAATATATTAAAAAAATATATCTTAAAACTTTACCTAATAAAATTTAAAAAATCCTTTAAGAAATCCTTGCCGTTGAATTCAACGAGTTAAAGCTTTTTCATAAAAGGATATAAACTTGATATAGATTAAGATTATTCTTGTGCAATTGCCTTACTTACTTCAAATTTTGTTTTGAAGTTCCAACTAAATCAATTAGTAACTAGAATTAACTTGCCCCTTAATTCATTTTGAGTTTCAACCGACAGTCCCTCAATCACTTTTACTAATTTTTCATTCAGAAATCTTAATTATAACTATCAAAATAATACCACAAAAAATTGCTATTTTTTTTTTAATTTTAGCTTAAATTGATGATACCAAAACAAAACCCTAACAACAAATTAAGAGAAATCATAATTAAATATCAGGAGAGGCCCTTTAACAATAATAAAGATTATGTGTTCAGTAATTTACTAAATTAAAGTGAGTGATTCAAAAATTACTGATCCGTACTAATAATTAAAATATATAAAAAAAAACAGAAAAATCTTTATTTAATCACAGCAACACGGGATAATACTTGGCTAGTTATCACACTTAATAAAAGACTACAAGAGCTGACAATAAGAGCAAGGCTGCTACAACTGGAGGGTTTACAATGGAATTAGAAATAAAAATTAAGTCCACATTAGCATGGGCTTAATCTACAAAAACATAGAAAATCTACACTTGTTGACCTGCTTGCCCATCCCTTTTTTCTCCTTCTTCCTGACTTCCTATTTGATTCTCACTCTCACTCATACGGTACTTCTTGAAGAAATAACCAAAACACCTCATCACAAAAGGCACTGAAGCTGCAATCAAAAGATAGCGAAAACGCACAGATTCATGAGGAGTAACAGCAAAAACCGCAGATGCATAGGTTATCATCATTGAAGCTGTAGCAACCCATATTTCAAGATGGAAAGGGAACCTGTAAGTGAGAGATGTAATGACAAGGATACAAGTGGAGAGAGCCAAAGTGTTTGATACCAAGAAAACATAGAAAGCACCCGTTTGAGATGCATAAATTGCTCTTCCTACATCCTTTCCTTCTTGCCAGACCCCTCCAGGAGGGTTCACCCCAGCCTGGAAAGTCACTGCTGCAATCAAGGCCACAACTACTAGCAAAACATTTCTAGCATCGCTTGGTGAGTCTCTGTCTTGATCACACTGAAATTTCTTGAACCAGCTAGCACTTCTTTTAGTAGTGTGTTTTTTAGGCTGAGACATTTTTACTTGGGCAAAGATATGTGGGAGATACCAGCACTCTGGCTCTCGAGAAGTTACTTATAAAGAGCCTCTGTTCTAAGATGGTGTTTGACTAAGACTAAGAGGGTGTTTGACTTTGAGACGTGGTGTTTTTTTTTTTAAAGTACAATATATTTTAAATACAAACCACACCTAACCACTTAAAGATATAAAAACTTGTTTTTTACTTAAAGAATGGGGCCTGCCCTGATTAATTATCACATGTTTCTCATATTTGATATCTGTACACCTAATTAATCAAGGATAATTATAAAAGATTTTCTATAGTTTTATCTTAATTTTTTTTCTTCATATTTTTATAAATTATACTTTATATTCTATAACAAACAAAATACATTATTGAGGATATAAAATGTTATTGGACAAATAAACTATACAATGAAAAATATAATTTATAAAAGTATGGAGAAGAAGTGAAACTCATATAAAATTACATAAAAATTTATATAATTATCTCAATAAATAATAGCATATGGATTCATTAAATAAAGTCTGAATCTTAATATATATATACACATGTACACACACACCGAATCATGTAAGAATTTCCAAACTAATTTAATGATGAATGTTTACCCGAGTCAATGTAAGTCAATGAATTTACGGTTATATAAATCTTGTGTGAATAGTGATTATCTGGTGGGTATCCAAATAGCCCCCACCAGGAGAAGAACCGTGGAAATTTGGAGAAAAGCTAAGCTGAATTGCATTGTTGTTTTGCAGATGGACCCGGGGAATCGAGACTCCTTTTCAAGTCTTGAAGTTAATTTTTACAATTATTGGCACCGCATGGAAAAAAAAAAAGGGGGAAAGGAACGTGAAAAAAAAAGGGGAAAGAAAAGCTGTGTGCGTGAGCAAAGAAACCATCTTTGTTTTCGTGGACAATTACATATTTTGCTTTTATTTATTTATTTATTAATACGAGTATCTGAACCAGCTTGTGTATACCTTAACTAATCTTACGGACCCTAAAATTAACGATTATGTAAACCTCTAGTGACAATCATACTAGCAATCATAGGACTCGAACCTGAGACCACAAGAAAAATAAATCTCTTAGTTCTAAACTTTTATTACTCGATCACATTACACATTTCGCTTTTCTTCCTTGAGATGGTTGCTGTAGCTCGATTTTTTTCTTTAATGTTAAAAAATTATAAGAATTAAATAAAGTCTGAATCTTAATATATATATATATATATATATACACATGCGCGCGCACACCGATTCATGTAAGAATTTCCAAACTAATTTAATTATGAGTGTTTACCCGAGTCAATGTAAGTCAATGAATTTACGATTATATAAATCTTGTGTGAATAGTGATTATCTGGTGGGTATCCAAATAGCCCCCACCAGGAGAAGAACTGTGGAAATTTGGAGAAAAGTTAAGCTGAATTGCATTAAAGTTAAACTAATTTAAGACTCCTTTTCAAGTCTTGAAGTTATTTTTTACAATTATTGGCACCGCATGGAAAAAAAAAGGGGGAAAGGAACGTGAAAAATAATAGAAAAAGAAAAGCTGTGTGCAGTGAGCAAAGAAACCATCTTTGTTTTCGTGGGCAATTACACATTTCGCTTTTCTTCCTTGAGATGGTTGCTATAGCTCGATTTTTTTCTTTAATGTTAAAAAAGTATAGGAATTAATAATATTTTTATATTTTCAAGTAAAATTTTAATAAATAATTCAAAATCTAAGTCAAGTGACCCTTATTTAACCATGGGTGGGATCAAAAGTATTTTTAATGCTAAAAAATGAATGTGCATGTATTTCCGAAGTGTTTTTGACTTCAAGAAATTTTTTGCAAATCAAAATTTCTTAATATATTTAATTAAATAAATTAAGAATCGATAATAAATATAAAAAAAATTGTTAACGCTACCTAAAAACTAAACAAGAAAGTTAAGAGATAGATACATATTAAATTATTTGATCTCATAACACGATCTATAAACACAATTAAATTTAATAACTTTATTTTTAGAATTAATCTTCATTTAATTAAACAATATTAAAAATAAACACGCTCAAAGAAGTTAATGAATAGAATTAAAAAAAAATATTACATAAGGTTTGCACAAAACATCTACTAATATTAGAAAAAAAGTTATAATCTTAGAAAAAACCAAGTAAAAATTAAATATTAATCTATTAAAAAATATCATAATTCTTTTAATTAAGTTATTTTAAGTGATTTCAATTAAAATTGAATACTTGCTTGGTCAAACATCCCACACTTTTATTTAATTAATCTATTTTAACTAATCTTAAATTAAATTTAAAAAAAGTTCAAAAGGGGCTAGATGTTTGGGCAAATAAAAAAAACCCCACATGCTAAGGACTGCAAGGCCAACCTCATGTACTTGAGCGTTCCTCTTTTTTTTTTTTTTTCCCGCCAAAGGTGCATATGCATATGACATGTTATTCGATCGCCTCTATTTTCTTGAAAACAATTAAGACAGACGGCATGTTTGATCACTATAAAGATGGATGAAAGGAAGGTGGTGTTTGACCTAAAAAATTATTTTTTAACCTATTTTCACATAAAACACATCCATTACACACACACACTTAGAGTATCAAGAAACCAATTTATCAATTCAAAAAACAATAGAATAATTCAAAAATACAAAATCAAACTAGAGATAAAAAATTTTTATCTCATCCCTGATTTACATTTTCAAGCAAAATAATGGTTCAAAACCACCACTATTAAACCTACTTCATTAAATAGAACTTGTTGATATCAAGAACGATAAGTATTATCTTTGAAAAGTGGCTAAATAGACAAATTTTTTTCTTGTTATTTTTAAGTGACTTCTTTTTTTTTTTTCAAACTTAAAGATTAAAATGTTAAGAAAATAAATTTTGAATCAAAATTAAAATTACAAAAACTAAAGATATTTCAAAGTAAAATGAATGGTGTGCTAAAGAAAATTTTTTCTAATGAATTTGAAATTATCCTTTTATTGGTTTACACTTTGGTCATTTTTTGTTAAATTATCTCTTTTCTTGACAAACTTTAATAAATTGGCATTAATGTGGGCGTAGAAAGACGTTGCAATTGAAAAATAAAATTTGAGGATCAAAACTGAAAAAACAAATTGCAGTGATTTAGTATATGTTATAATATATTGAGGGGTCTAAGTTTTAAAGAAACCTAATTTAGTCCCTAATATATGTACTCAATTTTAATTGGATCCCAAGCCTATCAATTTTATCTTAAATGTTCTAAACAATATTTCTCGCTGAGGGTCTTATGTTGACGTTAATTATTTTTTTAATAATTTTTTTTTAAAAAAACATCATTTTATTACATAAAATATTCCTATTCGAAGGGAAATATTAACAAGAAAATGATGGAAGAAGGACTCTATTGATAAATGTGTGATTAATTGAGAAGTATGAAGAGGCTTTATTTTGATTGCTTTGAAGTGTCCAATCCAACAATGTCTTAACCTGACCTGTGACATTAGCTTTTGCATATGATTTCATAGAGGCATAATGGAATGTGGAATTTTAATCAGTCTTGTGCATGTAATCGTAATTAAAATTGCATTGATCTTAATGCTTTTTCCATGAAGGGATATCTATTTTGTCAAAAAATTATTTCAACTCAATAAATTAAGCTATTAGGTGAGATTTCAGAATATAATTTATATTATTCTTTAACACACCCCCTCAAGTGAAAGCTTTTTAGGCTTGAAAATTGTACATGTTAACACTACCTTGTGTTTAATTTTTTAATTTTTACCAAATAAATAGGGATAATGAGATTCAAACTCGGGATAACTTGGTTATTAAAAACTCTGATACCATATTAAAAAATCATATCAACCCAATAACTTAACCTATTAAATGAGGTTTCAGGATATGATTTATATTATTTTATAGCATACTTAATTATTCTTGTACAAATTGCCTTTCTGACTTCAAATTTTGTTATAAAATTTCACTAAATAGATCAGTAACTACAATTAATGTGCCACCTAGCAATGTTGTATTAGTGGTTTTGTTTACAAAAATACTATTTTTGTATTCAAAATCTTAATTATAAAATTAACTATCAAAATAATACCACAAAGATTGTGCTATTTTCTATTTTAGCTCAAATTGATGTTGACAAAACAAAACCTTAACAAAAAATAGAAATCATAATTAAATATCAGGAGAGGCCCTTTAACAATAATAAATATTAACAGTTCAGTACTAATTTAAAATAAGTAATTTAAAAATTACTCCATGCTGTTAGAGAATAATATAAATCATATCCTAGTACCTCACTTAATAGCTTAAGCTATTGGGTTGAGATGATTCTTTTACACGGTATCAGAGACTTGATGATCAAGCGGTCACGAGTTCGAATCTCACCATCTCTATTTATTTGATAAAAAATAAGCACAAGGTAATGTGAGTCTATGCAAGCTTCAAGCCCAAAGAGTTTTCACTTGAGGGAGTGTGTTAGAGAATAATATAAATTATATCCTGAGACCTCACCTAATAGTTTAAGCTATTGGGTTGAGATGGTTCTTTGACACCTACTGATAATTAAAATATTGAAAAAACATTTAATAAAATATTACAACAAGGCTGCTACTGATGGAGGATTTACAATGAAAATAGAAATAAAAAGCCTACATTAGTGTGGGTTTAATGCGTCTTTAATTAGTATTATGGTGCAATATATGTTTCAAAAATATTTTTTATTTAAAAATATATTAAAATAATTTATTATTATTATTTTTAACATCAACATATTAAAATCATTAAAAAATATTAAAACAATATCAATTTTATATATCCTTACAAATTCTACTAAGCTAATACTTCAATTTTTATCCAAATCAAGAAACTAACTAATCAACTAATTATTTTCTAACTATGCTAAAACTCTCTTAATAGAGAATGACTTGAATATTATAGAGTTTTAATAATATTATAATTAAATATTAGCATTTCTAGATGTTCATGAGTGGAGTTCTTTTTAAAAAAACTTACGTCCTATCACTACTCAGTGATGTAATCCCTACATTAATTTTCTATTCATATATATATGCTATATATTCGATAATAGACTATTCATGTGTGAAGTGTGATTACCAGTGTCGGGTATCTGGGTATCCAAATAGCCCCACCAGGAGAAGAAAGGTGCACATTTGGACTAAAGTTAGACTGAATTCCAAGTATCTGTGATCCAGCTTTAAAACGTTACGTTTTAAGGAAAACCTAATTTATTCTCTAATTTATATATTCAATCTTAACTGGATCTCAATCAGACCTATAAATTTTATCAATCTGATGTCAAATATTCTAAACAATTCTTAATCAGGTTCTTATGTTAATATTAATTAATTTTTTATTTTTTTTTTCAAAACAACATCATTTTATTACATAAAATATATCTATTCGATAAAAAATATTAACAAAAATTCGATGGAAGAAGGACTAGATCTATTGAGAAATGTGGGAAAAAGATTGATAAATTACTTGAACAAAAAGCTTAAATTAACCCATTGGAGTACTTGTTATGCTGATTAATTATTCTTAATAAAAATTGAGATATTTATTACTGATACTGTGAGCTTCACTGTACTGGCAGCATGCAACATACAGTAATTAATTAATTGCTTCCTAAAGCTAACAATAAAAGAACCAAGAAGAAAATTTAAGTTATAGTTATTAGAAAAGATATAAAGATATATATAGGGAGGTTACAGGGTTGAACTTTATTTTTTTACGCTGTTATAATCAACGCTTACAGCAATATCAGAACATTTCTGCTCTCAGCAAAAAAAAAAAAAAAAAAATAAAAATGAAGAAAGAATCAAACATAAAATTCTGCATGATGAACGCGGATCTTAAAATTGAACCAGCTCCAATACTGCGCAGGAGCAGTATTTTGAACCATTACTTTGATATTGGTAATTGTCTTAGATGGCGAACTGCGGAGGCTACCACCCATATGACAAACCGTATTACAAGAGGCGCAGGAGCAGCGACGAAGATGAGGCGAAAGGACACTGATTCGTAAGGTGTAATACAATATATCCCAGAACTGTAAGTGCCCATCATAGAAATTGTAGCAATCAAGACTTCCAAGAAATAAGGGTAACCGAAGGTTAGACATAATAAGAGAAAAATGGAGGACGTTAGTGCAATGGTGTTGCATATCAGGAAGATTTGGAAAGGAACTTTCTGATCAGAATAAACAGCATGTCCAGCTCTATGTCCCTGATTATCATCGCTTTGCCAAACTCCACCAGGTGGGGTGATTCCAGCTTGGAAGGTCACCGTCGCGATCAGCGCAGCCCCGACTAGCATAACATTTCGGATGTCACCATTTGTCTCTGTTTTCCATGGCGGTCTTGTTGGCAATATAATATCTTGTAAGGGCTTGATTTTGGTTTTGTTACTAGTACTTTCCATATTTCACTAGGAATTGTAAGAGTAGTGATTTTTTCGTCCCGTCTTTCACTCAAACTCAGCGGGGCAAAACAAGGCTCGAATAAATTAATAACAAGAACGGGAACGGTGCATTTGATTTTCATTGAAGTAAAGAAAGGTTCTCTTCTATGCATGAAATTCACCTGGGAATATTTTTTGGTGGAGTGTTGAAATCATTTAAGAAAGGTATAAGATGCTGAAACAGCTAGCCAAACGGGAAGTGCTATTTTTTTTTTTTTTAATTTCCTTTTCCTTCTGGTGTTCAATAATTTAGAATTCAGAGGGACCGAAACTGCCCGGTAATTAATACATTTAAAATAAAACTCGAGTTATATAGTACATGATTAAAAAAAAAAAGATTTTCAAATTTAAATATAACAAGTTCTATACGAAGAAGATTTGGCTCAGAGTAAAACGGGTAGAAATACGTTAGGTGTTTTTTACTTTTAAATTTGTAATTTTTATTAGATTAGAAGAATGATGGAAGAATTCGAGGGAAGAAGTTAAATTGCTTGCTTTATTTCCAAAGCTCTGACATTGCGCGCGAGTGTGATTATTTTATTCAAGAAGCGTCATGCATGATTTCATCATTTCCATTGCCATGATGTAGCACACCGTAAGTTCTGTGACATCAGCTTTGAGAATGTTAAGAATACCCCGCATTAGAGGCAAAATGGCAAATTACAATTACACAACCATTTGTTTTTGTTTTTTTTTTGCAGAAAAAAAAATCATCAATAATAGGGGATGAATTCCGTTCTTATCCAGAATAGCAACTCCAACTCACCCTATTAAATAAGTTTTTTTATAGTTTTTTAAGATCTAATGAATAATAGATATGATACATATATTAAAAAACTCAATTTAAAACACAACTCAAACTTAACTTGGGGGTAGTTTTTAATGATTTGGTTAATATATAGTTGGTTCAACTTTTAGGATTTTTTTTAATAAAAAATTATAATTAACTGTTCTTCATAATTTCACCGAATCAATCAAGAATTACAAATGACTTGTACTTGTCCCTTGCTGGATGCGCTTACAATTTTATCTGCTAATCAATCTACCGATAGAAAGAGTGATTGGCAATAAATTTGTTCAATTTTTGCATAAAATTAAAAACTGTCAACCGAATTTTTTTTCGAAATTATTAATTCAAAAGGAAAAAAATCTGGCTAATATTATCATAGCCAACAATATTTATAAACGAAATTACATTCTGCCGTCTGGAAAGAAGAAGAAAGGAGAAGCAAACGTTCAGCATACACTAGCACCTCATCTTACTGATATGGGTTCTTTCCTTCCACATCCGATTTTTTTTAACCATTCACTGGGCACTAGGTAGTAAAATACAGCTGAAAACACCCAAATAAGAACCCTTATTACCATAGGCACAGGAGCGGCGAGGAAGATTAGACGAAACGACACTGATTCGTAAGGTGTAACACAGTATATCGCAGAACCATAAGTGCCCATCATAGATATTGTAGCAATGAAAACTTCCAAGAAATAAGGGTACCTAAAGGATAGACATAGTAGTAGAAAACTGGAGGATGTCAGTGCAATAGTGTTACATAGCAGGAAAATTTGGAAAGGTATTCTCTGATCAGAATAAATAGCACGTCCGGCTTTATGTCCCAGCTTATCATCACTTTGCCAAACTCCACCGGGTGGACTAATTCCAGCTTGGAAGGTCACGGTGGCGATCAGCGCAGTCCCGACCAGCAAAACATTTCGGATATTATGATCAGTTTCTGGCTTTAGATCTCCTTCCCATGGTGGCTTTGTTGGATTTGCGATAAATTTGAAGCAGACCTTGATTTTGCTTTTGATTCTAGTACTGGTAGTATTTTTAGCGTGATTTTCCATATCTCTCAGCTGAGAGTTATGGTTCCTTTTTTCTGTTAACATTGAAACTCAAAGGGCCTAGAGGTTTAAATATTTTTCTTAAAGAGAAGGGGAATAACGCACTTGATTTGCATTCAAGTAAGAAAGATTCAGTCCCCTGGGAGTCTCTGGCACCATTAAATCTGGATAGGAGTACTTCTGGTAGAGTACTGAATTCATTTAAGAAAGGTATAAGATCCTGAAACAGCCAAGCAGGCAGTACTGTTATGCCTTCTCTCTTTTTTTTTTTCCCCCTTTTTGTGGTATTCAGTAATTTGAAATGAAAATGTGAAAGTGATATTACCAAGATCTGAACCATAAAGGGAGAAAACCTGATTAGGAGTATATAAATTTGGTGTCTTCCCAATTTTCCATTAAATCACTCGACGGAAAGATTTTGTAAAAGAAGGGAAGGGGGATTTTTCGAATACTTGGGAACAGGGAGCAGAAGGCATGACTGTAAAATGGTATTTATGGATAACAAAAGCTACGAGAAGCCTTAGGATTGCATGCACATTGTTTAACACTTCTTTTTAGGCTAGACATTTGATAGGAGAAATCAAAGGAAAAGGTTAAATTGATGCTTTTATTCCCATATTTTGCACATTAAGCATGATTATTTTATTCAAGAAGTATGATATTGGGGCTTCATTTTGATTGCATCGATGTATCCAATCCAACAATTAATGTCTTAGGATGAATTATGTCATCAGCTTTTGCTTTGTAACTTCAATCATGCTACAGTCCTTTTGTTGCAAAAGGATGGATATTAGGGCATCATGATCATCCATACTCTCTCTCAACCTAAATGTAGATGCTAGATGGTGAGTGACTTGTCAAATGTTCTTATACAACATGAAGTGCTATTAATAATTGCAACTAGAAAGGCATAGAGAAATTGACGAACTGAATTGATTAACCTGCAAGAAGCTAGAGGACACGGATGTAGGAGAGGTGAAGAGTCCTACTAATCTGCATGCAATCGGGGGGAATCATAATTTGCCTTGCATTTGACCTTAATGCTTTTTTCAGAAAGAGATGTATACTTGATATAAAGATTATTATTGTGCAGATTGCCTTAATATAAGCTAGTGCAGTGGTACACAAATATTGAATCTGCAATCATAAGAAGCCCGTACCAGTTTTTCCTTTCAATTTTGTAAACCAGGATGCAAATTTATTAGGGAAAAAAAATACATTAGAAGATAGTCTAGAGGTAGAGGATACAGAGAATACAACCCCGGAAAACAAGAGATACAAGAATGAGAAAGAAGAAAAAAACCAGCCTGGCCAAGGACAAATTAAAATGAACCAGCTTATGTTGGCCTTGCCCACAGCTCTTACATCTACACACTTTGGCCTGTTTCCCCACCTATTTCTTCATCTTTCTGACATTTTTTACGGCATTTCTTAAGCAGCTGAATCAAAAACCTTGTGATAAAAGGCACTGAAGCTGTAATCAAGAGATAGCGAAAATGCACAGATTCACGAGGGGTAACAGCAAAAATTGCAGAAGCATAAGTTACCATCATTGAAGCTGTGGCAACCCAAATCTCAAAGTGGAAAGGGAACTTGTAAGTGAGAGATGTGATAACAAGTAATGATGCGGAGAAAGCCAAAGTGTTTGACATCAAGAAAACATAGTAAGGATGTTTTTGAGACGCATAAATTGCTCTGCCAGCTGCATGATGTTCTTGAACCTTATCATCCTGCCAGAGTCCACCGGGAGGATTCACCCCAGCTTGGAAGGTCACTGCAGCAATCAGTGTGGCAATTACCAGCAAAACATTTCGTGTATCATTTGGTGAGTCCCTTTCTTTATCATATTGAAATCTCTTCAACCAGCTAATGCTTCTCTCGGTATTTTGAGGGTGTACTTGAGCCATTTTTGTCCAAGCAGCAACTTATGATGCCAAACACTTTAATGAGCACCTTTAAATAAGCTAGATGCATACAAGGAGTCAAAGGCATTACCTTAATTTCTTATTAAAAAATCCAAACCATTAATTTGCAAAAAATGATTGAAGCATAGATATAAAATCCGTATGGTCTGGTAACTTATTAAGCTAGAGCCTGATCTCTGAACTGATTTAGAGATTAACCTTATCAAACTCAATTGATTTGATTGAACGGCTCAATTTTAAAATTTTTTGTTATTATTTTATCTAAATAATGTATTTTTAATTTTTTTTCAAAAGAATTATCCAAAACTGAATTTGTTTTAAGGTTGACCCAACAAATTAATTCACAATTCCAACTATCGATAAAGTCTAATGAGTATGGATTGAAATAGAAAAGGAATTGGGGTAACTCTGTATCAACCGGTTTAATATTTAGTTGTGTATATATCATAGAAATGACCAACAACCACCAAGCCAGGGTTCCAACCTCGTGACAAATTGATCTCCTTTCTATAATCCCGAATCACAGCTTTCAACCTTGACATTGATATGAATGCATGTTTTCACTTGCAAGTTGCAACTCCCCGAAGATGTGAGATTCCTAATCTCTCCAACAAAGTGAAAAATAAGACCCGCATTGACCGGTTGCATTAGATATGGTCTTTGTATTCTTTAAACACTACATATCTCGTGCTTGCATGTCACCTAAAACCCTTTAGGAATCTTCCTTTATATTCACTTCAAAATTTCAAGCCATATAGCTCAACTGGCAGTACTAGGGTTCCCCTCCCCTCGAGAGATATATATCGCGCCTCTCCTTTGTAATAAGAATACATGAAAACTTCAAAATTTCAATGCTAGAGATATGCACGCAGAATATTAACTTCAGAAACATGTTAACAGTCGCGGATCACCTTCCCTGTGATTTGGATAATTTTCTTTATAGTAATTAATAATCACTTCATCAATAACTAAGTGTTCGTAAATATTAATGCAGCGACCCAAACATCTCTTTCGACAGATCGATTATTGAAATGCCGGCTTGCTGGTTTGGTTGATGGACCTTAATTAAGAAAGGAGACTTGTACAGGTCTTGCAAGTAGTAGTTAGAATTATCTGTGCCTTGAAAGCGTACACGAGGAAGAAAGCTTCATTGGTTAATTTTGTGCATCCTCCCTTACTGTGTGAACTGAACATTTTTTTCCCATTTTTATTTTTTTTTTAACTAACTACACACTTCATGGAAGGTACAAAACCAAATGTCAAAAACAGGCTGTATGGCTAAATATAATATATGTTGGAGTTTTGTCCACATTAGCTAACCTAGCACCCCCCACCAAACATGACAAAATTAATTACCTCTTCGGTAATAAAATGTATGTGCAGGTTTACTGTCCTGACTCCATAAAATAAAATATTACCGAGTCAACATTATAGGAACCCATGCATGCAGATGAAATTGCAAGCGCTTTTTTTCATTTTTTTTTGTTAATTAGGTGGTCTGCACACAAGATGCAGCAGGCCAGCATCTAGTAGCCCAGAAAATAACTAGGAATTGATTGAGACGGTTTAAAAATATAAAAATAAAAATTTTACATTATATTTTTTTTACTGATATGAGCTCACCTGTCAAAGAAAATTTTATTAAAGTTTAATTGAATTTATGAAGGGTTTAATTGCATGAAAATTTATTTTTAAAGTTAATTTGGACTTTAATATTTGGAAGCAATTAAAATTCTGAGATCAAATTATAATTTTTTACAATTGATTTGGTCAAATCAGGGACTTAATTGTATAAATATTGAAGTTTAATGGCCAATTAAGGACTTAATTGAAGAAATCTGAAACCATTGACCAAAATGGAAAAGACGTGTAAATAGAGGACCTGGAATTGACCAAAATCAGGGGCTAAATTGAAGAAATCAAAAGTTTGTTGATCAATTGAGGGTCCAATTACATAGTTTTGAAACCCGGCCCGACCCGACGGGTCACCCAGGACTTGAACCGGGCCAGGTTTAAGAAAAAATAGAAAAAGTCAAAACTCGAGATGACCCGATTGATCCGGTAAAAAACCTTGTTGCAACCTGTTGACTTTTACTTTTTTTTACTAAAAAAATATCATTTTAATTTTTAAAAAAATTAGAATTAACTTTAATGACCCGGTCAAAAACTAAAATCCGGGCCATGAACCGGACGCCCTGTGGACCGGAGTTAAAAACTCTAGATGGAAGAATTGGAGGTAAAAAGTTAAATTGCTAGCTTTATTTCCATCTCTCTAATTTTGCGCGCGAGTATGATTATTTTATTCAAGAAGCGTCATGCATGATTTCATCATTTCCATTGCCATGATGGAGCACACAACGCCGTAAGTTCCGTTCCGTGACATCAGCATTAGAGGCAAAATGGCAAATTACAATTACAAATTTACACATCCATTTGCTTTTTTGCAAAAAAAAATCATCAATAGTAGCAACTCCAACTCACCCACACAAATAAGTTTTTTTTATAGTTATTTTATCTGATAAATAATAAATATAATATAGATATTAAGAAATTTAATTTGAAACCAAACTCAAACTTACCTTATACAAGTTAGATTTTAAGTTAAACTCAAAAATACATTAATTAATAAAATTTCACATGGCATCATCAAATAATACAAGAAATCTACAACGCACTAGAACGTCCTTGTTGATGATCCTTTACTCTGACAGCTTCTAAAATTTCTCAAACAATGTGATATCTCACACCAACTAAATCCTTAACCCTTCCACCTCAGTTTGACATGACTAGGTTTTTAGTGACTTAGTTAATATAATCAAACTTGGTTCAAACTTGATTGAATAAGCTTTTAGGATTTTTTTTAATAAAAATATTGATCCAGTGACCCAAGTTCTTTTATAGGCTAGTTCCCAAAACAAGTACAATAACTATAGTTAAGAAACCCGACCGGAAGCTCAACTCAGTTCAAGGCTTAGGTTATAAGTCAGTTGAGTTAATCCAAGTCAACTAAAATTTTTTTATTTGATAAAAATCTTAAACAAAATCGTACAAAGGATTTTTTTTTAAAATAATATTATTTTTAAAAAATTCAGGTTTTACTGACTTGACTGGGTCCAAGTATTGAGTTAGCAGGTTGATCAATGTCACGACCCGAAACCCGGGTCCGTGACCGGCAACGCAGGAGCGGTGGCGGAAGGACACCCCTCCCGCTAAGCCTCAAAACGAACATATCAAAAGAATAATTTATTCAAAAATACGCAGCGTTTCATAATCTTCGAAATATTATATTATTCAAAACTGATGAAACCAAAAGATAGTTTAAAACTCCTCATAAGTAATTAAAACCAAAAACAATAATAAATAAATACTCATTACATTGTCAAAATCCAAACTTAATTAAAACAAAGTAATAGTGAAGCGTCTAGGACATCGAACAAACAGCCTTGAAAGATAAGCAAGGCATACCGACCCAAAACTGAAGAAGCAGGAACACTCAACAAGGTTCACCTGCTATCAGAAACTAAGAACCTGAAATAATATTAAGAATGAGGGGTGAGTTCAACCAACTCGGTGAGGGAATAATATTTAATATACATTTCAGATATTAATAGTTGCAAGATGATTTATCTTGATATACATATACATATACATATACATACTAAACATATTATCATAACGTAGTGGAAATTTATCCTCATATACATATACATATACATATACATACTAAACATATTATCATAAAGTAGTGGAAATTTATCTTCATATACATATACATATACATATACATACTAAACATATTATCATAAAGTAGTGGAAATTTATCTTCATATACATATACATATACATATACATACTAAACATATTATCATAAAGTAGTGGAAATTTATCCTCATAAACATATACGGGATACATATACATACTAAACATATTATCATAACGTAGTGGAATTTATCCTCATAGACATATACGAATACGAGATACATATACATACTAAACATATTATCATAACATAGTGGAAATTTATCCTCATATACATATACGAGATACGATACATACTAAACATATTATCATAACGTAGTGGAATACATGTCGAGATCGATGACACCCGAAGGTGACCGGATGACACCCGAAGGTGACCGAGATGACACCCGAAGGTGACCGGATGACACCCGAAGGTGACCGGACCGGATGACACCCGAAGGTGACCACCGTGGGATGATCGGTCGCCACGGTCGATGCCTCTCTCACCAGCCTAGGTATACATACGTAAATACTATGTGCACATAGGCTAACTACTCTCCGTTAGCATGGAGTTACCGACAAGTCCGATATCAAGGCATAATAGATATTTACGGAATCATCGAGAGAAACGTATATCATATCAAATAGAATTTACTTTGACAGATTGCGAGTGCAAATTCAAGAATAAATGAGTACTCGGAAAATAAGCAACATATATAATTATTCAAGAAATTAATGAGTTGTACTCATTGTATAATCAGAATACATATTTACTTATCATATATGCATATTAAAGATTATCCCACTCACCCGGAAAATATAGAACTAAAAGGAATGTCAGACGAAAAGACCCGAAATCCTATTGAGGATTGTTAGGAGAACCTACAATAAATATATGAAATATACTCAAAAGCAACTCAAAGCAACACAAATAAAAGATCCCAATGCATAAAATAAACCCAGGTTTAGTCTCCTAAGTTTATGGACTAAAACGACAATTTTCCAAAACAGGGACCAAAACGTAATTTTACCAAAATTGGACCAATCTGGAAAATACATAACTATACTGAATTTTCACCCATAAACCATCATTAATTCTGTCTAGAACGAACCAGGGACCGAACTGTAATTTTCATAAAGTTCGGGGACTAAAATGTAAATTCCCAAAATTAAGGGACCAAACTGAAAATATTCCAAATCAATTATCAAACTCAGATTCATCATCCTTATCCTCATAATAACACTGTCCAGAATCTCAAAATACAATTAGGGGTCAAATTATAATTTTTCCAAAGTTTAGGGACTAAACCGTAATTTCACAAATTGAGGGACCAAATTGAATTTTCGTCATCTTCAACCTCAAACCCAGAATTTCACAGATTACCTACTGTCATCTTCTAATTTCTAATACAATTTCACCATTCAAATAAAATCATAACTCAAAATCATCATCTTTACCTCCAATCTCTCAAAATCAACTAATTAACCAATTACCCACAACAATCAACCCATAACCTTCCAATTAATTCATCAATTAAACTCAAAACACAATATTCAAAACCCTAACATTTATCAAAACAGAAATTAAGGCTTAAAGAACACACATTTATACATAATCTTACCTTTAAACTTATTTCCTCCAATTCTCTTCTCCTTTCCTTATCTTTCCCTCTTTTCTCTTCTTCTTCCTCCCCTTTTCTTCTCTTCTCCCGTCAGTTTTTACTCTTAAAACACAGCCCTCTTCTTCTATTTTCTTTTCTATTTATATATATCAACTCTTTATTCAATTACTACAATACCCTTTATTCATTTATACTCATTTTTAGCCTTCAAGGGCTTTATTGCCTTTTACCTACTCATTCATTTACAAGACATCACAATCTCCCCACCTTATAAAAGTTTCGTCCTCGAAACTTAAAATTTAAGAACCAAAGTCTTACCATCATGATCAAATAAATTATTTAAAACTTATCTCTAAAATTGTGTTTCTTAAACTATCATTTAGAGTCCACTTCAAAAATCAATAAATAGCACCATGCTTTCGTTGCGCACTCGATATATCCACTTGAAAAAAATATCTCATGCATAACTTTTCTTAATTCATATCCCTCAAAATCAAACAACATACCCTTCAATTTCTCTTGAATCAAATTTTCTCAAACAACTTATCCCAAATCATATCTCTTAAAAAATCAACTTGGAAGAAGCTTAGCTGGATGAAAAGTTGTTATAGGGTTTCTAATATTACCTCAAATGATAGTGCTTCTCTTGAAATTGAAGCGAAAACATGTTCAACAAGAAAGAAAGAAAAAATCAAAGATAACATGGGACTTAAGATACCCTACTTAAACTTGACATCTCGATTCCGATTAATGATCGTGAAAACATAACGAGGGAGCAAGTAGCTAAAGAAAACATAGATGCGAGATGATGCCGGGAAAATGAAAAGGCTTCGGATGTAATTTAGGAATCCAAAGATCATGGTATTGAAGAGCTAATCATAAGCAAAATTAAAAGAGAAAAATGAGAAATCCTCGAGAAATAGTTGAATCTCTAGGTCTTGAAGCAACAATAAATGAAGTTGTTATTGGCTAGAATTCTTCGAGAAGTCATACAAAAGAAGAGCAAGGAATTTCAGGAACAACTAATAGAAATGTAGAAAATAAGAATGTGGAGTATCTAGAAGATTATTTGAGAAAAACAAAAGACATATCCTTGCAAGAAGATGATCGTAGGGAATATGACATCTCTCAATTAAAGCTTTAATCTAATAAAGATATACAAAATCAGAGTCCAAAGAAGGTACTACAAGAAGAATGTGGAACTCCTGATGAAATTAAAGAAGAAATCGAGGATGATTCAAAATTTGTATCCATGACTAATTCTCAAAGTTGAAGCATTAAAAGAAGATGAGAGTACTTCAAGTCAAATTATCCCGAAAAGAAATTAGAAGAGCAAAATTAGACACTGGCAATGACATTTCTTTATAAGAAAAAGGATTGTAGGAATGAAATGATTATTACGAATATTGAAGATTATGTGTAAGTGAAAATACCAGCTGATTCATAAAATCGATCTCCACCAAAGATAACAGGAGATATATGTTTGCATAAGGATGAAACCAATGAGCTTGAAAACTCGGGATTTGGGGTTGAACTCAATACAAGCATACAAAAGGATAGTATAAATGAAGTCCAAGTAGAAGAAAGCAAAAACCCAATAATGCCTCAAAATTACGACTCTAGAATATGAAACAAGCAAAGAGGCTTTTGAATCTATTTTAAAAGTTCATGGCCACAAAGACTTCATTGCATCAGAAGGAACTGACGTCAAGGAAAATCATCTAGAGGTAGAAATAACTGATTTGGTTGCAGGAGGGAGTCGGAGTAAGAAAATAATTGATACAGCTGAAATCATACTTATGGTTCAGAAGTTAAACACAATACGGATATGCAAAAAAACTATTCAAATGAATTCGATAAGAAAGAAGGCGAGAACACAAGATGAAGATTCAACACTACAACCTCAATGATGCGAAAAAAAGAGAGTAAAAGATAAAGAATATCTACCGAAGTAACAAAATAACGAAAGAAAAGAAACATAAGCTTTGAAGAAGAATTTTTTTTTTTCCAATCTTAGGGTTGAGACGCAGTGAAGATGGGTGTCATACCCCAAAGCCGTACCGACACGATCGACATATAATCGAGAGGATCACCATAGACCATGATAACCATGTAAACCCCTTACATACATATCATACCTAACCCGAAAGGAAAACTTCACAAATAAATTTTATTAATCAAATATCTTAATCCAATATTTCAAGTAAGTCTCGTACTAGATTGTACATATAATATTCATACCATCAATTTACCCAATTCAAGATAACCATATTAATCACCATATAGATCATAATCAAAAGCCTATAATAACAACCTTAATAAGAAATTCTCCAATAACTGTCTCATCATCAATAACTGTCTCATCATCCATAAGCGATTAATCATATTTCAACTTTCTCTTACATTCAAAATCTATTTTTCTCGAGATAAAAATATTGCGAAAAGAGATGAGCTTCCATGACTCAAAGAGTAATCAAAATAAATACACCCGAGAAAAATATTATCAAACATATATATTTCATAGAATATTTCCAGCCATATATATATCATAGAAAAAGATTATTAGACATATTTTTCAGAATACTTACCAAAGATAACACATATAGATATAAATATGATAAAAAAAATCAACTTTAAATAAAATAAATATTATAAGTTGTTCAAATACAAAAAAAAATGCATACTTACATCCAATATACTCTCACTAACATTATTCGTACATATACATACTTTTAGAGCGCTACGAGTCGAAAAATCGAGACATAGATAGAGTATTTAGATCTATTTGTAACCTTTCACACAAGTTAGTGTTGGTATTCTAACTTGTTTAACTCGAAAAATTCATATCAGATTTATATATCAAAATCACTAAAAATTTCATATCAGATTTATATTTCAAAGTCACAAAATGACAAATCATATATATAAACGAATCATTTTTATTTTAGATATAATATTATTCTTCTAATAATTCAAAGTACTTTTAAATAATACTTATAATAATTACTTACTCCATGTCACACAACCATATCCACATACACATATTTCATAAATACTTACAAGATATATTTCATACTCATATGCGTATATTATACAAATACTTCCAAAAAATATACTTATACCAAATACTTATGCTTAAGTATTTCCAAGAAATATTATTACTCAAATACATATATTATACAAATACTTTCAAATATATATTTATATCAAATATTTTCACACACACAAGTATTTTCTCACACGTATGCAAAACACATATACCACATATATTATATCCAAGAATATACTTACATCAAATATTATCACATGTATGAAAAACACATATATTATATATAGTATATTCAATGATATATTTATATCAAATATTTACATACATGTATATTTCCTCACATGTATATCAACACAACAAAAAAAAAAAGAGTTCAAAACAAAAAGACAAAGAGGAATCACAATTAGACGAGAAGGATCCTAAGCTCCACATATTACGGGGTTTTAACAAACCAGATTACAAGGTTTTAGCAAAACCAGGGTACGGGGTTTTAACAACAATTTTTTTTTTTTTTTTTGAGGTTTTAATAAAACCGGGCTCCGATACCACCTTTGTCACGACCCGAAACCCGGTCCGTGACCGGCAACGCAGAGCGGTGGCGGAAGGACACCCTCCCGCGCTAAGCCTCAAAACGAACATATCAAAAGAATAATTTATTCAAAAATACGCAGCGTTTCATAATCTTCGTAAATATTATATTATTCAAAACTGATGAAACCAAAAGATAGTTTAAAACTCCTCATAAGTAATTAAAACCAAAAACAATAATAAATAAATACTCATTACATTGTCAAAATCCAAACTTAATTAAAACAAAGTAATAGTGAAGCGTCTAGGACATCGAACAAACCAGCCTTGAAAGATAAGCAAGGCATACCGACCCAAAACCGAAGAAGCAGGAACACTCAACAAGGTTCACCTGCTATCAGAAACTAAGAACCTGAAATAATATTAAGAATGAGGGGTGAGTTCAACCAACTCAGTGAGGGAATAATATTTAATATACATTTCAGATATTAATAGTTGCAAGATGATTTATCTTGATATACATATACATATACATATACATACTAAACATATTATCATAACGTAGTGGAAATTTATCCTCATATACATATACATATACATATACATACTAAACATATTATCATAAAGTAGTGGAAATTTATCTTCATATACATATACATATACATATACATATACATACTAAACATATTATCATAAAGTAGTGGAAATTTATCTTCATATACATATACATATACATATACATACTAAACATATTATCATAAAGTAGTGGAAATTTATCCTCATAAACATATACGAATACATATACATACTAAACATATTATCATAACGTAGTGGAATTTATCCTCATAGACATATACGGATACGTATACATATACATACTAAACATATTATCATAACATAGTGGAAATTTATCCTCATATACATATACGAGATACGTATACATACTAAACATATTATCATAACGTAGTGGAATACATGTCGAGATCGATGACACCCGAAGGTGACCGAGATGACACCCGAAGGTGACCGAGATGACACCCGAAGGTGACCGGACCAGATGACACCCGAAGGTGACCACTGTGGGATGATCGGTCGCCACAGGCGATGCCTCTCTCACCAGCCTAGGTATACATACGGAATACTATGTGCACATAGGCTAACTACTCTCCGTTAGCATGGAGTTACCGACAAGTCCGATATCAAGGCATAATAGATATTTACGAAATCATCGAGAAACGTATATCATATCAAATAGAATTTACTTTGACAGATTGCGAGTGCAAATTCAAGAATAAATGAGTACTCGGAAAATAAGCAACATATATAATTATTCAAGAAATTAATGAGTTGTACTCATTGTATAATCAGAATACATATTTACTTATCATATATGCATATTAAAGATTATCCCACTCACCCGGAAAATATAGAACTAAAAGGAATGTCGACGAAAAAGACCCGAAATCCTATTGAGGATTGTTAGGAGAACCTACAATAAATATATGAAATATACTCAAAAGCAACTCAAAGCAACACAAATAAAAGATCCCAATGCATAAAATAAACCCAGGTTTAGTCTCCTAAGTTTATGGACTAAAACGACAATTTTCCAAAACAGGGACCAAAACATAATTTTACCAAAATTGGACCAATCTGGAAAATACATAACTATACTGAATTTTCACCCATAAACCATCATTAATTCTGTCTAGAACGAACCAGGGACCGAACTGTAATTTTCATAAAGTTCAGGGACTAAAATGTAAATTCCCAAAATTAAGGGACCAAACTGAAAATATTCCAAATCAATTATCAAACTCAGATTCATCATCCTTATCCTCATAATAACACTGTCCAGAATCTCAAAATACAATTAGGGGTCAAATTATAATTTTTCCAAAGTTTAGGGACTAAACGTAATTTCACAAATTGAGGGACCAAATTGAATTTTCGTCATCTTCAACCTCAAACCCAGAATTTCACAGATTACCTACTGTCATCTTCTAATTTCTAATACAATTTCACCATTCAAATAAAATCATAACTCAAAATCATCATCTTTACCTCCAATCTCTCAAAATCAACTAATTAACCAATTACCCACAACAATCAACCCATAACCTTCCAATTAATTCATCAATTAAACTCAAAACACAATATTCAAAACCCTAACATTTATCAAAACAGAAATTAAGGCTTAAAGAACACACATTTATACATAATCTTACCTTTAAACTTATTTCCTCCAATTCTCTTCTCCTTTCCTTATCTTTCCCTCTTTTCTCTTCTTCTTCCTCCCCTTTTCTTCTCTTCTCCCGTCAGTTTTTACTCTTAAAACACAGCCCTCTTCTTCTATTTTCTTTTCTATTTATATATATCAACTCTTTATTCAATTACTACAATACCCTTTATTCATTTATACTCATTTTTAGCCTTCAAGGGCTTTATTGCCTTTTACCTACTCATTCATTTACAAGACATCACAATCAACCAGGTTGGTCGGGAACTATGCTCGTAACTATGGTTGATTTTTATAACAATTTTTTTTAAGAGTTTTTAAATCTTGAATTCAAAGATTTAAGGTTTGTCTCATAGAAAATATGCATTTCATTTCCCTTCAAAAGTTATTTATAATTGTATTACCATTATTTGTTCATTATTACATGGTCGAAGCATCCAATTAACTACATTAGCAGAGTCAAATTCAACATTAATAATGTCTTTCCCAAACATATCTTGAAGAAGATAATTCAAGTGCTTTCACAATGGCAATCAATTCGGCTTCATTTAGAATCTTTGACTCCAACCCGTATAGAAAATAAACCCAGCACCTTTCCATTATGATCTCTTAGAACCCCACCATTTTCATTATGATCTTATACCTTTCTTTATATCAAATTTACTTGATATAAAGATGAATTATTGAGCAGAATTAATATATTATCTTTAGCTTCAATTAACTGTTCTTCATAATTTCACTGAATCAATCAAGAATGTCAGTGCAATAGTGTTACATAGCAGGAAAATTTGGAAAGGTATTCTCTGATCAGAATAAATAGCACGTCCGGCTTTATGTCCCAGCTTATCATCACTTTACCAAACTCCAGTACCGGGTGGACTAATTCCAGCTTGGAAGGTCACGGTGGCGATCAGCGCAGCCCCGACCAGCAAAACATTTCGGATATTATGAGTTTCTTGCTTTAATTAGATCTCCTTCCCATGGTGGCCTTGTTGGTTTTGCGATAAGTTTGAAGCAGACCTTGATTTTGCTTTTGATTCTAGTACCAGTAGTATTTTTAGGGTGATTTTCCATATCTCTCAGGTGAGAGTCATGGTCCCTTTTTTTCTGTGAACATTGAAACTCAAATAAGTATTTTTCTTAAAGAGAAGGGGAATAACGCACTTGATTTTCATTCAAGTAAGAAAGATTCAGTCCCCTGGGAGTCTCTGGCACCATTAAATCTGGATAGGAGTACTTTTGGTAGAGTACTGAATTCATTTAAGAAAGGTATAAGATTCTAGAAAACCATTTACATTCAAATTAATATATCCATGAACAATAATTTTAAAATTTCTTACGAGCTTCTCTAGAATTTAAACTAAGCTACTGTGTTAAAGGATAGAATCTGCAGCTTTTCTAGTTTCATAAATTGACATGCTAATGAATTGGACCTCTCTTTTTTCTCTGTACATGTTTGCACCTTCCCCTTTTTGTGGTATTCAGTAATTTGAAATGAAAATGTGAATGTGATATTACCAAGATCTGAACCATAAAGGGAGAAAACTTGATTAGGAGCATATAAATTTGGTGTCTTTCCAATTCTCCATTAAATCACTTGACGGAAAGATTTTGTAAAAGAAGGGAAGGGGGATTTTTCGAATACTTCGGAGCAGGGAGCAGAAGGCATAACTGTAAAATGGTATTTATGGATAACAAAAGCTACGAGAAAGGCATAAAGAAATTGACGAACTGAATTGATTAACTTGCAATAAGCTAGAGGACACGGATCTAGGAGAGATGAAGAGTCCTCCTAATCTGCATGCAATCGGGGGGAATCATAATTTGCCTTGCATTTGACCTTAATGCTTTTTTCGTAAAGGGATATATACTTGATGTAAAGAATATTTTTGTGCAGATTGCCTTAATTTAAGCTAGTGCAGTGGTACACAAATATTGAATCTCCAACCATAAGAAGCCCGTACCAGTTTTTTCTTTCAATTTTGTAAACCAGGATGCAAATTTATTAGGGGAAAAAAAACACATTAGAAGATAGTCTAGAGGTAGAGGGTACAGAGAATACAACCCAGGGAAACAAGAGATACAAGAATGAGAAAAACAAAAAAACCATATATCCTGGCCAAGGACAAATTATAAATGAACCAGCTTATGTCGGCCTTGCCCACAGCTCTTACATCTACACACTTTGGCCTGTTTCCCCACCTATTTCTTCATCTTTCTGAAATTTTTTACTGCTTTTCTTACGCATCTGGATCAAAAACCTTGTGATAAAAGGCACTGCAGCTGTAATCAAGAGATAGCGAAAATGCACAGATTCACGAGGGGTAACAGCAAAAATTGCAGAAGCATAAGTTACCATCATTGATGCTGTGGCAACCCAAATCTCAAAGTGGAAAGGGAACTTGTAAGTGAGAGATGGGATAACAAGTAATGATGCGGAGAATGCCAAAGTGTTTGACATCAAGAAAACATAGTAAGGACGTTTTTGAGACGCATAAATTGCTCTGCCAGCTGCATGATGTTCTTCAACGTTATATTCCTGCCATTCTCCTCCAGGACTAGGAGGATTCGCCCCAGCGGCAGGTTTGATACCATTATCATCCTGCCAGACTCCACCAGGAGGATTCACCCCAGCTTGGAAGGTCACTGCAGCAATCAGTGTGGCAATTACCAGCAAAACATTTCGCACATCATTTGGCGAGTCCCTTTCTTTATCATATTGAAATCTCTTTAACCAGCTAATGCTTCTCTCGGTATTTTGAGGGTGTACTTGAGCCATTTTTGTCCAAGCAGCAACTTATGATGCCAAACACTTTAATGAGTACCTTTAAATAAGCTAGATGCATACAAGGAGTCAAAGGCATTACCTTAATTTCTTATTAAAAAATTCAGACCATTAATTTGCAAAAAATAATACCTGGACTGAATGAAGCATAGTCGTAAAATCCGTATGGTCCGGTAACTCGTCAAGCTAGAGCCTGATCTGAATTAGATTATGTTCGGAACTGGTTTGAAAATTAACCTTATCAAACTCAATCGATATGGTTGATTCCAGGTGACATCTGATCAGGTGAATTCTAACAATTTTATTATTTTTCTAAAAAAAAATGATATGTAACTTTATTTTTTCAAAAAAATTATCCAGTTTTAATGTTGAACCAACAAATTTACAATTCCAACCGTGATAAAGTCTAATGAGTATGGATTGAAATAGAAAAGGAACTGGGCTATCAACCGGTTTAATATTTAATTGTGTATATTTCATAGAAATACAGAGACCAACAACCACCAAGCCAGGGTTCCAAACTCGTGACAAATTGATCCGTACATTGATACGTACGAACGCATGTTTTCACTTGCAAGTTGCAACAAGTGAAATGTAAGACCCGCATTGACCGGTTGCATTAGATATGGTCTTTGTATTCTTTAAACACTACATATCTCGTGCTTGCATGTCACCTAAAACCCTTTAGGAATCTTCCTTTATATTAACTTCAAAATTTCAAGCCATATAGCTCAACTGGCAGTACTAGGGTTCCCCTCCCATCAAGAGATATCGCGCCTCTCCTTTGTAATAATAATACATGAAAACTTCAAAATTTCAATGCTAGAGATATGCACGCAGAATATTAACTTCAGAAACATGTTAACAGTCGCGGATCACCTTCCCTGTGATTTGGATAATTTTCTTTATAGTAATTAATAATCACTTCATCAATAACTGAGTGTTCGTAAATATTAATGCAGCGACCCAAACATCTCTTTCGACAGATCGATTATTGAAATGCCGGCTTGCTGGTTTGGTTGATGGACCTTAATTAAGAAAGGAGACTTGTACAGGTCTTGCAAGTAGTAGTTAGAATTATCTGTGCCTTGAAAGCGTACACGAGGAAGAAAGCTTCATTGGTTAATTTTGTGCATCCTCCCTTACTGTGTGAACTGAACATTTTTTTCCCATTTTTATTTTTTTTTAACTAACTACACATTTCATGGAAGGTACAAAACCAAATGTCAAAAACAGGCTGTATGGCTAAATATAATATATGTTGGAGTTTTGTCCACATTAGCTAACCTAGCACCCCCCACCAAACATGACAAAATTAATTACCTCTTCGGTAATAAAATGTATGTGAAGGTTTACTGTCCTGACTCCATAAAATAAAATATTACCGAGTCAACATTATAGGAACCCATGCATGCAGATGAAATTGCAAGCGCTTTTTTTCATTTTTTTTTGTTAATTAGGTGGTCTGCACACAAGATGCAGCAGGCCAGCATCTAGTAGTAGCAGCACAGAAAATAGCTAGGAATTGATTGAGGCTGTTCAAAAATATAAAAATAAAAATTTTACATTATATTTTTTATTGATAAGAGCCCACTTGTTAAAGAAAATTTTGTTAAAGTTTAATTGAATTTATGGAGGGTTTAATTACATGAAAATTTATTTTTAAAGTCAATTTGGGCTTCAGTTGGAAGCAATTAAAATTCTGAGGTCAAATTATAATTTTTTAGAGTTGATTTTGTCAAATCAGGGGCTTAATTGCATAAATATTGAAGTTTGATAGCCAATTAGGGACTTAATTGAAGAAATCTAAAACCATTGACCAAAATAGAAAAGACGTATAAATAGAAGACCTGGAATTGACCGAAATCAGGGGCTAAATTGAAGAAATCAAAAGTTTGTTGATCAATTGAGGGTCCAATTGCATAGTTTTGAAACCCGGCCCGGCCCGACGGGTCGCCCAGGACCCGACCGACCCAGGACTTGAACCGGGCAGGGTTTAAGAAAAAATAGGAAAAGTCAAAACCCGAGATGACCCGATTGACCCGGTAAAAAACCTTGTTGCAACCTGTTGACTTTTACTTTTTTTTACTAAAAAGATATCATTCTGATTTTAAAAAAAATTAAAATTAACTTGGATGACTCAGTTAAAAACTAAAATCCGGGCCCTGAACCGGACGCCCTGTGGACCGGAGTTAAAAACTCTAGACGGAAGAATTGGAGGTAAAAAGTTAAATTGCTAGCTTTATTTCCATCTCTCTAATTTTGCGCGCGAGTATGATTATTTTATTCAAGAAGCGTCATGCATGATTTCATCATTTCCATTGCCATGATGGAGCACACAACGCCGTAAGTTCCGTTCCGTGACATCAGCATTAGAGGCAAAATGGCAAATTACAATTACAAATTTACACATCCATTTGCTTTTTTGCAAAAAAAAATCATCGATAGTAGCAACTCCAACTCACCCACATAAATAAGTTTTTTTTATAGTTATTTTATCTGATAAATAATAAATATAATATAGATATTAAGAAATTTAATTTGAAACCAAACTCAAACTTACCTTATACAAGTTAGATTTTAAGTTAAACTCAAAAATATATTAATTAATAAAATTTCACATGGCATCATCAAATAATACAAGACTTAGATAAGAATCTACAACGCACTAGAACGTTCTTGTTGATGATCCTTTACTCCGACAGCATTTAAAGTTTCTCAAACAATGTGATATCTCACACCAACTAAATCCTTAACCCTTCCCCCTCAGGTTGACATGACTAGGTTTTTAGTGACTTGGTTAATATAATCAAACTTGGTTCAAACTTGATTGAATAAGCTTTTAGGAATTTTTTTAATAAAAATATTGATCCAGTGACCCAAGTTCTTTTATAGGCTAGTTCCCAAAACAAGTACAATAACTATAGTTAAGAAACCCGACCGGAAGATCAACTCAGTTCAAGCTTAGATTATAAGTCAGTTGAGTTAATTCAAGTCAACTAAAATTAATTACCTCTTCGGTAATAAAATGTATGTGCAGGTTTACTGTCCTGACTCCATAAAATAAAATATTACCGAGTCAACATTATAGGAACCCATGCATGCAGATGAAATTGCAAGCGCTTTTTTTCAGTTTTTTTGGTTAATTAGGTGGTCTGCACACAAGATGCAGCAGGCCAGCATCTAGTAGCTGCTTGCTATGTGAAATCTGTCTCATCCCATATCTATTTTTGGGCTGGGCTAGGCAATAATGGTGGTTGGGGTAGGCTTCCCGCATCGTTAGTGTAGGCTGTGTAGTTCTTACTGGCTCCAATGGTTTAGATGACACTGAGCCAATGATTTACAGCTTGACTCTCAGTCGTTTTATCAATCACTACAAACACATCAGTTTCTGCCATCGTATCAATATCAATATATCAATGTCTTTCGAAACCATTCGTCAAACTCACTCTAAATCTCATCATCATCAAGCTTCCCTTAAATCCCTTTGCAGTACTACCCCGTCCCTTCTATCCCTAGTTCTTCTCAAGCATTTATATACTCACCTTTGTATTTTGAAAACTTCCGCATCAGTTTTTCTGTGGAATTTTTAAGGCAATCCTTTGGAGAGTTTGGGAAGGTAGATGATGTTTATGTATACAGGAAAACTACGTACCACGTGAGGTAGGAGATTTGGTGTCTTGAAGATCAGATCATCGTTGCAGAAACAAGAATTGCTATCCCACCTTATGGAATATGGTTTGGATACTACAAGTTGAGGGTTGACCTTGCTAGATTTATAAGGAAACCTTGTAACCTTTTTTTATATATATAATTAGGAAACCTGAAGTGCTATTAATAATTGCAACTAGAAATGTTAGTGAATATGTTGATTGGTTATATATGTCACTGATTTTATTCATGTAAAATATATTTATTATTAATATAGGTTTTATTTATTTTTAATAATCAATTATATTTAATTAATTAATTTAGAGTAAAGATAAAGTCCCGGAATAAAAATATTTTGCATAGAAAATTATAAAGTTATTATAATTATGAGATTTATATTATATCAAAATATTGTTCCTAAATATTTCTGATCAATGTTCTATTAAAACAAGATATTAATTAGAGTTGTTGAGATCAGTGCATATTATGTTCCTTCCTCTATGAAAGGAAGCAGCTGCTCTCATAAACTGAGATATGAGGAATACTTGGAACTAATATGCAGGTGCTTGTTAAATAACATATACACTAAACTGACCAGCAAGAGAATTTCATATGGAGAAACCATCTATGTCTATAGATAGGCTCACACATTATCATTGTCTAAGTGATCCTTAAACTTGATATTACTAAGTTATCTTATATAGAGAGTATTATACTTTGATCAGAATATTATTGATGAAGAGATAATAATTACACTGAGAAACTGGTTACTAAAAGGTTAAGTCAAACTACTTATGATTTTTCTTATATTTAAGAGATCTTGACAAGTTGTTAAACATTGTACTTGATCTTCAAATATAAATTAATCAATTGTTGAATTAATAATAAATTAAATTATTTAATTCAATTAATTCTACTTTATTTAGAATTATGATTTATATTTGGGTCAACTTATTATAGAACATAATGGGTCACACATATATGAAACATTGGCCATAAATTAAAATAGGATAATTAATCAAGTGTAACTTGATTGTAAATAAATTTTAGAAATTAAGTACTAAAATGTAATTAATACAATGGATTACAATTCTAGACCTAGAAAAAAATCAAGTAAAGACTTGATTGAATAAATTTATAAAATTATCCTTAAATAATGTATGTGATATTATATAAGAGGTAAGTTGATATATTTTTTTCTATTTATAGGGTTTTTAGGTTTCCCTATAAATAGAATGTTATGTTTCTTATAACAGTACATCAGATGACAATACAACAATACAATACAGAAATATCTAAATACAAAATAAAAGAGCTAGCACTCAAAAGTATATCAATATCATTTTCTCTTAAAAGGGTTTAGAAGATTTCGTACTAGTGGTTCGTATGGATTACCGTTAGAGGCTAAACATTCGGATGACTTGTGGTGTGCGACAACTCAGTTTTTAAACAATAATTTAAAACCGAAAAGAACATCTGATCTTCAGATAACCTTCGTATAAACTCTAAACAGCTCTATATCTATCTAATAGGATTCTTGAGACTCCTAAATTTTTTTAAATTTATCATTTTTGCTATGGTATACATTTTGAGAAACCCAACTAGAAATGCATAAAGAAATTAATGAACTGAATTGATTAACCTATAATAACAGGATTCAGATCTAGGAGAGGAAAAGAGTACTAAATAATCTATATGTAAATCGGGGGGGATCGTAATTAGACTTGTATTGACCCTTAATGCTTTTTGCTTAAAGGGATATCAACTTGATAAAAAAGATTATTCTTGTGCAGATTTCCTTTCTGACTTCAAATTTTGTTATAAAATTCCACTAAATTGATGAGTAACTACAATTAACTTGCCCCTTAATTCATTTTGAGTTTCAGCCCACAATTCCTCAAATCTCTTTTATCAATTCCTTCCATGGTTTTTACAGTCGACAATTTGCAATGTTGTCTTAGTGCTTTTGTTTACATAGTTTTAAATAAATGCTAAGGTCTTTATTTAAAGGACTTGGAGTAATGTTATCATTTTTCATGATATAGGGTGAGTTTATCAAGGCGTTGCATCACATTAACAAACATGGCTACTAGTAGCCATAACAGTTCACAAAAATAATGGCTATAACACCGTTATCTAGCGGTAATGACTATTATATTAAAAACAAAGTATTGATAATAGCCAACTAATACAATTGATCTTTTGCTAAATTTTGTATTTCAAATTCATACTTTTATATTTTATATATAACGGTAATGAGTCTAATGACCATTATATTATATTTATAGTGATAATATGTTGTTTATATGACTTTTACCAAAAACAAGTGTTATTATTGCTTAATTTTATTTAATTATTAAGATTATTAGAAAAGCATGTATTATTAAGATTTGTTAAGAATTACTAATGACCGTTATTTAACATCCACATTTTGCAATGTTGTATTAGTTCTCTCGTTTATGTTTCCATTGATTCCCTCAACGTGGCGGGAAGTAGGGGGTTTTTTTTTGTTTTTTTTATTCTGATTTCCCTGGCTTTTACTGCTCTGCTTGCTGAAACATATCTAGCGAGATCACTGCTCTGCTTGCTGAAACATATCTAGCGAGATATGCATACAGCTCCTCTTTGAAGAATAAAATCAAGGACGTTTTGGTGGGATTTTATACTTGAATGGATTGGGATCTTCTCATGATCACTAGAGCATGATACATCATTTAATCTAGGCATTAAGAAGTAAATGCATAATAAATTCATATTCTGATTGTCGGAAAACTTGACAGTGATCTCAATCGTTTAAGGGCTTTAATGTTTTCGAAGAAGAAATAACACCAATATTTAGCAAAGAGAACTAATTAATTGGAGTTTTTCCTTTCAATTTTGTAAACCACGATGCAAATTTATTAGGGGAAAAAAACACATTAGAAGATAGTCTAGAGGAAGAGAATACAACCCAGGAAAACAAGAGATACAAGAATGAGAAAGAAGAAAAAACCCAACGTGGCCTTGGACTCATTAGAAATGAACTGCCCAACTATTTCCTCATCTTTCTGACAATTTATTGGACCATGTTTCTTACTCTTACGGCATTTCTTAAGCATCTGGATAAAAAACCTAGAGAAAGGCACTGAAGCTGTAATAAAAAGATAGTGAAAATCCACAGATTCATGATGGGTAACAGCAAAAATTGCAGAAGCGTAAGTTACCATCATTGAGGCTGTGGCAACCCCAATTTCAAAGTGGAAAGGGAACTCGTAAGTGAGAGATGGGATAACAAGTAATGATGCGGAGAATGCCATAGTACTTGACATCAAGAAAACATAGTAAGGAGGTTTTTGAAACGCATAAATTGCTCTGCCAGCTGCATGATGTTCATTAACGTTATCATCCTGCCAGACTCCTCCAGGAGGATTCACCCCAGCTTCGAAGGTCACTGCAGCAATCAGTGAGGCAATTTCCAGCAAAACATTCCGTCCATCATTTGGCGAGTCCCTTTCTTTATCATATTGCAATCTCTTAAACCAGCTAATGCTTCTCTCTGCATTTTTAGGATGTACTTGAGCAATTTTTACCCAAGCAGCAACTTATGATGTCAAACACTTTAATCAGCACCTTTAAATAAGCTATATATGTATTTAAGGAGTCAAAGGCATTACCTTAATTTCTTACTAAAAAATTCAAACCATTATTTTGAAAAACAAATACCTGGAATAAAACACTCTTTTTTTCGATTTTGGTTTTTTTTTACTTTATTCTTAAAATTGGTTTAAATAAGGGGTAACAATTGTCATGGCAATACATATTTTTGTTTCCTGTGTCTACTTGTAAATCAACCACAGAAGAACATCAAAAAGAATCTGCATGATTTTTCTTTTTATTCAAGTATGATGTGGGCTTCATTTTTTAATTGATTTGATGTATCCAATCCAACAATGTCTCAAGCTGATCCATGACATCAGCTTTTTCATGGGTTTTCTTTAGAGGCATAATGGAATTTGGCAACTCCAGTCATGCTACAACCCTTTTGTTGCACAAGGATAGATTTTAGGGTATCCCTAGTCATGAACCTGTGCTACGCCGCGGAATGTAAAAAAAAAGTGTGTTAAAAAAGAACACCAAGAAACCACAAGTATATTTTAAAAAATCAAGAAAAAATCATTATTTGGATCATAGTGGATAAAATAAATTTGTCAATCTCATGACATCAAGCAGCAACTTAGGATGCCAAACACTTTAACATGCATATAACGAGTCAGAGGCATTGGAAAAGAAGCGGTCAACCTGTAAGAGCCGCCGGTCTAATCCCATATCACAGCTAGATTTTTTATAATTTGGTGTTTAGATTTTTCAAACACGGGTACGTAGAAACAGTATAGGACTGCGGTGTAAATTGTAATTCTAAAAAATTTAATTTTTTTTTACTAAAATTTAATATATTTTTTATGTTTTGAATCATTTTGATGTGCTGATGTCAAAAATAATTTTTAAAAAATAAAAAAAACATCATTAACATGCATTTCAATACGAAAAGTTATTTGAAAAACAACCACAACCACACTGTCAAACATACACCCGCCGTAGAGTCCTTGCATTTCACCTAAAATCCTTTTGAAATCTTCCTTTATTGTATGGTGATTTTTTTTTCCAGTTGACCCAAGTAATTAAAAAATGAGAAAGTCAATGTGAATTGGTGATAGTTTTTTTGAATGGCATAATTGCAAACGTGATTGTGCTTCAGAAAAAATTGATTGTATGCATTACATACTCTCTTGTGTATACATGATGTCAGAAAATATTCTGCCGATTTTTTCTTTAAAAAATTAGGTTCTTGGAAAGAACAAGTTTTCTTTTGTATAGCAATTCATGCATGACGATGCAATTGCAAGACTTTTCTCCTTCTCTTCTTTACTTTTTCTTTTTCGTTTTTGTTAATTAGGTGGTCTGCACTCTGCACACAAGATGCAGTAGGCCAGTAGCTAGTAGCTATCTCCTTTGTTAAATCTGTGTCATCCCGTATTTATTTTTGGGCTGAGCTAGGCGATAAACCAGCGGTGGTTGGGGTAGACTTCCCGCCAGTAGCTAATATGCTAATTGCAACATTCTGGGTTTTCCACTTGGGCTACCCAATCTATCCCAAGACAGGGCCTCTAGGTAATAGCTAGGCTTATAAGAAGCTAGAAAAAGCATAGAGAATCTTGCAATGTGAAGACATGGATGAAGCAAGGAGAGGTGAAGAATCTACTGAATTGATAAATTTACAGAATTAACAAACGCTGTGAGAAATTGATCTTTACTACTTCTGCTACAGAACAGAATCTTGGATAAATTATTACTATGATGTTACATCGGAACTCATTTGCAAGCTTAATGGGCAGACACATCAATGAACTTTGAAATGAATGAAATTTTAATTTCACACCGTGGCCTGGTTCCTATCAGCAGAAGTTCTTATCTTTTTCAGAGGAAGGACACCCCATTTCTTAAGAATCCATATCATAAAACGGGCAAACTCTGCGAGAACTAGCAGGCCAACCGACCAGACCACTGCGTTTATTGTTTTCGTTTCTGTTGGTGACATATAAATTACTGCAATCACGTAAGTAGCAGTCATTGAGAGTATGGCAAGACGCAAGCCGGCTCTGAGAGGAAATCCGCTGGTTAGGAGGGAAATCATGGCTATAGATGCAAAAAATCCAACTGCATTAAAGACAGTGAATACGGCAAAAACTTCAGGGTCACCAGTCATGACAGCCTCTCCAGGCAAAACATCTCTCTTTTGAACACTATTAATCGTTTGAGATCTTCGAGACTCTGCTGACCAAAAACCACTGGGAGGGCTAAGTATAGCTTGGTATGTCACTGTTGCTATAAGCGTTGCGATAACCATTAATGCGTTTTGAGTTTCAGTTGATGACTCTTCAATTTCTAGCTTCAACTCTTTCCAGAGGTTCCATGGACGAGAATTTTGCGATGTTTGATTAACATTATTGTTAATGTTCTTCACTTCAACTTGGCGAGTCGAAGCAGGATTTGTTGTGATGTCTATAGCTTTCATTGCTCCTGCTTGCTGGAACATCTCTAAGATGCTGATGTCATTGTATTCACCTCCACTTTGAAGAATAAAATCAAGAGCATCCTTTGCTGTGAATCCACTTGCGTTAATAGAATTTACTTCCACTCCGTAAGCAATGGCCTCTCGACCAATTAATAGCCTTATGGTCTGCATAAAGAAACAACATGTAATGAATGCTTCACCCCTGCGTATAATACACATCTGCTAAGGTATTTATGTGATTTGAATCTAAAATCCAGCTCTGAGAATGCAAATCAAACCTCGTGGACTATTGTTTTGATCAATGTATATATGTTTGCATCTGATAATCACAAATTAAAGCACTATATTTTTCAAATGAATCAAAATAGTATAGAAATATGTAAGAATAATTTTTCCTTACCTCATGTTGTTTTCTGAAGGTAGCTAGATGCATTATGGTGTTACCATCCTTGTCCTCCCAGTTAACAATCTCCATCATGTCAAGTTTCTTGATCTCTTCCAACAAAACCTTAACAGCTTCAACCTGGTTACTCTTTACAGCTACATGAAGCACAGTTTCACCGCAAATCGTTACCTCTTTAACAGATTGTGGGCAAGCACATACTAATTCCTTCACAATATCAACTCTTCCTTTCATTGCTGCTAAATGAAGTGGTGTTTTGCCATCTTTTCCCTTTAAAAGACAAATATCATATCCTACCCTTAAAAGCTCTCTCACCAGCTCTACATGCCCATTTGAGGAGGCAATGTGTACAGGACTAAAACCATCTTGATTTAGCTCCCTGGCAAATGCTGGCTTTTGGCACGCTACTTCTCTTGTGATTTCGAGTTGGCCAGCTAATGATGATAGGTGTAGAGGATTCTCTGTTGAGTTCAAAGAAATGCGGTCAAGTATAAGTGGATCTTCTGCTAGTAATGAGCGAAATGCAGCTATATCACCAGAAAGAATGGCATCAAACAATCTTGAATCCATTATAATTGGCAGCAATTATCTCACTACAGTAGTTAAGTTTTTGAGGGAAATGGTAGACAATAAAAAAAATTTAGTGCTCGTGATGTTGTTGTGATGAAATGTTTTGCATATGTTATAGCAAATAACTACTTACTTGGAAGGGAAAAAAAAAAAGCAAACTTTTCAAATACATTTTTTTACTATAAAAATCCTAATTATAAATTAAAAGGCTTATACATGCATTTAATTAAATAAATCAAGAACTATTTGTGCCAATAAATACAAAAAAAAAAATGTTAACTTGTCTATTCGACTCGTCTAACTGCAGGTTGAATAAATTTTTTTCTAACACAAATAAATTCATATATAGGTGTTATTTACGTATTTTTTTTATTATGAATAAAAAATGTAACTTTGAATTAAGAAATTGATACTAACATAGAATAAAATATAGTAAAAATTATATGCGTTAATAAAAATATAAAATGTTTCAAGCTCATTTTTAACATAAAAGAAAAATAGAATAATGTTACAATTGTTACATTGAAATATTATTTCCTTGAATTTTGTATAATAATTTAAAAAAAAATGTAAAGAGAAAAAATTAGAAAACAAATTTCAAAAGAATAAAGATAAAAACAAAAAGAATAATGTAAATAAGTCAAGTATAGAGTGATAAATACTCAAAGTAAAGAATAAAAGTAATATTTTTTTTCTAAAAAAATATAAAAAAAATATAAAAAAAAACTATTACAAAAAAATAAAGATAAGAAAAGAAAATAGTAGTCAATAGGTCAAGTGTAAAATGATAAAAAATATTAAGTATAAAAATAAAAACAAATCCAAGAAAAATTTGTTTTCTAAAAAAAACTGAAAATTACAGATTTATCACTTCTACATTAAAAAAAATCAATTGTGTTATTTTTACAGACCATTTACTTTTATTAATAATAATAATAATATATTATATTTCTTGCTCAAGAAGTTTCTAATAGAATATTTGATCATGCCTAACGTAGTACTTAGGAAATGTATCAAAGAAAAGTGGTTCAATCACGCAACATAACTTAAAATCACTAAACAAATACTATATCGAAGAAACTTGAAGGTAATGTTTTGAAATGCAGTTAAAATTTTATTTTTAAAAAATTTAAATTTTATTATTATTTTGATACGTTACTATCAAAAATTATTTTTTTAAATTAAAAAAAACATCATTTTAATATATTTTTTAAATAAAAAATAATTACTACTATACTCGAAACACAATCTTATAATAATAATTAAAAAAAATCTTAAACCCATAGAGTTAAGAAAGAATAAAGACATGGCATCTTGCATTATAGTTATAGGTACAAAGTAATATAATTTTAGAAAAAAAAGGTAAAAGATAAAAAAGTAAGAAGCCATCGCAAGGAAAAATTCTATTGAAGATTGAACAAACAGTAGACTTAGATCTTTGATAACTTTTATTTTTTGATATTTTTTAAAAGTGTGGTTGTTTTAAAAAAATATTAAATTAATATTTTTTAATTTTTATTATTATTTTAATGTGTTAATATCAAAAATAAAAAACTGGAAAAAAATATTTTAATATATTTTCAAGTAAAAAATAATTTTAAAAAATAATTTAAATCACAATATCAAATATTAATTGGGTTTATATAATGTCTCCACTTTAATAAAAAAAAACAAGTTGAGGAAATTTAAATAAGACAAATCAAAAACTAAATTCTGAACATCAGGGTTCTTTTATATATATTAATTGTAATTACTAATTAGAGTGCTGTTTGGCTTTCAAGCATTATGGATTTAAATCCCATTGAAGGGTGGTGGAGGGAACATTGAATAAAAGGGGCTGCTTTTTCTTAATTTTTCTTGTTTTTACTGGCGAGTAAGTTTTTTCCTTAAGAAATATTTTTTATTTATTTATTAATAGTAGAATAGTATTTTTATTTTAACCTATATATAATATTTTTATATTTAAATTAATATTAATTAATTATTCAGAATAAAATTATTATAAAATATTAATAAAACTCTAGCTTTCATTCTCTTTTATTTTTATATTTTTGTTTTAAAAAAAAAGGTTATAAATGAATGGTCTATTGCTCTCGGCTCAAATATAGGGGGCCCATACGCAAGAATAGCAAGTCGGCCATTGTGGTTTTCCTTTACTTGGCCTCTCTTCCCCTTTATCTCTTTAGAGAGGGCCTCTCTCTTCTTTAGATAGTATTTTTTAAAAAAAATATATATATATATATTAAAATAATTTTTTTTTTTTGATATCATTATATAAAAATTAATTAAAAAAACACTAAAAAAAACATTAATTTAATAATTTCTTTAATTAAAATGCAGTTTGAAACACGGGTTAATTAAAATGAAAAAACAAACAGTCAATTCTCTATAAATTAGAACACAGGAGAAACAAGCAGAAAAGGAAGAAAAAAAAGGCTGGACATGCACGGGTCATGAAGTCTAGTGTTGTCAAGATAGACTTGGAGAAATCATGGGATTTCTTCATCGCTCTTTCTACCAACAAGACTGCCCTGATAAGTGATTTTCTTTCCTGTCTATGCGTACCACTGTATGATGACCTAGCTACTTAGAATTTACGTTTCAAGAAATTTTACTCAATTCTGTCAGCTTTTGTTCTGCGAAGTTTTCAATTTGGAGGCTAAAATTGAAATAGTAAGATTCAGAATGTATACAGACTTACCTTACTGCCATCTCTTCTTTTTCCTCCTGAAGAGTCTCCTTTTCGAGCCTTCTTTTGAGGTCCAGAACTCTAGAACAATGCATAATACCTGTAAGTTTTAAGATTCAAATTCACTTAGAACTAAGAAGCTATGTTAGTAGACATGCATAAACTTTTGAAGATACCTCTCTAGCTCCTATTGCTGGGTTGTTTTTTATAATGCAGAATGAGGGTTTTTGTTTACTTCTACAGAGAAGCCATGAACTGATGAAAGAATAGGCGAATGGTGGTTGGTCCTGAAACCGGTTCTTCTTTTAACTGCTGGAAAGTGACTGAACCAACAAGTTGCTCAAATTGAGGGCTTTTTTTTTTTTTTTTGCATGGTAATCAACAGATAATTGGCGTGGGCGGCGAGCTCTGTTGGTGGCTTTGGCTGCGCAATTTGAGGCTATTAGAGCAAGTAAGAAAATACGCAAGAAAATGCCAACAGAAGAAGAAAGAGTAAAAAGGAGATAATCGACACCCGTGAAGGCCCGATCAACCTTAAGCCCATGGAGTTAAGAAAGAATAACGACAAACACATAGATATATTTCTTATTCATTGGTAATTATCATTTTGCACTTTTGAAAAAAATCAAATGCTTTCTTTCAAGGAGAATTGTGATCTTTTCACATTGTTCATCAATCATTAAAGGATTAATGATTCGGGAGTATAAATATATTTTTAAAAATTTAAGCAGGGTAAATTATCTAATTGACTTCCAAGTTAAAAAATTTAAAGTTGGAACCAGGGGTATTTATATTTTTTTATTTTTTTCATATAATAAAATGATAATTTTACTTTTTAAAACAAAAAAATTAAACTACAGATGTCGCTGTGTTCCCTTCTTATTAGTGTGAAACATGTTAATAGTGGTGGAATAATTTATTACTAGCGAAGCTTTGTTTTTTTCCTTACAATTTGGTCTTTTTATTGTTATTATTTTAACTTCAAATCTTTTTTTTTTCTTAATTATTTTGTAAAATATTTATTTATTTTTAATTTAATCTCTCAATATTAATTTGTCATATATTATGTTTTTTAATTTAATTATTATTCTTTTATTTCTATTTTTTTTACTCTTTTGTAAAGGCTTTATCGGTTTCAATTTCAATCTAAATTTATCATATATTATGTTTTCTGATTTGATTTTTATTCTTTTTAATTTTTTTTGAAGTTATTTTTCTTTTCAACTTCACCCTCTAATAAAAAAATTATAATTTTCCTCTAATTTATTTTGATTTTTATTCTTATTCTTTTAATTGTTATTTTTTTTATCTTGGGTCCTTTGGTGTGATTGCTTCGTTTCCTCGATTCATCCTTCATTGTTTGATTTGTAAGATATTGGTTTTTGCTAGTGCTTATGGTCTAATGATCTAGATCACAAATTTGAAAAGTTAATGGGGGTTGATATTTTTTTTGGCTTATTTTCTTTTATGATTCCATCATTTGATATTAGTTTTTATTATAAAAAAAATAGTTTTGTGGTTTTTTTTTCTATCAGGTTATCATGATCTGATGACCTGGAATGCATGTTTGACAAGTTAGTCTATATTACAAGTCTATCATGTTAATTGGAGTTGACTCGTGTCGATTTTTTATTTTTTTACTCAATTTTTTTCTTCTATATTTAATTGGGTAAAAAATAAACACTGTTTTCTCATTTTTGAAAAAAAAATTTTCTCCCAGATTATCAGTCATTTTTTTTATTTGTTTATTATCTTTGTTTATTTTTTTTTATGTAATTAAAATAAAATCATTTTATTGGACTATTCAGTGCTACAACCTAAAACAAAATTTTTTAAAAATACATAATATGTGCACATTATTTTTTACTAGAAAAAAATTAATATGAACCCGACCCACTTAGGGCATGTTTGGGAACGCGGCTGCGGCTGCGTTCCCAAAAAATTTGAAATTTTTTTTTGTTAAAATTTAATATGGTTTGTACGTTTTGGATTGTTTTGATGTGCTGATGTCAAAAATGATTTTTAAAAAATAAAAAAACATCATTGGCATGCATTTTGGCACGAAAAGTTATTTGAAAAGCACCCGCAACCACACTGCCAAACACGCTCTTAGTGTGTGCGTAAAAGAAGGCCCTTTAAGTGCCTTCAATTTAATATCTGAGTCTATTCTTGTCCAATTAAGAAACTAGAATCCAGTTCATAACACTGATATAATTAGCAACACAACACCAATCCATTCACGGTGTAATTGAAGCTTCCTTACAGAGGATCAGATCTTTCTATGAAGATGTTTTGCTGGATTTCGTGTCCCAGCACGACCAAGTTATAAGAAAAAGCCTAGAATGTTACATGGAATTGGAATTTGTAGGGTAACCTGGCCAGAAGTGGGACTAGGAAAGAAAGGACGCCATTTCCTTGGACTTGGGACTGGAAAGTCGTTTAGTAGATACGGATTTTTTTTATTTTTTTTTAAATTTTCTTTACTTCACTCCACTTTCTTGCTTAGCCTCTCCAAATTCAAAGACAAACGCAGGAGTGGACCCCATCAAAGTCACGCTATTTGATTCACCTTCTTGCTTCTTGTTCTTGCACATTCAAAGACAAAATGTTGTAGCATTCACCAGACTGCAATCCTTGAAACAATTTTAACAAATAATGTTCTGTCATTCACTGCTACAAGCATAGAAAGGGAATCAGACAATCCCTTTTTGTTTTCGTAATTTGATCCAGTTTGATAGATATTGTGGTTTAACTATTTTTTTTTAAAATTGTTTTTTTTAGTATTTTTAAATTATTTTGATAGGTTAATATTTAAAATAAATTTTTAAAAAATATTATTTTATTATATTTTCAAACACAAAATAATTTAAAAACAACCACCAAAAAGGCCTGAAAATTGACTGTTGCAGTTTGTGGAAGCAGTACTTTCTCCATACATGCTAATGGATTTAGAATGGTTTGTTTTTATGATTGAAATTATATTTGGGTATGTTTTAAAAGTGTATTTAAATTGAAAAAATATTAAATTAATTGTGTTTTTTAAATAATTTTAATATGCTAATATCAAAAATAAAATAATTATTATTTAATATTTGTTTAAAAAAAATATACTCTTGAAAAATAATTTTAACGAAGATACCAATACGCACTTAACAGCAACCATGTGAATTCCTGGAATGTTCTCTTTCCCTCTTCTACAAATAATGGTGGTCGTATCCAACTTCCACGACGTACAGAGGAAGTCAAAAGGCAGCAACAGCATCACAATCGCTAGACAAATGGCAGAGAAGGAAAGGACAACCACGGAGCTGTTTATGAGCGCCTTTAAAACTATATTTTCTAAAAATTTAATTTATTTTTTTATCATTTATTTTAATGTGTTAATATAAAAATAAATAAATTTTAAAAAATAAAAATAATATTATTTTAATATATTAAAAAAACACTCTAAAAAATAACCAAGCAACATCTGTGGTTAGAAACACTGGTTCGACTACCGTGCGTTCACCAAGCTCCTACACTAGACTAGACGGATCCATCCCTACGACTCCTTACGACAGGAGGGCTCATACCGATAACCACAGGAATATTTAATTAATTAATTATGAAATAAAGATTGTGAAGAGAGGTTGATTAATTATGAAATAATCGATTGGCGCCAAACCTGCATGCCCACAGCGTCATCTTGTTTTCTTCCTTGGTAGCGTCTTTCCTTGTAGCCACCTTGTTGTGACCAAAAGATTAACATCATTTGTTTTTATATTTTAAAAATATTTTTTTATTATTATTTTAAATTAATATTTTTTTTTATATTTTTCAAATGTAATAATATAAAAAATTATTTTAATATATATATATATATATTTAGTAAAACATACTTTAAAAGGCAAATACTACTAAACTTCAAATACCTCTCATTTAGAGAGCGTTTGGAAACGCGGGTCAACCCGTGTTTTAAAAAAAATTAAATTTTTTTATTAAAAATTAATTTTTTATATGTTTTGAATCGTTTTAATGTACTAATCTCAAAAATAATTTTTTTAAAAATAAAAAATATTATTTTAATACATTTCAGAATATAAAAAACTTTGAAAAACAATAGAAACCACATTCTCAAACAGGTATTAGACTCATACTTACAGGATATCAACTGCCTTTTAAATTTTATTTTATTATTATTTTTAAAAAGTATTAAAATAATATCAAATCAATATTTTTTAAATAAAACACTCTTAAAAACAAAATTTATTTCGGTCTCAAATACTTTATAAATTCCTGATAAATCCGCTGTGCCCAGCGGGATTGGCCAATAAAAATAAGATTACAATCGAGTCAATTAAATTTCAAACCAATATCGAAGCCCACATGGAAAGTTAGATAGGTTCGAAGGCGAGAGAGCCAAAAATACGTGCCAGTGACCAAGTAATTAAAAAAAAAAAAAGAATCCGAAATTCCTCACCCAAAAGAGGAAAATTGCCATCACCTCCCTGTCTATCTCTCTCTCTGTATGTCTCCAAAGTATTCTAAAAACAGCCCACGAATGGTAAACACGGCCTCCTGTCCCCCCCCACCCACTTATTTCTTTCGTTCAAGCCACACAAACACCAGCATCCACCAAAAAGAAAATAGTGCTCGAGGATAATAATGCCAGCCCAAATCACCTCAAGGAACCACCCACCACCCTTGACGGTGGGTTACCACTTACCACTATTCCCCAATTGGATGATGATTGATGATGATGATCTCAACCATCCATGATCATCGTGATCATCACAGCCACCATCACATGGCCAAAGTCAGAAAGTGGACCTTTCTTTTGTCCCTAGACTAAGGGTGTGCAGTGTGCACAACCCACATCCTACGGCGTACGTTAGCCCTTCCTTCCCACCCCCACTCACACACCTAAGCGGTGGCCTCATCCGCACACCCCCCCCCACCCCCCCCCCCACCCTCCATACCTTATTCAATATGCCACCAAACCCCACTTTCCCCCTTCCACCACCACATCCACAACCACGCCCCCTTTTCTTTTCCTCTCTTATCCTCCCTCCCTCCCTCTTCCACCCCCAATACCCCCCTTAACGCTCGCCGCCTTTCCTTTCTTTCTTGTCCTTCATTACCACCACCATCACACCGCGATTTTCTCTTAGCTCCTCCTTCCCCCAGATCTCTCCTTCGCTAACGTGCGCCAACTCCTTTCTCTCCCTGGTCTTCCGCCACCACCACAAAAACCACAAGAAATCCCGCTTCTCCTCTTACTCTCGTACTCCCTCACAACTGTCCCACCGATTTCCCTTATCTTAACCTTCTCCAGCACCCATGTCCACACCACCCAACACCGGATCGCCCTCACCCCCACAAGATCTAACCCCCCCTTCAAATCACCGCACTACAAGCTCTCCCTGCTCCGCCAACGCAACCATCCACCAATCCTCGGCGTCTACCACCACCATGTTGGACCCCAGATGAAACAGTGGCCTTAATCGACGCTTACCGTGACAAATGGTACACGCTCCGCCGCGGTAATCTCAAAGCAAATCACTGGCAAGAAGTAGCTGATGCTGTAGCTCGCCGCTGTCCAGCTGCATCACCACCAAAAACCGCTGTGCAGTGCCGCCACAAGATGGAAAAGCTCCGGAAACGGTACCGAACCGAGATCCAGAGGGCCCGATCCATGCCAGTCTCGAGGTTTGCATCTTCTTGGGTCCATTTTAAGCGAATGGATGGGATGGAAAAGGGGCCTCAAGCTAAGGCTGATTATAATTCAGAGAGCGAAGGTGATGATAATGAGGATGATAATGAGGATGATGGTGATATTCATGGATCTTATTTAGAGAATTATAGGACTGCTGGTAATGTTATGAATACTCGAAGTATTCAAAAGCTTTATCGAAATGGGATTGGGAATCCAGGGACTGGTAGTGGTAATAATGGATTGAGTGGTGGAAATTCTAGTTTGGGTTCGGGTAATGCTGGTGGGTTTCGAATTAGAATACCAACTGGAGTTAGTATAGCGCAGCCAGGACCTAAATTTTATGCAAAACCAGAGCAGAAGTATGGTGGGGGTCCTAGTATGGGTGTTAATGCGAGCCCAAACCCGAACCTGAAGCCTAATTATGGTGGGATGGGGAGTAGTAGTAGGGTTATGAGGGGGGGTGAGGAAATGGGGAAGAAAAGAGAGAGGGAGCCGATGGAGGAGTTGGTTGCGGCGATTAAGGTATTGGGAGATGGGTTTGTTAGAATGGAGCAAATGAAAATGGAAATGGCTAGAGAGATGGAGACAATGAGGATGGAAATGGAGATGAAGAGGACGGAGATGATTCTTGAGTCGCAGCAGAGGATTGTGGAGGCTTTTGCTAAAGCATTATCGGAGAAGAAGAAAAAGCCAAAGAGAATGCCCTCACCTGAGTCATAGTTGGGTGAGTGTGGTTGTCTTTTGTTTTTGTTGCTAGAGATTTGACCCTTCTTGGAAAGGGATTGAATGGTTCGGTCAGATTTGATACATCTTTGGATGAAAGTAAGTTAATTTCATGTTTAGATCAGTGTTATGCTGCTTGTTTTGTGATTATTTCTTGAGAGTAAGTTAGGAAGATGTCGAACTTTGTTAGTGTTTTCAATTTACTTTTGGATGAATGTAGCTTCAATTTTTTAGATTAGATGCTTGTGTACAACTACTTCTCAAGTGGTAACTTTAGTATTTTTGTGGAATATAAATGTAGTTGCTTCATAATTCTTCTAATTCCCTGTTTTGCTTGTGAATTGGATGGTAAAGATTCTTAGCTTGATGCTAGGTATGGTTTTCTGATTGATTGATGTTCTAATGTGCTAAGAACAATGATTTACCAGATAGGGAATAAAATATCTGGACATTGTGTCAGTGTTTTCTTCTTGATAATAAAGGGGAAACATAACATAGAACGTGATTAATTATGAGATGGCTACTTTTGTTTCTGTGATTAGTTTTTAGAGTTTTTGGGACAGTTTCCATTCTAAGCTCTCCGCTAGCAGAGATCTTTGTACAAGGCTTCATGTCCTGGAATTGCAGCACTGTGTTGAGGCCTTGGGTTCTTGCACTTCTAGTTGATGAATGGAACTTACAAAGATTTCCCTGGACTTGTTTACATGGTTAAAGAGTGTGGCAAAACAGGGGATTTGCTTTTTCTTTGACTCCGGTGTCTCAGTTTCTCAGATAAATTATCTTTATCTTATCTGCTAATGGCATCATATCTTGAAACTTTCTTGCTGTGACATCTCACTCATAATTCCACCAACAGCATCAACTTTTCGTTTTTATTACTGTAATTGAATGACTTTCTGTCCTTAGATTCTAAGCAACTACTATCGTGGGTATGGACCAAATAGCCTATTTTCGATACCGACTTGAATTTGAATTTACCTAAATGAATATGAGTTTGTTTTGCATGTTCGGGTTCGGATAGGGTATGGTTGTTGCTCTGCTCGACTCGAAACACTACCCGAACCTGACCCGAAGCATAGACATGACCTTAAAGTTTAGAAAAGTTACATTTGTACCCGCCTATATATTTAAAGCAAAAGTAGGGTTTCTCACTTACCCAATGAATACATGAAATCTAATCGGGTTGGGTTTGGTTCATACTCGATCGAGTTCAGGTCAGGTGGTTAGATTCAGATATGAATATTGCAATACCTGACTCAACTCACGGGTATTTATGACCATCCCTGATATCTGCTACCTTCTTTACCAAATGGATGCATCCTTTATCTTAACCATCCCAACAAGTATTAACCTCTCAAGAAACCAGGGGCTAATCTTGCCTCTACGAAATGAATCTATCATATTCATCCCAACATTTTCACATTCAGGGGGAAAGGGGGCTTCTTTTTTTCCTTAAGTTGAATAACAGAGAATAATTTTTATGTGACAACCTACTACGTAGAATTTTTTTTGAAAAACTGATTAAACAAAAAAAATAAAAAAAAATTATAGAAAAAACTAAACTAAGAAAAAAACTAATTAAAAAAAAAAAGGTTCGGTCTGGTCTCGTGTCTTTCAAAGACTTAAACTCTAAAATTCACAATTATAGTTGCACACCCCCACCCCCTCCCCTTTCGCACTTCTCTTTCAATCTCCTCTATGGCTCCACCCACAACCCACCCTTAAGATTTGCATCCTTTTGTTAAAACATGAAGTTTATATTGTTTCTAATGTGCAAAAGAGAACAGATTCAATGTTTAGATAGGTTTTACTTACAACAAACTTTCGTGATTACAATTATACACACACACACATGTTGTTTGTATAAATTCAAATCTTCTTTTACTTTTATTTTATTTTTATAATTACAGTTATATATATATATATATATATATATATATATATATATATATGTTGTTGAGTATCCGTAATTATCTTATCCATTTTATAAATTTATTTTGGTTTTACTTTTAATTCAATAAAAATCAATAGGATTTAGCCATAAAAACCCAAAAAACCCATTAAAAAATGCCAGCTTTTGTCAATTTTTCTCTTTAAAAAAAAAACAAATTGAACTAAATCGAAATTGGTTAGTTTGAGCTAATTTTCAGTTAGGTCCGGTTAAATATATATAGCTTGGTTGGTTGGTTTTTGAGAGTGCATTCGTACCAACTCTTAATTTAGCCATTTTAATTGAGCAATGTATAAAAAGTTTCAAAGCAAAAGGAGAAGCTAAGAGTTTTTTTCTTTTTTTTTAAGAAAGTAACATAATTTAAAGAATTACAGATAACATCTGCAATTCGAAAGTCACAAATGTCATTAGTGACTCTTTTAAATTGCAAAATAGTCAGCACAATTTACAATAAAGAAAGATAAGAGAGGAGAGAGAAAGAAAGAAAGAAAAAGATATCGGGGGCACACCGAAACATAACTGATATCGTCAGAAGAATCTCGATGATATAAATTTAAAAAATACTAAGAAAGGTTGCCAACAGTTAATGTAGTGAATCACACGAGTTGTCTAGAGGTGTTCGGGTTCACTTGATTTTGGGTGGTTCATGTGACCCACTACAGTCATTGTTGTTGACCTTTCTCAGTGTCATTGAATTCATTTCGTCGAGATCTTTTTGATGGTATAGATGATATCGTCATCAGAGTTTCGATGTGCTTCTGAAGTCTTTTTTTTCCCTCTCATCTGTCATAATTTGTGAAGATAGACGAGAGAGGGAAAAATAAGAAAAAAGAGAGAGAGATCTTGGGGCACATTGAAACTTTGATGATGACATTATCAATAATTCAATATCATTGAAAAGATCTTAATAAAATGAATCCAATGACAATAAGAAAGGTCATTAACAGTGATCAGAGTGAGCCACATGAGTTGCCCAAAAGCAACTGAGTCTGACCACCTTTGAGCAATTCGTATGACCCACTTCGTTAACTGTTTATGACTTTTCTTGGTGTTGTTGAATTCATCTCGTTAAAATCTTTCTGATGATATTAACAGTGTTTTAATTGAAGTTTCGAGGTGCTTTCAGGATCTTTTTCTTTCTTTTATTTTTTGACAGTATTAATACTGTGCTAGACATTTTACAATTTAAAAGATTACCGGTTACACTTACAACTATTTAAACCGTATTATTTTTCTAAATATTTTTTACATTATGTTATTTTTTTAATTTTTTTTACTATACTAGAGTAAAAAAAAAAAAACTCGTGGGCCGATGATTTCATGTCTTATCTGCACAAAAAGCGTCAAGAGATCACGTGAGAAATGGGATTTAGAGCCCCCATATACATCTCTGCTATTAAAACTGATCCATCCAGTAGGCAAATGTCAGAGATTTTTTTTTTGTTTTTTTGATTTATGTGGGGTGTCCGGGCCAGCTTACGCGCACCACGACTATTCCTCACGGCCCGCTGGACATCCTGCAAGCCCAGGAGCAAGTAAGGCACCGCGGGGGTGACAGGCGTGCATATAGAGGGTCAAACCCGGGACGGGGCGGAACAAGTCACACGATTGACCACAGCAACTAGACCCTCAAGTGCAAATGTCAGAGATTTTGTTATGATTAGTTGAATAGCAGGCAGGCGACATGCCGTTGGTTATCGTAACTATGGGGAAAAAAGAAAAGAAAAGAAAGGATCATCCATGGGATTTGAACCCGACGTGAATAGAACATGCAACCATCTGAACCGGAGACAGACGCGCTACCATTGCGCCATGGAACCTTGTTTAAGCTGAAGTCCTTGTAGATATAATTTACTAGAATGTTTTTCTACAGTCAATAAGAACATGAACTTGGCTTGGTTGCCATCGAAGCCATGCTTAACGTATAAACTTTGAGCCCTCTTGTGTCAGAATCGTGAGTTGAGAATTATCAAGAGGATATGCCCAAGTTTGAATTGGAAGACGACACTCTATCCAGGAAGGAAGGGTGTGTGCAGCTATAAAACGGCATCTCAAAATGAAACGACATGAAGCTGTCTTGAAGATGCAGAATAAGCAGCAAACACCTCAGTCATTTAAACAAGCTAAAGTTAACCACCAACAGCTGAGCCAAGGAAAGATTAAAGCATTCTCCATCTCTCTCTGGCTTAAGTTTCAAAATGGGGATGACAGACAATTGTTTTGCAGCACTGTTGAATATAGATTTTCAATGATTTATTACCCTTAATTTCTCTTGTTCTCTTCTTTTTCCTAATCTACAAAATGTACAGGGTGTAAATTTATATAACACATAGATTCACTACAGATAGGAGCTAACAAAAGTTTGGGTTCAAATCACCCCGTTGGTCCATATGAGCTGACAATAAACATCAAAAAACTAAGACCCACTTGATCTGGTGTCTCAGTTTGTGTAAAGCTTTTGGTTTCCGGCACTTCTCTTGATTCTTCGGACATGTAACGGAACAGGATTTTCCAAGACAGCAACATTAATATTACCCCACACCTCTGGTTTGGTTGGAAGCTGTGCAATTCTCTCTACAATTTCCATATCTTCAGGAAGAACGAAACCAAACACCGTATATGCCTTACTCCACTCATTGTGATTGGCTAGGCTGATGAAGAATTCTGGGCCAGACTCAACCCATGCCACCGAACCTCTTCTAATTGTAGGGCAAGCCTCTGTTGGAATATCCTCAAAAATTGTTCCGGAGGCTCCAAGAGTTCCTTGAATTAGTGCAAACGGGGGGCCATATGGAGCCTGCACAGCTCAAGTGAGAAAGTTTTTAGTCAAAAATTTCAATATCCGGAAAAGCAGATTGTCTTGCATTTTATGTTATATGCTGTTTTGTTGGTTTATTTTGTGAGAAGAGCACTCAAAAGCAATTTGTGTCAAGATCAGTCCTTTTCCGAGCATCTTTTCTGAAGGCGGTAGCACCAATCAAGGGAAATCCCAAATCAAACATGTAACTTTATCAATTGGCAGGCACTTCAAGGAGCCTGCTTAAAAATTGGTAACTAGGGCATCTTACCTGTTCAATATGATTTCCTTCTGCATCCCACGACTTTCCCCGGCTTTCAGCACGGTAAAAGTGGCAACCCACACAATGGCGTGAAACCAACAAATCAAGAATGTATGAAATAGAATGTGGAGCACAACCAGGTAACAGCTGCACACAGCATCACAATAAAGCTGGACTGAAGCTAATACTTGATTAAAAATTCAACAAAAAAGAAAATGCCATTCAGTAGACTTGATGATTTCCTGTGTTCTAGACTTGTACAGAGATGACAACAAAAACCAAAAGAAAACATGGAGAATTATTATATAAATAACAGGTGATATTTATTCTCTTCATCGTGTCTCTCCCTCTTGCAGGCATTTAGATGGAGGCTATTGAGACACGAGTTTGAGATAAGCATGCCAAGTGTAATTATGTGAGGTCAGATATCCAGTATTTCTCAGACTGATAATATGTTACCATGCGTTCTAATTGAACATCAACAGCAATAGATAGCGTGCACCAAACAGACAGCCAATCAGCTGCCTCTAATCCTGTGGGTCTACACTTTGTTAATGCTTTCGAGGACGGTTATCAGCTGGAGTTTATGAGATGACGAGACGACAGGATAACTGGTGTACAATTTCCTAGGTTGGTACACTGTCAATGGTTCCGACTTGTTATGATAAACTGTAAAGGTTTCAGTTTGGTTTATAAACCATTGAAACAAATCTTGCTAGGGGTTGATCACCTAATTTAGTAAAAAATACAAAAGCATTTTTTTTATGTCTGAACCATTCAAAAGATCATGCAGGTTGGAATCATAAGCATATGTTATGAAGTATGAAGAATATTGTCTGGGAACTCATTCCTAGGAGTAACATATAAGCAAAAGTCAGGTATCCAAGAACGCAATGAACACTTACTTTTAGATGAAGTGTCCCATATTCCGTTTCCAATCCAATGATGCCCTAATGAGGAAAGGGGAAAATGAAAGATGATCAACAAATCAGCAACTGAGAACTCGAGGAAAACAGCAAACCAGAAAGTAGATATGTCAATTCTCACTGCTATGGAAACTAGAAACATGGCCTCACAAATGTGTCAGAAGTTCAATCGTGTGTTAGTGATGAGAATATGTAGGTCCTCCATGTAACCACCTGATACTTAATGGTAGATTATTATCCAAGGAAAAATCAAATAAGGCCCAGAGACTTTTCAGGAAACAAACATGCAACATAATCCAACTCTCTTGCAATTATTAAAATAAATCAAAAGGAAGAATTGAATGTTAAAATACTTTTTGAAAATCATGTAGCAGTTTCCATTGAAGTCCAGCTACTATCATATCTGAGAATCTTAACCATCATTGTTTTCCACTTTTTTTTTTTACGCCATGTCTACTTAGCAGTAGCCAAAAGCTGTTGCCTTTGGCAAACTGTGAAAATGCACACATGAAATTATGTGCTGCTGTGCTCGATGAGAAACCAGGAGAACACTGAAACATCCATAAGACCTTCACTGGGTAATGTACCTCTCGTCTCCCAAAAACAATTCCAGAAGTCCACATAACATGGTCCCCTGAGTCTAGCCGATCAGGCTCCAAGGTGTCCTTCTGTTTCTTCAGCCAACACTAAAATCAAAAAAAGGAAAATATGCCTCAGAATCATACAAGCACAATTCTATACATGATACCAACAATACGAGTTATAGCCCATTGTCATTGATAGTTTTAGACCACTAACTTTCTGCAAGGCTGCAAATGTCTGTTCATTTAAAATAGCTGAAGACTGACAGGCACACTCACAACTTCCCATGAAATTCTTGCAAAACAAAATGCCTAGAACAATAGGCGATGTCTGCTAGCGTTTACACTTCACTTTGGAGTTTTGATTAATCAAAATACCACAACGTTCTAATTGCAAAATGAAAGACAAATCGACAACAAATTATCTAAAAATATCATAACTTGAAACTCAAAATGAATAGCAAGAGACCATACCTCGCCAAATTTATCACCACAAGCCTGTTTATCTCCACAAAACACCCAAGAATCACACAAACAAGGCCCACTGTCACCGCTACACATTCCTTTACAAGCCAAGCAACAAGCTTTAGAAGAATTGACTTTAAATTCAGAACCCCATTTGACAGCATCACCCCATAGCTCCAAATGCTCAATCCCTCTACAACAATCCCCATCTGCATCTTCGCTCTTCAAACCATCACTAACTTTTGAAACCACAAACTCTGTATTACTATTAGGTGGTCTAAACAACGCAGAGAAACAAAGGTAGACCATGCAACAGGAGATTGTACCCATAACGAAAAGAGCCAGAAGTCCATAACGACCGAGTTCTGGAACGGTTTGCTTGCGACCCATTTGGATTTCAAACAGAATCAGATGGGTATTTGGTTAAATCTTGATTCTTGTTTAGGTTCTTGATTGATTTGTCAAGAATAATACTGTTGCTACTGCAGAACTATTCTCCAGGAAGCAAACTGACTCTGCTACTTCAGTGGAACCATTCAGCTGCAGACCTAGTCTTTAGGAAGTTAATTATGTTTCTTTCTTGTCTTTAGGAGCATATCAGCTTGTTGGACATGGAATAGTAATCCCTATTTCTTAGTTTCAGTTGCTTACTTTCAGAGGTTGTACTGTCTATTTAATGGACAGAAGTCATTTGAATAAAGTCAGGAGATTTTCTGAATAATCCTAATCTGTTATTTCTTCCACATGATTGAGAGTGAAAGCGGAGGGCTCTGTTTTTTTGGTTGTCGTGAGATTGTCAGAAGGATTTACTGGACAAGTGCTTACCTTCTTGGCCACAAAATCACCGTGTACGATTCATAAGGCAAGAAAATCTCTTAAAAACTTTCCAGTTTGCAGTTCGTTACCGATACAAATTTTTTTTATAAAAATTAATTTCAAATCTCAGGTTGATGAAATATCTTACTATAATCCAGAATATATTAAAATCTAATTAATTGATTACTTGAAATTGACACAAAAAAAACTGAAAAATAATAGAAATTGTATTTTTTGATAAAATAAATATAATAAGACTTAAAAGAATTAGTTTCTTAAAAAATCCCAAATCCAAGTAACTTTAATTTTCATTTATTTTTTAATTTTCATTTGTTCATTCTTACTTTTAAATGATATTAATTATTTATAAAAAAACTAATAGTCCTTTGTTTTTCACAGTAGACTACGAGGGGAAGCACTTTTCAATCGAAATTGGCTATTTTTTATAATCCCTGAATTTTTTTACACTTTGACCCCTTAATTTCTTTATCTTTTAGTTTGATCCTTCCAAATTGCATGTGAGGGATGCTTGAATGGCGAGCACTCAAAATAAACGTTGTTTTAAGGGTTGATGCTTAATTTTACTAGCGTATAGTTTTATCATAAAAATAATCTAAAAAAAAACAATAAAATTATAAAACTCATTGAAATCCATGACTCAGATCACAGGGTGATCAAGGTCGATCCAATTTAATATTATCTTAATATTTTAAAAAAAATTATCATTTTAAATTTTTTTAAAAAGATATCATGTTTTTACTAGTTATTAAAGTTGTTTTTAGATTCATTAAATTAAATAATTCATTTTAAATTAGCTTTCATACTATTTAATTCAAATCAAAAATAAAAAATCAAATTAATAAATTTCAAGATGAAACTTAATAACACTGCCCATAAAAAATAAAAAAATAAAAAAACCTTCGTACCATTAACATTTTTTTGACCTCCAGCAAATCAGAGTGCTTGTACTAGTGGGTTACTATATGGTGGGTGGGGTAGTTCTTGCTTTTAGAAACTACCATGTCTGGTCCCAAACTATTATGTAATGAAAGCTTTTCACCCTATATCAAAGCTTTGCCGTATTTCATTGTCATGTCATCCATTTGATTTTACTTATCATCATCCACAAGCAAAGAATCGTTATTGTCGCGAAGCATAATCATAAGCTGAGGCTTGGAAAACGAGACGACGGAGGTTGGATGGTTGGCCTACTACAAAGTATGGTGAGTAATATCAAGCCTTTTTTTCTCTTTTTTGTACTTTTTTCTGGCGTGAAACTAAGGAAACCTAAATTCGAGCAAAAGCCAATATTCTGTCAGCTGGCATTGCCCACTTTCAATCCAAATTAAAATGTTCGGCGGCACGATCATTCTCTCTCAGGCACTGTTTGTGCCACCAAACATGTTTCGAAGCATTGTTTCCCTTTTTGAGATCAATACAAGCATAGCAATCACCTGAGGAAAACTATCATTACAAGGACAAAAAATAAAAAAAAAGTTTGAGAGGTTGCTGCAATCTTTCATTCTCTATGACACATACCCTCAGGTTTTATCCCCCACAAGAAAGAGAAACAATACAAGCATAAAACATGAATCATTCAATTTACAGTGGAACCCAGAAACCTCAGCCTGCTTGTGAAAACGTTTACATTTGATTCATCAAGAAGATGAAAACATGGTTCCTGTTTGCAATTAATGGCAGAAGGAAAAGGTCTAGCTCAATATTGCTTCAAATAAAAACAGTATAACCCAGACAGGACTCCAATTACAAAAGGCAAACCCCGCCCGTTTGTTCTGCAAAACAAGCAAAATAACCTACTATGCAAGCTTGTTTATTAGTTGAAAAGAAAAATACCATGCTCCTCAAAGAGGCCACATATAGTCTCTCCTCGCTAGAGGAATCTAATTTCCTTTTGGAATTTCTTGTATCCGGATGAGAGATCTTGCACTGTGCATACATAACACTTATCTTCGAGCCCTGGTATTAGCATATCACAATATGGAAATGATACACCTCAAAATGGCAAGACAGACATCCATAACAGAGTTGAGTAAATCTCGTTTTTTCATGCTGATTGGAGTTCTTATAGTTCAGTAATTGGGCATCTGCCTTGTAATATAATAAAATGCATGTATTCTCAAGGGTGATGAACACTTAAACCTGTCCAGGAAACCTTTACTAATAATCAAAATGAATTCCATTATAACCTGCCAGAACAGCTAACCCCTCCCAGCTTACTAGCAAGGAATTATCCAACATAGTAATCAGAACATTGACTAAAATCACAGGAAATTCCAACCAAACATTGTAGAACCTTACTGGTTTTTGTAAAAAGAAGATCCAGTGATCCACTAGCAACCATAACCATCCCACGGAAAGCACCAAACACTTGTGAATCAAATTTCCTGCTTTCACCACCAAATCAAGCAACTGGTGCCACAACTTCATTAACATTCAATAAGCCAGAAGAGCCCAACAGAAGGTGATTTTTTATCAAGCAAATGACATGATGAAAATAAAATAGCAACTGTCCGATAGTTAAAGAAGCTCTATGATTTTACTGCTGGTGACAGAAAAAGCTTGGCAAACCACTTGTTTGTCAAACATGGTCCACGTAACATATTCCAGCCCTGACAAATCAAAATAAAATGCAAGAACACAAAACCCAGTTTTTTTCTTGAAAGATGTTAGCCCATCACACTGAATACGCAACAAGTCAAACATAGATGTCAAAGAGTTAAAAAGTCCATTTGCTCTTAGATAACACGCTCAGTTTTCCATTGCATCTTAACAGAACTTCCAAAGGAACAACATATCATATAGGGGCTGCAGTGACATGACCATGATCACAAACCATGAAAATTTGGCAATGACTGCGGCCATCAGCAAGAGTGCTAGACCATTTGTTACCATACGAATTCCACAAATAGCTTGAGGCACCACAGTTTAAAAAAAAAATTGCAACATGATTATGCTAGCTTAACGTGTTGCATTAGTTTCCTATGAACTTTATTTAATTGCTGCTTAACCCCATTAAGAGTTGCATAAGGCTGTGGCATAGTCCAAACACAACTAAAAGCCTTCCAAGTCTTATTTCAAAGCTTATCCAATGAATTTAGCATAGAAAAATGTCCAAATTCCTTATCATGTCCAGACATGGCCTCAATCTCTTAAGCTGTCCACTAAAATAGAAGATGCAGCAAATACTCCCAATATCCACGAGGTGGAGAACTTAAAGAGAGAATAAAAGATCAAATTCATACATATATCATAGCCAAGAATTCTTGTTTCCATTCCTAAACAGGTGAAGTTTCCTTACAGCATGAACTTGAGACTTGATAAATGTCCAGTCTGCATATCTAAAATGGACATGAACAAAAAGCAGACTTTTCATTCTGTAGAACTCTAAGCTCAACCTTTTCAACCACATATAGAGGCCTATTGCACTTGTCAACATCATCCAAAACTGTAAGCACTATAAGCACAAGCTTCAATAGTCCACATCCTATAGCAGCCTCTTTGTCATCTCAAATCTGTTCCATAAAGAAATAACTAGTGACCATAGGCTCCTTTTCCGACCAATTACGCCTCTTAGCAATCAATAACATGTCAACATCTCCATAAACCATTATCTCCAGGAAAAACACTAAGACAAGATGGTTATATAGTTCCTTGAGCACTTTATGAAATAAAATGACATAAAAGAAGCAGTTCTACTCACATTAATAATATGATCCTGAGCTACCAGTACCCATGTAGTTGCTGCTGCCCATGCCACGACTTGAGTACATTGATGAGTAAGAGCTACCACCAACCTGCCATTGAAATGCAGAATAAATAATGCGAGTTACAAAAAAGACAATTGTCAGAATTATCCCTGTTGAGAAAGGGTAAAAAGCATACATCACCGCCGCGAGACATGTAATCACCACTGTAGCTTGATTGGTACATTCCACCATCACTGCCTCCATAAGAACCTAAGAATAATTTGTATTAGAGTATGACCATTAAATATACTACAAGTTCAATGGTAACATGTCATTCATATCAATTTATCAGCAACTAAAAACACACCTCCATAACCCATACCCTGACGGCTACTATACATCCCACGTGAATCCTGACTGGAAATAGAATTTCTGCTGCCCCCATATCCTACAGCAGATCTCCCAAGTCTACCAATCACAATATAAAGGAAGAGTTACCACAACAATCCAGGTTTATTAAATGCAACAATAAAAAATGAAATTAAAAAGGAATTATAACAAACCTATCACTATATGCATCCCCATATTGAGAAGCTCTGGAACCAAGTTCATAATCCAAACGAGGCCTCGAATGGCGAGCACCGGCATCAGCATAACGGGGAGGAATATCATCCTTGAATTGTATAAAACATAAACAACACTTTAGTTATTACTTACACCTAATGATAAATGGGGTAGAGGATCGAAATACTGCATCATCACAATGCATTAAGCCAGCATTAAAACTTACAATTGCTGAATATGGACGTTTTGATCCAGCAACAGAATCATAATCACGGGAACGCCCTTCATGGTAACTTGGAGGAGGCCTCTCATACCTTTGATTATAGCCATCATCAGCATAAGCTCTCCTTGCAGATGTGCGAGATGTACTTCTGGGAAGATCAGAATAGCTGGTACCACGAGAAGAGTAGTCCTCTCTATAGGAAGGCCGTCTTTCTGGAACAGACCTGGGACCATAATCTACAGCAGGTCTGCTCCTTGGAGAAGGAAGCTCCTCATGCCGAACATATTCCCTTTTGAAGCTACCCTTTGGGTAAGATGGAGCTTTCAGAAGAGCAAAACAAAAGGTATTACTTAAGCATTCACATAACTGGTCAGAGAAACCAATTAGTACAATAGTGAAATTGAAGCTTACGAGGTGGTTTCCTGTCATAGGACCTAGAATGAGGAGCCAGAGGCCTGCTTCTTGCTGGCATGGACATCACAGGAGGACGTCTCTCTCTCAATCCTGGAGACCTCTTTAGACTGACTGGGGGAGCTCGAGTTGCAATTCCTCTGACTGCACGAGTAGAGTAGCTATGCTGCAGAGGACGAACCCATGGACCCCTGACAACTCTACTAGCTCCATGCCCAGATCGGAAATCACCACGACTTGCATGTTTTCCTTTTCCCCTTTGGAGGGGTCTTGATAAACGGGCCCTAACTTTAACCTGAATTGTGAAATTACCACCATTATAAAATGTAATATGCAACCACGCCAAAACATACAAAAGCATTGATGCAGTAGGTTTAGAACATAATTTCCTCCGAATAAATGACAAACCTTGTTGTCTCCCTCACCCAACTCTACATTGTTGATGCTTTTAGCACATGCCACTGCAGCATCATGAGTGTCAAAGGTAACAAAACCAAAATCCTTTCTCCTGGCAGATGGCATATTCCGTGCAAGCTCAATCTTTTCTATGTTCCCGTATTTCTTCAAAAGCACCCGAAAACGATCCTCATCCCATGATGCAGGCAGGCCATCAATAAACAGAGTCTTCACCTGAACTTAGACAATACTGTTAGTTGAACCATTCTAAAGTTTAAACGATACAAAATATGTATACTAACATGTAAGCACCTAAGCACTTTTATGCCCCCATTTTCTCTCGCTGCCACAGTAGCTGCGGCAGCCAAAAAGGCATCAAATAAAAACATACTCAGATAAGATTGCAATATAAAATTAAAATGAAGTGCACAAAAGATCACCCCATCATGACCTCCCAGCATTGTCCATGCTACAATCAACATGATCTTAACCAAGGATGGACTAGAATTGTACAGATACATCACACTGTACTGTATCAAACAAAAACCCAAGTAGAAATCAAGAGCACTCTGATCCACCACACAAGACACCACAGGTAGCGTAAAGTATAAACTTGCCTTCAATGTACATCAATCATTACTCACTTACAACAAAAGCTATGGACAAATACAGTAGCTAGACACAAGATAGACAGCACCAAATATTGCAGCGTACAGAGTACTAGATACAGTTGATCCAGTCTTAGATGAAATATAAATTTTAAGCATATCAGTTAAATAAATATTTACCTGTGCCATGATTTCATCACCAGGACCAATGAAGGAATCTGCAAAAGATACCTTTGCAGGCCTATCCACTCCAAATAAAACATCTCTCTTCTGAAGACGCTTAAAAGCATTCATAGCATCTGACCGAGAAGAAAATTCCAGAAACGCAAACCCCGATTCATTCCCAAGTTGTTACTATCTTCTACCAGGGTCAAATCCTCAACATTCTCAACTCCATAGTGTTTCAATTTCTCTTTCAACTGGGGCCACAGTCAACAACCAAAAGTGTGAGGAACATGACAACTCTCAATAATTACTGATGAAGAAAACTGGATGCTTGACAGTGACACTATATACTTACAGCTTCCTTTGTCCATGTCTTGCAAATGTTACCCAGAAAAAGGGTGTCACTGTCTTGACTTGGAGTAACACCACATTGTTTCCCATTGATCTGGAATTCAGTCATTAAATAACATATTTAACGTATAGTGAACTTACTAGATATTCCAAAATTCAACATGATCAAAAAATTACCACTGGGTTTTTGAGCTCTGTCACAGCTCGTTTTGCTTGCTCGACAGTTGCAAAACGCAAGAATGCAAACCCTTTGTTTTTCTTAGTCTGGGGGTTCATCATTACCCTGGCTTCGGTAACCTCACCAACACGGCTGAATACTTTCCGAAGATCATCCTCAGTAGCATCCTTGTCTAAACCACCAACAAATATTTCAAACTCCTTCCGCTTGCGTCTCTCCTTAAACACCTCATGATGCTCATCCTCTTCCTCCACGTCAGCCATCTCAGCACGTTCAACTTCCTCACCAGCATGCTCATCATCCTCTTCACCCTCAAGTTCTTCAGGAACCTCTTCCAATTCCTCCTCAACTAAATCACCCTCTTCCTCTTCACCAGCATTCTCCTCATGTTCTTCCTCCACTTCATCTTCCACCTCCTGAACATCCTCTTGTTCAATTTCCTTATCATCATAATCCACCCCGCCATATTCTTCATGTTCATATTCCGGTTCATTATCATCAAAATCTAACCTCTCATCTTTTTCATACTCGTCTACAGACTCCTTGACCTCGTTCTCTTCTGCCATGAAAAAAAGAGTAGGTGATCCAGACCAGCCGCAAAACACTCAAACCCTCCACTATCCTCAAAAAAAAAAAAAAAACTATAACCCACTTTATTAAAGAAATCTTTCCTATAACCCTGAATCCTTCCACGGTTAGATAGATACTCTGTCAATGAATTACAGCGTGTGGTACTTGGTTACTTCCTTTTGTAACCAAACTAATTTTTACTTGAAACTTGAGAAACACGACTAGATATAAATCACACGAATTCTAATGAAAGCAGCACAATACCAAAACATCAAGCAAATTTATTTTTTTACGGTGCACAGTTTGTCTACTTGCTGGTTTTGATGGTAACAGAACTACACAACACAAATTGATATACAATCAAATCAATCATATTATTACTGGAAACCCACGATCTAAAACAGCTATTATCAAACAAAGATACCAAAAAATCCTCAATTTAAGATTTAAACTTTCTCAAATTTCCACAAAGGAACACAGAATTAGAACCTCAAATCAGATTAGATTCTGAAAGACACAAAATTTCACAAATTTCAGCGAAAAGGACACACAGAGCCGCACACAACAAACTATAAATCCCAAAAGATCCAAACCAAACACGAAAATTAGAAACAAAAACACTTACTTTTCAAAGAAGCTAATCCATTCGCGTCCAAATCAGCTTCAATTTCATCTTCTCCATCTTTCTTCTCTTCAGTAAATAATTTATCTTCAACAACCACGCTCTCCTCCTCCTCCATAACCACAGGTTTCTCGTCAACCACCGTCTGTTTCTCCTCCAAATTCAACGCCTCCTCCGCCGTTACTGGCTGTTGCTGATTCTGCACCTTCCTCACCGTTCTTTTCTTCGCAGCCGCTGCCGCTCCTCTCTTCAACGTTCGTGGAGGCATCGTTAACAGTAGATTAATTTAAACTCAGACTCTCAGGAAAAAAAAAACCTGATTGATCTCTAAATAGCCAAAATCTCTCAAATTTGAAGGAAAAAAACCCTAAATCGAAATTCAACTAGAGGAAATTGGGAGATTAGACAACCCTGGGTCTTAATATATACGTGACAGTAAAGAGTTTAGGCGCAGGTGCTCGTCTTCTCGTGCGGGTTTTTTATGTGTGGTACGTGGAGAGATGTAATTGGTATGAGCTAGTGCGCTTTTTTAATAAGGGCAAACTACTTTTTAGTCCCTGAGGATTTAGAAACATTACGCGTTGATTCCTATGATCTAACATTTCAAATTATCAATTCTGATGTTTCCCAAGAGTTCCAATTTGAACCCTAAACCTTGAATGCCCTTTTTTTTTTCATCTGTCTTTTACTTATTCATTTTTTTATCTTATCATTTCTTTAAAAATATCTCTATATTTATATATATATATATATGATGATTATATCCAAGAAAAAATAATAATTTGCGAAGTGGATTCACCATGATCTTCTAATTTCTATATATATATTGGGTTTGAGTTTCTATGAAATTATAGTTGGGTTGTTGTATTTGTTATTGTTTGTAATACATTCAATGTATTTATGGACAATTAATGTTCCAAATAAGATATACCAATTTAGTAAAAGTAACGTATATAATATAAATGATATAATTTAATAGTTATGTTTGGTGTAGGTTAAAGCAACAAAATAAATATGGTTAAAGAATATAAAATTTTATTTGTGCTTAATGTATTGTCCTTATTAATATCTCTAACCAAAAATATATATTTGTATTATATAAATATATTTATAAAATATTTAGGTTTTTAAATAGAACGTGATATATACATATTTTAATATTAATATAACACTCATATATATGTGTAAAATATGTATTATTTATTGTTCAATATGTATACATGTACATACTTCAAATACATATTAACTACTTTATTTTTTATTGAGTCATAAATATTGTCAGATAATAGATACTAATATAAACTCTCAAAACTTAATAAATAATTTAAAAATATTTAAAAATTTTACATAATATATAATAAATAAAATATAAATATCAAGAAATATAACACGGATGTACCATTGCCACCCCCGACTTGTTAGGATAGAAACTAAAGTGGTGGCCAAGTGGTAAAAACTTGGGACCAAGAGGTTTGCTCCTCTCGTGGTCTCGTGTTCGAGCACCGTGGGTTGCTCATATGATGGCCACCGGAGACTTACATGGTTGTTAACTTCGGGGCCCGTGGGATTAGTCGAGGTACACGCAAGCTGGCCCGACACCCACGTTAAATTAAAAAAAAAAAAAAAAACTAGTATTTTAGAATACATATTTCAGTCATGTCAAATTGTCATTACAATAATTAGGGATCGAGTTGGTAACTTTTGAAAGCATCAAAGTTATATTGCAAACTTTTAATCAACAGAGACTGGAGCATAATATTTTTTGAATTTAGAGGATGCAAATAAATATAGTTTAGCAGTCAAAGAAAAGTTGTTTAAGACAGGTGGTTTATCAACTCTGACTGATGACGTGTGCTGAATGCCTCCCTTGCTTGCTCGCTGCCGGGTTCTCGAGGAAGCTACAGTTCGAGAATACGGTAAAATTATTTTTTAATTAAAACAATTTTAAAATAATATATTTTTATTTTTTAATATTAATACATTAAAACAATTTAAAAGTACTAAAAATATAATTTTTTAAAAAGATGAAATTACAATACTAAATAAAGCCTAATAGTATCTGGGATTATTCAAAGCCTAAAATTCATTTCTATATTAAATAAATATTATTTTTTTTAGAAATTTATAATTTTTTTTTAAGGTAAATAAAAAGCATTGGATTGGTGGCAATGAGTTTTTTATATCTATATTTATAGCCACAAAGGATTTTACATTAAAAAAATCTTCACAAATTATCCAAAATATACCTCGTATACTAAAAATGAGCATGGAATGATAAAGCAAATCCAAATAGTAGGAATATATTGGTTCTTGAACAGTAGAAATATAAATATTTATATGTTGAATAGAATAAAATATTTTTTTAATAATAAATGTATTTTCAATCTTTCAATTAAAATAAAATATCATTTCTAACAATCTTAAATTAGTATTTTTATATTATCTTGATGTATTAGAATAATAATTTTTCCAGATACCAATTTTAAATTCTAAATTTAAAAAATCAAGAAAAAGAATAAAATTCTTTAACTATCAAACCAAATTTTTAGGTTAATATTGGCATGTCAAGATTTAAAAGTTAATAATGAGTTGATAAATAAAGGTGGAAATGATGTGTATATTGTCTAAAGTTGAGCACGTCAGCAAGAAGACTGGTTTTAATTAATCAAGGATTTAACGTAACAAGGCACCAATAATAACAATCTTTTAAATTAAAAGATCATGCACTACATCATTGGAATTGAGCCATGTCGAAGGATCAAGTTGAGCTTTCAAATGCTCTTGTTTGGCACTTAAGGTGGCGGCCTAGCGGGGAGAAGGAGTTTGTTCTCTTTTTTACACTCGGGTTCGATTTTTTTTATGTATGTTTGTTACTCCTGCGGTGTCTTATCTGCATACTAGGCTTGCAGGGTATTCAATGGGTCCGAGGATTAGTCGTGGTGCGTGTAAGCTGGCCCGAACATCCGGGTCATAAAAAAAAATGCTCTTGTTTGATGGTTATAAACATGAAAGATGTATTTTTAAGGTTGTTTAAGAAAAAAAAATAATTATAATTAATGTCTAAGCTAATCCAAAAATATTTTAAAATACAAAAAATCAACAATAAATGATTATAATTCTTAAACCGGGGAGGTGGATGTTATTTACCTAGAGTATCATTTTTGAAGTTTTAAATGCGGACAACTGCATGGTTAGGTATTCATGAAACTTTATTATTTTGAAAAATTTATAATTTAAGACTCAAGTGAATTCAACAAATATGCAAATATAAGAGCGAGAATACTGTTTCATAGAAAGTAATTTTTTAAAAATTATTTTTTAAATTGTTTTAAGTTTATTTATCATTAGAAAAATTCATCAATATAAAATATTTTTCAATCAAAGTAAAATTTAACTTGGTTTTCAAAAAAATATTTTCATTTTATTTTGAGAGGAAAATACTTTCTAGAAGTTGTGGAAAATTCAAAAAAATCTTGTTATTTGTTGATTATATCAAATTTGATCCTTAAACTTTTGATTGCTATATATTTTATTTTGAATAGTTTGTTTTAATTTCATCCTCTAGAATTTGATTTAATCTGATTTTTATATCAACTTTGATTCTATTTTTTATTATTATTTGCTTTTCTCTTAGTATTTTTTTAATTGAAAATTTTTATCTATCATCTTTTAATTTTCTTTATCTGTTGAATTTATTCTTTATTATTTTAATTGTTATTTATTTTATTTAAAATAATTTATGTAATTAATTTTTTTTCCAATTTCATACTTCAATTTTTTTATCTATGAGATTTCATCTTTGTTAATTTAATAAATTTTAAAAAAAATTTATAAGTTATTTTTCATGACATGGTCAAAACTGAAAAGTATTTTCTAATTTTTTTTATGATATTATCAAACATTAAAAAGTAATTTACTTTTCAAGAATTATTTACTAGAAAAACTATTTTTCGATCTAATAAAAAAAATAGACATATCCAAATTGAAGTGTAAATTGGCTGTTAAATTTTGTTCGGGTTATCTCTAATGAATAGCAAAATAACCTTAAACTAAACATTATTATTCCAAGAATCCAAACATCCGAAGTGTCCTGTCCAACTGAAAGGCACAGTTACAGTACTACGAGCTGCAGCTGCTTCAGCACTAGTCGCCTTAAACTTCTTCCAATCACGAAGGACTGCAGTTAAATCCTTAATCTTGGCATTTATACTCCGACAGCAATTAGCATGGACAGTGATTACTGCCTTAATATCCTTGCTATCTTCGCAAAACCCACTAAAGTAGACAGTGTCCAAGAACCTTGCTTGAAGGCCCAGTTGCCCAAACATTCCCTCGTCCATCAGGTCAAATAACACATCTTGCTCTTTTTTGCCTGTAGAATTGTCTTTCCTGCCATACCAGGCATCAAACAATGAGACTGTCTTGTTGTTTGATCTAATATAGTAGAAGCCTGTGTTGATGGGATTCTTTTCAGATTCTGGGTCGCCATTAAACCTGTCAGTGCTAATTTCGAGGTCAACGCTTTCGTTATAAATGCTTAGCCTTGAAAGAGGTTTCCTTAGCCACATTACATCAGTATCCTGTCACAAAAATTTGGATCAGTCATCAGCAAAACTAAAATTTCAACAATGTTTCACATTTTTCGAATGTTACAGAAGTTAAGTTTAGTTGATAAAATCACTTGATGTCGTCGCAAATTACAATGATAAAGATTTTAAAACCATTTTCATAAACAATTAAGAGTTTAATTTAGTGTCAACTGGCAAATTAAGTATAGAATTGTCATCAATCTCTTAATTTAAACGTGGATGCCACTTAAAACTGGAGATGTGAGTTTAGTTCCTAGATAATGCAACTGGGTTTGCTCAACTTTAACATACTGGGCCAAGGCTCGACCTTTCGGTCATTCTGTGCTAATTCTTACTTGGCTGACAATCACTTGGATGCAAAAAACCCAGCTAAAGCTGCTTTTGTTTTGTCTCTGTCTAATGATCGCTATCTTGCGCAAAAATTTGTGACAGAAGTTTCTCCAAATAAGTGGGAGAAACAGAGGCAGCACATTTTTCAACTTTGAAGAGCTGTACACGAGAAAATGGGGACTGAGAATTCCCAGTTTGTTGAAATCAGGGGAAGTCTTTTAAACCATTTCATGCTGTCGTGGCATTGAACATCTTTTTCTAGACCAAGCCGAGATGGGTCCCAGCAAGAAACTTTGCAGCACACTGAAGAGCATTTCAAGAAAGAAAATGAGAGGGGACTTTCTAGAATCTACAAAACAATTCTCCTGTGAAATGATCAATGATTTATTTTTATAAAAAAATATAAGTTCTAACCTAAAATTTCTGGGAAAGAGAGATATGAGCTCAATGGAACTAAAAGCTAATTGACAGATTTAGGGGGTGTAATTGACAGATTTATGAGTTGTTTGTGACGGGGTTAGTAATTGTTTTTTAAAATATTTTTTGCTCGGAAAAATATTAAAATAATATTTTTTTTATTTTTTAAATTTTATTTTTAATATTAACATATCAAAACATTTCAAAAAAACTAAAAAAAAAAATTTAAAGAAATTTTTTTAAAATTTTAATTAAAAAAAAATTGAAATTCACTCTCAAACATTTTTCTAGTGTCATTTTAAGAGTGTGGTATAAGTTATTTTTTAAAGTGTTTTTTTATTTAAAAATATATTAAAATAATTTTTTTTTATTTTTTTTCGCATAAACTATTCAAATCAAACCTATATAAAAACATAAAAGAAAATTAATTTAAAACTACACACACCATTCTATGCAATGTTATTGTTTCGAAGGTGTACTGATGTAGGCTGGTTGGTGCTAGGGGAGTTCGACCTATGCAACTACCTCATAGACCTATGAAATTCACACGTATTGGTTGATCTACTAGGGACGGTCACCATAAGGTTAGCTGGCTTAAGTAAATTCTTGAAGACAATTGTTTTACTGTCATGGAGGCTACAATTTCTTTCAAATTAGATAAACAATTCTCTGACTTTGCTCCCTTTTTCCCCTTTCTAGAAAATAAAAGATTTTCAACTCCCTGAAAATGTGAAGAATTTCCGTGTTTCTGGTTTTTTTTCCTCCATGAATAAGGTCTCTTAACAGGCAAGAACCTTCAGTCCATATGCACAACAAACCAGATCCCATTAAAAGCTTCAGGGTGACATCCGTGCATGACAGAGATAATGGACCTGAATTTTCATGTGAACCCAGTTAAAAAAAAAGTAAGGAAATTTCATGCGAACCAGGCAAATTCCAGGTCCCCGCTCCCCACGCCTTGATTTCCAAACTTCAGGGACATTGACCGTGCTAGCACGGTGGCACAACCCTTGAAATCGTGAACCTATCCCCTCATGCCTCCGCCCTACCTCAGCCCCAAAATACTCACATGCCTCCAAACGTTAACAGTGTTAGAATGATAGAAATTAAGCTTCATTGACTGAGAGTTTTACTGGTTAATTTATATTATTGAAGACGCAGTTATTAAGAGAGTTGGCCAAATTAATAGTCAAGGGGGATGCCCTCACTCCTTGGCCATTATCAAAGGATAAATATTATCACAGCAAGATGCTTTATAAAAGTAAAATTCTTTTGGAGTCAAGTTTTTAATTATATTAAAGTTAATGTTTAGAATTGAGGTTGAACTGATTTTTATTAAATTTTAAACATATACTTAGTATTATAAAGTTCAAATTGATTCTTATAAATTGGGAAATATGACCGGTGTTCCTAAACGAGTTAATTAAGCATAAATATTCTTTAATTTCATTTATTTAATTACTTAATTGGCAGACATTAAAATGCTAGCCGAGATACAGTCAAACCAAAACACAGAAATAAATGGAGATTTTAACAAGAAACGTACCGTGAAAATGAAGTTGTAGCCACGCTTGAGAACATCTAATAGAAAACGAGTTCTTCTCCACATCATGTTGATAAAATCTTGTGACATATAAATTTTTTCTCCTCCAAAATCAACACCTTCTGTTTCCAGCTTGTAACAGTTTAGCCCCTTGAAAAAACACATCTCATAAGCAATTTGATCGACAGCAACTACGAGTAGATGATCAAGAAGTGGCCTAGTGTCCTCTCCTAGCCAAAAACTATCAAGAAAAAGATCAAGCATTGTTGTTTCGGCATCAACACTCTGTTCTACATAAGCCTGGTTAACAACGGTAATAATCACTGTTTTGTTTGGTGTTGAGGCTTTCACTAAAGCCAATTCAAGCTCATCTGTTGGAAACTTCAACGTTTTCATGTCCTGCGTGACAAAAAAAGAGAGTGATTTCTACACCAAAGGACAATAATAAAACAATATTGGGCTATGTACATCACGCACACGCACACACAAAGACGAATACTTACAGTTTGTGAGTGAGATGGGCAATGGTTAGATCTTTGAAATGAGAATAACAAAGGGTTTGATAGAGAGGCAGACCAGATACAAAGGCAAAGAACACAAGCAAAGAGAATGGAGATGAGTACAGTATTTCCAAGAGCGTTCTTTGAGGAATCCATGTTCATGCTGGGCTTGTTTTGTGAATGATAATGAAAGGGATGGTGTAATTTATCATATACAAGGAGAAGAAGAATAGGCCAAGGTGCGCGTGTGTGGAAAGGCTGGCTAGGTATGTAGGTTAGAATGGTCATGCAACATGTGCATGAACCGTACGTATATTAGGTTTACTTGGGTTGTCTTCACGGTTTAATATGGTGGGCACATCAAAACTAGATATGGACTCCCAAATCGAATTTTACTAGAAGAAAAGAAAAATGCGAAACCCCAGTTCGAATAATCCTGTCAATTTCTCTTGGATAATTAAAGTAGTAATTTGATATAAACTTTTATCTTCTGGTTAAATTATTTACTTGTTGATGAAGTCTAAAAAAAATTCAAATAGCTAGTCTAGGAATATGGTTCATGAGTTAGACAATCAGTTAATTAATTGGTCATAACAATCTCATTCATTCTCCTTAACTAACATGTTTTTTAGCATATAATTGGTGCTTGGTAGGCTAAAATAGCTTACAAATAGTACTTGTAAAAGATCCTCTTTGATGAAGGTGAGACTCTTCGATTTTCAAATAAATATCTTTTTAAATAGAGAAAATACAAGAATATTCTAAAGAGAGATGCTCTAAAAATATATATACAGTAGAGAATGAAGATTGTAAACCTTTGATTTGAAGGTTTCATGATGTATTTATAGCTCATGAATCTTGTCTTTTTGTAAAAAGATCAGAGGGTTTGAAGTGTAATTTTATCCTGATAGCATTTAATGAGATATAAATATCTCTTACATCTATATTAATGTTTGATAGAAATATGGTGGGTCTCTGGATGAATTCTAAACACCTAAAAGGTGTAGGGAAATTATAGTCTAACACGTCAAATGTAGCTGAGCCCATGGAGACTAAGCTCTTCCCTTAGGTTAGACCTAGGGGAGGAGGGTCATCCCCTTGGGTGTGCCCCAGGTAGGATAATCATCCCTTTGAGCATGTCTAAGGGAGGATGGTCATTCCATTAGGCATACCAAGAGAGAATGATCATTATTTTAGACTTGACTAACTGTCAAGTCAAAATGCAATGGATTAGGTCGACTACCAAGTTTATGGTAGTCCAAGTGCCTTGGACTTGGCAAATTCATTGGGTTTGACATGTTTATTAGACCCACGTTACCTTAAACTTGGTTAAATACCAAGTCCAAGTACCTTGGATCTGACATATTCGCCAAACCCACATTACCTCATTCCTTTGGGTGTGCCCAAGGGAGGATAGTCATTGTCTTGGATGTGCTCAAAGAAGGATGGTCATTACCTTGGACATGCCGGACTACAAAATCCAAGTGCCTTAGATCTGGTATATTTGTCAGACTCACGTTACCTTGGACTTGGTGGATGGTTAAACCCAAATACCTTGGGTCTAATATGTTTGTCAGACCTACGTTATCTTGAACTTGGCTGATTGTCAAGTCCAAGTCCAAGTATCTTGGGTTTGACATGTTCGTCAGACCAACATTACCTCATTTCATTGAGCATACCCAAGAAAGGATGGTCATTTCCTTAAGCCTCCCTAGTGGAGAATGCACATTCTTCTGGGCATGTCCGAGGCTTGGTATACTATTAAGCCCAACATGCTTGAGGCTTGGCCGAGGCTTGGCACACTGCCAAACCTAGTGCGTCTTCACTGAGGCATGCTTGTTTTCTTGAAAATTTATATCTATAAATCTTTCTTGATCTGGTGTTTTTTTGTAAAAATATACTGATAAAAACTTGGTTCATTCCTTGTACAAATCCTTGTTGCTTTGTAAGTCTGGGATTTACACTAAGAAAGTCGCCCTAGCAACGAGAAACCATTTGTATAGATACCTTCTCTGGATTTTTGCACGAGCAAGAGCCTATTTGTTATTATGGTAGAAGTTGTTTTCAAAGTGTTTTTGGTTTGAAAATACATTAAAATGATTTTATTATTTTTTAAAATTTATTTTTGACATCAACGCATCAAAACGATTTAAAAATATAAAAAAATTATTTTTTTAAAAGCATTTTTACACCGCAAAAACAAAAAATTAACTGATTATCCAAGACATTATATATATATATATATATATATATATATATATATATATATATATATATATATATATATATATTTGTGTGTGTGTGTGTGTGTGTGTGTGGGGTATGTGGTATTCTTTATGCATATTTAATTTAAATAATTAAATGTTTTTAATATTTGAAAGAAATACTACAAATTACATAATTTCATAAATTTTATTAAAAAAGATTAACATAAATGATGTTAGATAATTTTTATACTATTATAGACTTTTCAACAATTTAATTGGTCTGAGTTAAGATTGATCCAATATTGAAGACAATTTCTATTTTTGCACATTTTGCATCTTAATTAAAAATATAAAATATATATCTTAAACTAAAATTTGTATCTTGACCTTCAATTGGTTAAAATAAAAAAAAATCAACAATAAAATATTTATTGGATAAATTACAATGACCCCCTTAAAATACTGTGAAATTACACACATCATCGATCGATTTGAAAATTTAAAATTAACCCCTTTTATATCTAAAATATTCTTAATTATTATTTAGACGCAAAATAATGAAATTAAACGACTTGTACTAGTGAAATTAACATCGTTCAAGTACTAGTAATTATTTTCTTTTTTTATTTTTTTGTCTAAATTTGTAAGTTTTAATTTAAATGTCCTTTTTAAACAGTAATTAAGGGGAAAAAACAAGAAAAAAAAAGAAATTATATAGATACGAGTTATGTCCCCTAGTTTCAATATAAGACTCACGTCAATTAATTTCAAAATTTTTCGAGTGTCTCCATCGATATGAAGGTTTGGACCCATTCATGAATTCACCCCCTGAGAATAAATACTTCATTGACAATTTTTAGCAATGCAATGCCCTGGAGGACGGGTTTCTCTCATTTTAAATCAAAGGTCATGTCGAAAATACAACAATAATCTTTCTTGTTATGTGATGGAATATATTCATTTCATCTCTCTTTTTGGTTCAAGAAAAAAAAATTAATATCATTTTAGCCATGGCTCAAAATTATATATTTTACTTTCCACAAATACTGGGATCATACAATTTAGTCTTGTCTCAATAATCATCAATCAAGTTTTTTCAATGCAGTGTTTAACTGTTAAAGTGATCGATCTTACATATAAGTCTTATTAACATCAATTTAAATTAAACCCAGTTTGGATAATAAAATTATCGGGTCAACCTGTATGTTTTCGGGGCTAGGATTTTTAAATGAAAGAGGTACATTTTGAAGTTATTGTTTGTTTTTGTATTTTAAAAATATTTTTGAAATAATTTTTTTTAAAATTAATTTTTTTTTAATATTTTTAGATTATTTTGATGCTATTAAAAATAGTTTTTAAAAAATAAAAAATATATTATTTTATATATTTTCGAGTAAAAAACACTTTGAAAAATAACTATAACCACACTTCCAAACACGATAGTTAATTTCAGAGCACTTTCATTGGCTTTGAAAGTCCTGAAAATCAATTCATGCCCGTTGTTCAAGTTCTTTCTCCCAAAAAAAAAATATTCTTTCGCACTTCAACCAGTTTGGTTAAAAAAAAAAAGAGGATGGCCACTGCATGAACACATGATTAATGATATAGCATATAAAACTATTGGCTTGGACAAAAGGAACGAAAAAAACTAGGATGAAATCTGACCACTTTCCAATAGATAATACAGAACGAGCACATGATGGTTGAAGATAAATTGGATGCAAGACCAGGATCAGTCTGTCTACAAACAGATGAAATGAAAAAAATGACGACGAAAATAGGCAACATGGACACCATCCAAAGAAAGAGGAAAGGGAAAAAAATTTATGAACAGAGTTACAGAAATAAGAAATGTAACATGGAAGAAATGGATACGACGTAAAGATGCTTGTGGCAGCCTTGTGTAGGAAATTGGTTAAAGAATATGGCAGACCCTATGTTTTCTCTTGTGTTTCTTACGCTTTGGAGGCTGGAGTACTACCTTGATGGCTGCATCAAAGACAGCTTTCACATTCTGCATTATACCACAGAAAATGCTTCAACATTGCTGCAAATTTTTACAGTATGCTAGAAGTGTTACTAAATGTGCCTTGTGCTGTTTACACCTTCTGTCTGTTGACATATATGGCTAGTGATGATCTATGCTCGTGTGTAAGTAGATGGATTATAGTACTAGGAACCTCAGTAACCTTTCAACTAACTTCTTTACCCTGCTTCCCTTAAAAGGCCCTCGAGTATCAGATATCAGAGGGACAACAGGGCCAAGTTAGCCCCATAGGAATAGGGCTGCGCTAGCATACTCACGGTGGAAAATGATGTCTGATCAGTTAACTAATTTATGAGAAAATATACATATGTGAGACAAACCTGCTGCGTCTTTGAGCTGCATTCTACATATGCCAGCGCTCCTATTTGCTTCTGTAGTTCTAGACCCTGGTAATAATAAAAGCAAGAAGTCATATACAGAGATTTTGACTAATTATCTAACTATAAAATTTTTACTGCCGCGGCAGCAGAATCACTGCAATCAGGTCTGAAGGATGGAAATGTAAGAAGTGAATGCCTACCTGCTCTGTAGAAATGGTGCATGCCCCAGGATAATCCAAGAGAAACTGACGATCTTCTCTCAGATCTGTATTTAACACAAAATATTCACAGCTGAAACAATAACAACAACATGCGCATCTCAAACATAATGAACCACCAGATGGAACACCTCATTACATGAAGATCACAATATACTTTTGAATACAATTGCTTTGAAGGCACCAAATACAATGCAACACAAACATGAAAGGGTAAATGACTTTGTCTTTGTACATTGTCACTTGAACTGTAGAATTCTGAGAAATCACAGGATAAAGTGGCAGAAAAACAAAAGAGTCCTGTAAGAGGCATAACAGACCTCTGAGAAACTGGAAGCATTCATTCATATGCTATATGCATGTGTGAGCTCGTCTACATTGAAACAAAAGTAGCATGCCAGTATATGAGCAGAAACTGGATAACAGTTAGAGCCCCATACAGAGGAAGAAAGAACTGAAACCTTGTAGTTTTCTCACTCTCATCAAACACACTTGATTATTTAGAGCACCAGTACAACTTGATTAATAGAAAAGCAAAGTCCAGGCAACACCCATTCAAAGAAGTAATAAATCAATGGAGGGAAGAATACATCACCTAATTTAGTCCCCACAAGAACAATGGGCACTGATGGGGCATAATGTCTGAGCTCAGGGACCCACTTTTCCATCATAACAAGCAACATAAAGAAAAAGGAAACACAGCAAAGGGAAGATTCAGCGGAGTATATACATGTTGCCAAATCAATTTAAATGAAACCCATAAGACGAATCTAGCTGGAAATAAAAAGAAGCTTACTTTTTTTGATACGTTCTCATAGCTTGGCCTACTTATGAGGGAAAAGGCAAGAATGAAAACATCAGCTCCTCTGTAACTTAGAGGCCTCAGCCTGTTGTAGTCTTCTTGACCTGCATGAATTATTTAAAAACTTAGCAGCGTCATTTCATTGTTTCACTTTTCTGAGCCACTTTTGAGACACCACAACAATTTCTCAGCACTAACGAGAAAAGTCACCGTTGATTATGGTTGGTAGACAAGCCAGAAGAAAAGGTTAGGGATCTTCAAAACATATGAAACTGTGTTAAAGTCTTTTCATGACAGAATAAGTGAGTCTCACAATGTCAAGCCAGTGACGATCTCTGTTTCCTTGAATCAATCATTTCAAATAATAGCTCCGTGATTCAAATGGTTCTTTTGCAGAATTTCACATCAAAATACAACCTTAAACTGGAGTGAACTGAGAGTAAGTTCTACCAACCAAGCCGTCTAGTCTAGAGCATCCAAAAGGCCAACTTTCATTGAAAAAGGGGTTGGATAGAGCATAAAGGGTTGTTTCGAACAATCAATGCAGATGATATTCTGTTCAGCAGAGAAACAGATTTAAAGTAACTATGATGTTGTCGATTGGATGTCATGAAGTGGAAAGCTTTAAACTTTTCAAGAAGTTGGGGGTTTAATTAATGGTGGTCATAATTGTAAGATTCCCATTTTCTAAAACTATTCACCAAATTTTGCAGTAAACCAACACATCATTAGAAAAAAACAGTAAAAATAAAAGTATTTTCTCTCAGTTCAAAATTCATGAAATAAACCTCATGAAGACATTGTTAAATCACTTCGATCAATTGAAGAGCATTTTATCTCTTAATAAGCTGATAGCCATGAAAATTATAGGGCAAATTCACATCTTTTAGCCAGATTAGCTAGTGATGTACACAAATCAAGAATGAGAAAGAGAAAGAGTACCAGCAGTGTCCCAAAGACCTAGATTCACAGTCTGCCCATCAACCAAAACATTGGCACTGAAGTTGTCAAAAACAGTAGGAACATAATCCTGTCAAGAAAACAAAAACCAGCAAAAGAAAGACCCTTTAGAAACCAATATGCACTAACACAAGAATTGCAAAATAAACAATAACAAAAGGGTAAAGAAAACAAGAAAGAAAAAACTTCAGTTTATACAGTAGGGAAGGTGTTGCTAGTGTAAGAGATGAGAAGACATGTTTTTCCAACGGCTCCATCTCCAACTGTCACACATTTGATAAACTTTGTTGTTGTTGTTGTTGATGCTGCTGCTGCTGTGGCATTCATTTTTCAAGAGAATTATGTGGTGCTATCTTCTTCTTCTTTCTCTGTTATAGAATGTTTGTTATATATGGAAAGAGAGAGGAGGGGGTGTTAAAAGGAAAGCAGCAAAATTTTCTAAGAGCTTTTGAAAAGGATCTTTGGATCACTTTAATTTGAGCTGTCATGGAGGCAAAAAGGATCAAGAAAAACAAAGGGAAACATAGCATGACCCCATGGATCCTAAATAAATTATTTAGTCAAATTGAAAGGCTTGAATTCTTCCAAAAATGAAAAAGAAAAACTTGACTAAATTAACCATTTAAATTCGTAGAATTTTGACCGTCACTCCTTCGAGAGTTGCCTCTTCTTTTTCCCTTTTAAGAATTTAAGAACACGAGCACCAAATAAAACACAGATATGGAAACGCATGTCACAGAGTGATATACATGAGCTTTCATATCGTTGTCGGCTGAAACAGATATACACTATGCATTTGTAATATCCATTGTATTTATATTTCTCAAAATATTGAAAGGGTTGCTCTGCTTGTAATTACTCTAGTATCTTTGATTATAAAAATATAATTATAATGTTAATGATCTCGTAAGGTTTGTACTCTTTTTTACATCAAGTAAAAAGCAATACTGTATTTGTACTAATAGGCAGACACCAATAGAATTATTGTCGTTCCCCTGCCCGCTGTCTTCCATGCGGACAAAATAATAATTGTCGTCTATCGTCCGTTACCTCGACGGCAGTAGAATAATTGTCGTTTCTTGGAATCTTCTTTGTGCACATTATTTTACTTTTGGAGATTCACGCACAGTGTCACGGGGATATTACGGCTAGCTGATTACTAGCCTTACACCTGTTCTTTGCTGAGGGGTTGGATAATTATTTTTTTTAATAAAAAACAATGTCTAAGTATTGAAAATGAGTAAAAAAATATATTATGACAAATATGTAAAAATATTAATTAAAACTTTCATTATTTTTATTATTTTAATTAAACCTCCTATTTATTTTTCTTTTCCTCATCTGCATGGTCTATCATTATTTTTTTTAGTCCTAATTATTTTTTTAGTCCCTTTTTTCTTTCTTGCCTCTAATTTCACTCCTTAAATTCATTTTATTATTTTTATTTTTATTCACCTATCTTATCACAAAAAATAAAATAGATGAAAATTCAAAAAATAACAAAAATTGATTAAACTGCATTAAAAACATATTTTTTTGGTGAAAAAAATTATTTTTGAACATACATGAAAAATTAAAAGTTAAAAAATGGGTTATGACAACATAACTATCTAATTATATGAAAATAATAAAAAAAAAACAATGAGCCGCTACCTACTTTTACGGTAACTAGAAACTTTAATTGATTTTTCAGGAGTTCTACATGAAAGAATGGTTATGTGGTAGGAAATATGAAAATCAGTCTAAAATATTTTATCTAAAATAAGCTATATTGTTATTTAATTTTAATGATAGAATACCTATTGTGCATAAACATTAATATTTCATCTAAACTAAATTTTTATATTTATTAGAGGTAAAAATTTATAGAATAACGATTTGAGATAGAATAACGATTTGAGATTTAAGCTTGACTACAAAGTCTAATCCTCGCTTTTAGGTTATAAGATTCAAAATAATAGTAAACAGATAGTCAGGTTTAATTAACTCATTTTTTTTAATTACAAAATTTAAATTAACCCAACATAAATAAGTTATTTCATCAAACATATACATCATGAATAAACACTAATATTTCAACAACTCAATTAATACAAACAAGCATAATGGAAAAATTGAGGAGGTGAAAAAATAGGTTATGATACATGCAGCAAGTGGAAGCAATCTCTACAAATTGCAGGTTTTCTTTTCCTTTTCAACTTCAGCAGAGTATTTGTTGGCAGATTTTGCTGTGATTATTTCTGCAAGTGTCCAAAGGATATTATATAGAGATTGGTAGCTTGGTGTTGATAGTAACTAGCCATCAAATTGCAGGTTAAAGGGAAAATTGCAAACCACTATTTCTAAAGTACTTTGGATTTATATATTGCAGAGAAATAAAGAGATCGAAGGATATAATATATGGGTTTGTTCATGTGAAGCAATCTTTGAATATTTGCAGCATCTAGAAGGACGCCGGAGGTAATTGAAGCCTCACTTTCATCACAGAAAGAAGTAAAAATAGGATTACGTACGTTGAGCATATCAGAATGGAGACACCATGCCTGCAACGGAAAGAGCTAGCTGAAAATGGCTGCTGGAGTCAGATTTAAGGCAAGCATGAAGCATCCGCCTTCTCATATATTAAGGGCATGCATTTGATCCATGCTTCAGAAAAGGTATACAAGGGAAGAAACGGAACTGGAGATGTAGACGAATATGTGCTTAATAATCATGTATAAAATAAAATTATTATATTTGTTTGATGATGTAGAAGACAATACATAATGTTAAAATCAAGGGTGGAAATTTTTTATTTGGTTCGATTTTTATCTATAAAAATAACCAAATTAAAATTTTATAAAATATAAAATATAAAACTGAAATCGATTCCAATCGATCAGTGTCGGTTCTGTTCGGTTATTTTATATTAAAAACCAAAAAATATATTGTTTTTTGAGCCTTTTCTTTTGAATTTCTGATGGGATTGATTTCGGTTCAGCTTTATTTTTAACTAAACCGGTTTGCTTCGGTTTAGATTTTTTGGTTTCAGACTTATAAAACCGAAACTGAACCAAACCAAATATTTTTTTTAATATTCTAATTGGTTTAATTTTTTTTATTTCATGATTTAATTTTTTAATTATTTTTTTTATTTTCTCAATTTAATCATTTTGTCAGTTTTTTTCTCATCCCTCTTAAAATCGATTTAATTTGTTTTATTTCATGATTCAATTTTTTTAATTATTTTTTTAAATTTTCTCAATTTAATAGTTTGTCAATTTTTTTCTCATCCCTCTTAAAATCAAGTTTTTCACTTATCACATCCGGGTAAAACCACGAGTTCCTATAACCTGCCGACAGGTGGCGGGTCTTATAAAACTGATCACTACAATTCCCAATGGTAAAAAAAAAAAAAAACCTTATTTGACTCTCATTATAGATCAACGATGGATCTAGCTCTTCTTTTGTAATTACCTGACTTTTGACCTGACGAACCAAGTTATCGGTTGGGGCCCTGTCAAACGACAGGTCGCTTAGAGGGCATATGTGAGAAAAAGGGTCCAGTTTTTTATCCACGGAGAAAGAAAGCAAGAAGAGGAGAGGTTTAAAAAAAAATGGAATCAAAAGCAGCGGCACCGCCATACCAAAATTCTGCAAGATTCGCAGACTCTCAATGTTACCCTCAATACACTGCTTCTCTCAAATGTAAAGCAACAACTCCCTTTTTCTCTCTCTCTGATTTGGCAAGCTTTGCTTTTTATTGCATGTCTAATGTTCAAGAATGCATCTTTTTACACTTGATTTTGCATGTCTTATGTCTAACTCTCACCAGCATGATTGTAATTTATATTCTTGATCCTTTTCCCTTGATGGGTTCTTGAAAATTTACTGATTGGTCTTAGTTTTGGTGTATTGTGTTGTTGATGTGGGATGGGAGTGAGAAGTTATGCGTGGATTGGCTTTGTGGGTTATTCTTGGAAGTAAAGAGTGATCATAAAAATGAAACCTTTTTATTCAGAATCCATTTTCTATTAATAAATTAATGAACCCCTGTAAAGTAAATCGATTAGTCTTTGTTCTATACACTACTAGAATGTAATTCTTTAAGAAGCACATACAGTTGGGAGCATCCCACACAATTTTATCACCTATGCTAAGAAACAAAAGTGTGTTTTGTAGTATCCTGCTGGGATGTTATTATGACTTGAAAACGGATTGAAAAAGCAAAGCTCGAATTATATTACTTTGGATTTGCGGCATCTATCTTCCTCAAGGTTTATACTAACTTGAAACAGTACATCATGTCCAAGTCGTGTTGAGCTTTACTTTGTTGTTCACAGTGCAGCATGTGCTAGTTGTCGTTAGTACTGTAAATCTTCTATTATGTGTATCTATGTTATTTCTTATAGTAGATAGCTCCTAAACCCTAAACCCCAAGATTTAGTTCGTGTATTGAGAAATGGGGAGTCGTAACATCAAAAAATGGTCATGGTTTGTGTTTGAGCTTATTAGAAGTTCTGATTATGGCTAAATCGAAGGGATGGCTTCATGCTGTTAATTTGTAATGAGCTTTCATGTAGTTAGACGATAAACAAAAGGAAGACTTTGTATAACCGCTTGTTGTTTTATTTGATTGGTGGAGGCATATAGAGCTTTGCTTGATTCAATTCAACTTGAAACTTTTGTCCTGGATATTCTTATGCACATTCCATCAGCACCATATTTTTATGTTAGATGCAAATTTTCAGGCTTGGAAGAGTTTGGCTCGGACAAAAGTAAATGTCAAGAGCATTTTGATGTTTACAAGGAATGCAAGAAAAAGGAGGTATTGATTTTGTTTTTTCTGATGTTTAAAAGCTCTTTACTCTTCTTGGAAAATAGTTAAACAAAAAAATACATGAAATGATGGTAGGGTTGTATTTTCTTCTGTATATCAAACTTTCTTAATATATACATTTTGTTATTTTTTATTTTTCATAACAGAGAGAAGCACGGTTGGAACGCAACAAGAGTCGCTCCCTCTTCTCATGAAAGCTGTTGTGGAGATCTTGCTCACAAAAAGCGCTGATCCTATCTTCTTTATAGAGCTAGCTTTGTAAGCTGTTGGATTCCAACACAAATTGTCAAACTGAACTGTGATAGGGCGTGGAGAGTAACTTTAATAATGTGCATTTGTATATGTACAACCGTAAAATATGTTGTTTGAAGCTGCGAATCGAGAATTTCAGTGAACAACAACCGAGATCAACAACCACTTGTTGGATTCAAATAATGCTTGCTCTATGTATTGCCTAAATGCAATTTATTTGACAAAACGTTGTAAAGAACGGTCTTAATTTTCCTCACAAAATTTGCTCAAAGCTCGAAATGTCAGGAGACTCTTCTAATATGAAGGCAAACACCGTTGCCAGGTTGCACAACCAGCCCATACCGGGGGGGATGATGGTATGCTGGTGACAACGAGAAGCTAAACTTTGATAGGATGAGTGATACAATAACCTTCAGCTCTGCCATGGCAAAGTGTTGGCCTGCACAGATACGAGCACCCATTCGGAATGGCATATAATCCGATGGACTCGTGCTGGATCCTAGAATTCCTTTGGCAAATCTTTTGGGATTGAACTGATGTGCATCAGGCCTCCATTGATCAGGATTCTGTTGTGCTATTGGGATTGGAATTTGGATGTTCATTCCTTTTGGAATTGTGATGTCCTTAAACTTTAAATCTTGCTAGGCTCTTCTGATCACAAACACCACAGGTGGATAAAGGCGCATTGTCTCTTGGATCACCATTGTAAGCTGCCCATAAATTGTTGAAAGTCAAGATTAGAATTTCCAGATTACGACTTGTATGAATTTCTCTGAATGTGGTTAGGAACACTTACAGTTTTCATATTTCGAAGCATGTCAGCATCTGGAAGGTTATTTTTACAGATTTCAAGCACCTCCGCACGAGCACGAGGTTGCCATTCTTGATTAGCCGCCAATAACATTAAGCACCATGAAGCTGTGATGGCAGTGGTTTCATGACTAGCAAAGTATATAGCCTTGCAGTTATCCACTATGAACCTGTCAAGAGAAACGTCTGATGGAAAGCTTTTCTTGGTCACCATAACTTTTGGCACCCTCTAGTATCATTTGCAGAAGGTCCTTCTCGTAGTTGGCCGCAGCCCTTTCCTTTACAACCTTCAATATCATTGAGTTAATTTCTTTCTCCAATTTCCATATCTCCCAATTGTTTTTGGTAGGGATTCCAGCACTCGTCAAAAAATATGCACAACCATCTGCTCATGACATGAAGTTTAGGGCTCGTTGATATTATTTCTGTTTTCTGTTCCTAAAAACTAAGTTTGAAACTATAAACAAAAACTTTTTGTTTTTGTTTTTAAAAACCTCAAAAAACAACAACCAATTGTCAGATTTTTTCAAAACCAAATAGAATGGTTTTCAGGAAGTATATCAGTCGTTGTTGGTTTTGCTTCTTCTTTTTTTAAGAAAAAAATCAAACAAAATTTATTTTAATAATCAAGTTTGGAATAAATCATACCTTGATCCAGGAATCCCGATGAACCCTCTGGACATTACATCACATCTTGAAGAGTTCTCAGCTTCGAGAATATTTCTTCTCCTTTGGTGTAATTGCTTCCAGAACAAGCTCTTGATATAATATCTGCTGATAAGCTTGCTTCTTAACTCCAGGTCAATATTTATTCCTGCCATGCCTCCATCACCTTCAATTCTGCTCTCCCAGGATCTCACCATTGTGGTTGTAGAGTCCACCATTAGGCTCACCATGCTCTAGAAGAAAGAGCATTAGACTAATGGTTAGTGCAACAACTTGAAAAGGGAAGAAAAAAAAAATTGATACTTACCTTAACCTTATCCATGTAGAATTCTGGAGCAATTAACTTCCTCTGATGGCTCCAAAAAAGGCCATTTATTGAGAAAATACTCTGTCCAAGCAATGGTCCACGATCTTTGGACAGATACGAAGGTTTCCCTGGGCTCAAAGATGTACGAAGGCTTATTTCTTTCACCATTTCTATATCTACTGTGCATAATTGTTGTATTTTTCGGTTGAATTAGTAATTTAAATAATATAATTAAAAAAACAAAAAAAAATATAAGAAGGACTCAATCTGAGATTACTCGGATTATGAAACAACTCAATGTTAAAGGACAAAACTAAAATAAATAAATATATAAATAACCAGTTAGACCGGGTTAACTCCTAAACTTCACGATCATAGATATAAAATTGAGATAATCTCATAAAAAAATACATGAAAAAAAGGTTAAAGAATAATTCTTAATAAATCAAATGAGAATATGATAATTCCACTGGAAAATAAAAAGAAAAAAGTTGAAGCTTAATATCTAACAAATAAAATATTGAAGGATAAAAATTAAAAAATATATATATATATATAATTAAAAAAAAGGGTTGAAAAAACTTGATCTGAGTTCACCCGGGTTAAGATGCAAAATCTTTGACTCAAACATGATACTAGGGTGATTATGTTTGAAAGCAAATTAAATAAAATCATGAAGGTTAATTATCGAATAACTCAATGTTAAAAGATGAAAATGAAAAAAAATTAATTTAAAAAATCAACAAAAAAAAATACAAGTCAACCCGGGTTAACCCGTAAACCCTATTATTATGAGCACATGATTGAGATAACTTAGTAGAAAGGAAGGGAACAGAATATGCAAACCAATTTCCAATAAATCGAAAGTAAAGAATGAAATTTTTTAAAAAAATTAAAAAATAAACCGAAAAAAATTCAATTCTCATTAACCTTTAAAATTGTTGATTTTGGTCATCAACCTTATACTAACAAACACCATAGCAACGAAAAAAAATGAGTTAGCCCAGGTTAACTTAAAACAACTAAATAGAATGGAAAGGGAAAATAATGTAGGGAGATTAATTTCAAATAAATTAAATGTTGAATGATGAAGTTAAAATAAATCAATTTAATAAAAGAATCACAAAACAAAAGTCAACTCACGTTAACCTTTGAAACTGGTGACTCCGATTATAAACTCGGAACTAACCGCAAACTATAAAAAATAAAGCACAATTCTAAGAAAAAAAAATAAAAAATAAGAAAATATCATCTTAAAAAATGGAAAAAAAGATTCGAGCGAACCTTCTAAACCCGGTCTAATTTCTAAAACTTGCAATCCATGAAATCTTAGATTCGGGTTCAATCAAGAAACTTAATTTTCAATTAATTTAATTTTGAATGAAGAAATCATGAAAAAATATTAATAAAAAAACTTACAAAAGAAAAAAAAAAGACAAAGAACAAAAAGAATTTAGATAAAATTTAATAGAAAAAACCCAAGGATAAAATTATAAAAAATAAAAATAAAAATAAAAATGATCCCAAACAAAACAAATAGTAATAAAAAGAATAAGAACCAAATTTGAAAGATTAAAAAATTATAGGGAATGAAATTAAAAAATATTTGTAATTTGATAGATTATTTATAGATTAAATAATGATAAGCAATGAAATTGAAAAATATTTGTAATTTTATAGATTATTTATAGATTAAAAATAATAAGCAGTGAAATTGAAAAATATTTGTAATTTTATAGATTATTTAAAATCAATAAAATAGTAATAAAAAAATATGGACCAAATGTGAATGAAAAATAAATTGTAGGGGCTAGTCTAAATTTTTGAAGGGGTTGGCGCTGAACTCAAGGTAAAGAGAGAGAAAGGAAAAAAAAAATTGTTGATGCCAAACTCGATATATGTTTAGGGCACGCATCATCCCATATTATTAGAAATGTCAAAATCTTTCAAACTTCGCTGTAAAAGCTAGTGTTTGGTGATCGAAAAACCCCGCACGCTCTATCCAAAAGAATATGAGGGTCATCCACTCATTGACGGTGTCACACAACAATAAGTTTTTTTAATAATATTTAATATAGATAAATTATAAAAATTTCCTTAAATAACTTTTAAATCTATAATAAAATTAATATAAAATAACCACACAAAAAAAGGCCTTCTGAGATCGTTATGGCAGTTCATTATTGTATTGGAATAGTTAAAAGCTTTTTACAGTCATGGCAGTTTCATTATTTTATTGGAATAGTAAAATGTCTCTTCTTCCTCTATTTTAGTGTTTTTTTAATTAATTTTAATGTATGCAAGGAAGATACTTTAATTGGACATGTTGGGCTGCCGACAATATGCACTCCATAATGGATTCGAAAAGATGTTAATTATTACAACAAGGATTAGTGTAAACAAGAAGATGTTAAAGTTATTACCATTACTAGAAATTTAACATATAGTCTCTGGGTAATTATCAAAAGTTCAATGGTAGAAATATATGGATTATTGAATCAAATAAAATTACAGAATTAATAATTTTTATTAAAACGATAATATTTTATTTTTTTAGAATAAATAGATTGGATCTTGCTAAATCAATCAAATTATAAAAACTTATTCATGTCAATCGAATTTTTTTCGTATCAATATTTTTTTTCTAGAAATTCAGCTGTGTCAAGTTATAAATCATAAATTTCTTAGATCTAACTTAATTACTATGTTGCCACTCGAGATTAAACTCATTTGTCCTCGACCTCCTTCATACCTTGGGCTCTATTTCTCACTGCACCAAGAAATATGGCCACCCTAACATGATGGGCTTGATCTAGTGTTCTTCCCTTTGTGTCCTTAAAAGCCCGACAAAAGGAAAGAAGAAGAAGAAGAAGAAGAAGAAGAATTAATAAGAATAGAAAACAAAAACTTTTTTATTTTTTCTTAAAAATAAATGAAATGACAAGAAAAAAACAATGAGAGACAGAGAGCACATAGAGAGAAAAATCTCTCGTGGAAATCTTCCTTTCTCCTGACCAAAAAACCCTAGCTACCTCCGTCTGTCTTTCTATTCAATTCAGCCCTATTTGCTCAAATTCATCATTAAATATTCAAATCCATACGAACCCCATAATTTTCCCAAAATATAAGGGTTATTTCTCCACCAGTTTATCTCTCAAAGCTTGAAACTTCGCTAAAAAAAGATCGAGGCTATAGGGTTTTGAAACTGATAGAGAGAAGAATCATGTACAAAGATCGAGGTGGGTTTGGTGGCGGGTCATCAAGATCGGAGATTGTTGGAGGACCGCTTGATCGAAAGCGTATAAATGATGCGCTAGACAAGCATCTAGAGAAGTCTTCTCCTTCAACTTCGAGAGGATTGAATAATAGTAGTAAGGATAAAGAAAGATTGTCTGTTCCTTCTACTTCTACTGGTAAATCATCACAGCATCAGCAGCATCTTGAACATCATCGTGCTGATTCTCGCTCTGCTTCGCTATCCAAAAACAAATGCTCTGATGGTAGTAGTGCTTTCTCTTGATTCTTCGTGCTCAGCTTGATCATGTCATTGTTTTTGTGTGTTTTGGGATCTGGGTTTTTGTTGTTTTTGTTTATCATTTTGTTTGTGTTTTTTGGGGGGATTGATTGATTTTTGTTATTTTTAGGGGTTTCGTGGGAGTTGTGGACAGTTATTTGGAGGTGAATGTGTGTTATGGAATCCAGGTTTTTGTGGACAGTTAATGTTGTTTTGGAAGTTTGGTTTTTAGCTGTTCTTTTTTGAGTAATGTGGCTCGGGCGTCTGTAGGTCTTATAGCCAGGGTGATTTTACTTTTAATTTTTGGTGTGTATATGTTATGGTGGTTTTTTTTAGCTTATTTGGTGGTATGGGATCTTGGTTTGTGGAGTGATGATAATGAATTTTTTTTTTTATTTAGCTAGTTACTTAGTTGTATGTGCGTTTTTAAGTGGAAAAGGTATGGTTTTGGTTATGGTAAATTGATGATGCTCGAATTAATTATTATTTTCACTCGCTTCCGTTCTTGCATTTGTCTGATGTGAATATTGTTGTTTGAGTGTAAGGAGTTTCACTACATTTTGACTTAGCCTTTGTAAAAATAACTGGCTCCGAGCATTGTTTAATCCAATCAAGAAGTTAACTTTGGCATTTCCCTTGCTCGTTGTATGTATACTGTATACGTTACATTCTAGCCGCCAATAGATCTTGGTTTGTTATGTTTTCTGTTTAGTACCAATGTATTATTAACACTTTGCATGAGATAGTATATATAGCGAGTCCTTTACAGCTAAGAATAATAGGTAAGGATTTAAGTGCGCTTCTTTTTCTTACTCTTTCTGTTTGTGGAATTGCAGCGGTTGTATAAAAGGATGTTTAAACCTAATGCCATCCATTTGGATTCCTTTGACTACTTGGATTCTATGTTAATTTGGTCCTGTTCCCCAACCTATTTAATTTAGGCCCTTGTGACTTTGCTTTATTCTCTATTCCCTTTCTCTACTCAATTATCAATGTAAGGTCATTAATAATCATCTGCTTATGATGCCCTTATTTGGATGAACCGCAGAGGAATCTGAGACAGACAGTGAGGAGTCTGATGTTAGTGGTTCTGATGGAGATGATACATCTTGGATCTCATGGTTTTGCAATTTGCGTGGAAATGAATTTTTCTGTGAAGTTGATGACGAGTACATTCAGGATGATTTTAATCTTTGTGGATTGAGCAGTCAAGTTCCATACTATGATTATGCACTTGATCTTATATTGGATGTTGAATCTTCTCATGGTAAGCAATTCTTTGCAGTAAATAGGACTACTGCTTGTTTGTAATTTCTGTTTAATTTGTTATATAGGCTTCACAAAGTTCCAGACTGGACTGGTTATGTTCCTTCCAAACTCTCTACCCTTTTTTGGAATCCAGTTCGCTTGTTATGTTTTTCTGATACTTGCTAATCTCTGAAGTTGAACTTTCACGTGGCCCATGTCCATATTCTATGACCATGATAAAAAAAAATGCAGAATATAGGCTTGGGCAGCTGATTCTTTATAATGTGCATGGTGGTCTTAACATGTACTATTTTGTGACTTTGTTCTTTATGCTTGGATTGTGTTGGTCTTGAAATAAGTGATTGAATAATTTAAGGAGTCCTAGCTCATAGGGTAATGGTATAAATGAGACATTGCTTTGAATGAAACTTCATGTGGGTAGTGAAAGTTCGAAGCCTGAGAAATCCTCTTTAGGTGGCCATGTTTTCCTACATCCTAGAAATAGAAGAGGAGAGTTTGTAGCTTGATCAAGTTTTCTCACATTAATGGATCCATGGTTCAGTGTGGAACCTGTGCATCATTCTGTGTATTGTATTGTGGTGTTAAGCTTCTTCTATGCATTTGCACATTCTCAGGTGATATGTTCACCGAAGAACAGAATGAGTTGGTGGAATCCGCAGCAGAGATGCTCTACGGTCTTATTCATGTGCGTTACATACTTACTAGCAAGGGGATGTCAGCAATGGTAATATTATTTAGTGCTGCTTCCATCTGTTTCCTCCTCTATTCTTTTGTTTGTCATCTTGTCTTATTTAATTGGGCATTAAATGCTGTTTTGGAAACTTCAACAGTTGGAGAAGTACAAAAACTATGACTTTGGGAGATGCCCACGAGTTTATTGCTGTGGACAGCCCTGCCTTCCAGTTGGTCAATCAGACATTCCTCGTTCTAGTACTGTCAAAATCTACTGTCCAAAATGTGAAGACATCTATTACCCTCGATCCAAGTATCAAGGCAGTATCCTTCCATGAGCCAGTTTGGTATCGTGGTAGTAATTGTTTTTCAAAGTGTTTTTCGCTTGGAAATGCATTGAAATAATGTTTTTTTATTTTTGATATCAGTACATCAAAACGATCTAAAAACATAAAAAAAAATTAATTAATTTGAAGCAAAAGACAAATTTAATTTTTTGTAAAAATACTTTTCAACTGCAAAAACAATTTCAACCGCAAAAACAAACAGGGCCTAGAATACCAGTCATTAGCTACTTGATATCATTGTGTATAACTGGAATCTGCTCATGCTATGCGCAGTATCTTTAAAGATTTTACTTCCTCTGGTTATTGTTTTCTACTGACCTGAAGTCCCCATTTATTAGATATGATTCTGCTGAACATTTAACTTTGGGACCGAACTTGTATCTGCATGCTCGACGATATTATGCTTCTGATTTTAGATGATCTGGCCTATTAGGTTGAACTATGTGCTTAAATTTGTATTGCATTGTTTTTATGGCTTTATGTCAGTATTTACATGTTTAAAGTTGCACTCTGTCTTGTTTCTATATGAAAATTTCTTTGACATTTGCCTAGACATTGATGGAGCTTATTTTGGAACCACATTCCCTCACCTATTTTTGATGACATATGGACACCTAAAGCCACAGAAAGCAATACAGAGCTACGTTCCAAGAGTTTTTGGCTTCAAACTCCACAAGCCTTGACACGGAGTTGCAAAAATTTGTTTGAGGTCTCCCATGGTTGACAGTTTTTACTTTGCCTCGTTTGTTTGTTTAACTGCAACAACTCTTAACAAGCAAGGTGAAGGTGCGCAGCAAACGATTCTGGAAAGATCACAATTAGTTTCAAATGGAAGTGTTTAGAATGCGATATGGGCCATTAGTTGACCCACCTAAGTTTTTATCTGTGAATTTAACAGAGCATTTGTAAGCTTTTCTTTTCTTCCTTTTTTTCTCTCTATGAACTTGAGAATTATTTCAAAGTGTTTTGCATTGTAGTTCTCCCAGCATCCATCCCCTTTTTTTATGATCATGGTGCCTTACTATTACAGCTCCCGATAGTTCTTCCAGATTCTATATCCTGATTGCAATCTGCAGACCACATGGAAGATATGAATTGTTTGTCGTTATCTTGATTCCTTCCCTGCCTGCAAGAGCTGGGAGTCCTGCTAGTCCATTTGTTTGTACTTTGTAGTTTATGTTAAAGGGAAGCATAGTGGGCACCGAGTTTCTTCAAGTAATAGTGAAAATGACTTGATATGAGGGCAGAGGGTCAAGAAATTTCCTACTGCTGATTACTCCAACACATATCTTTCTACTACCATGCCTGCAAGAGCTGGGAGTCCTGCAATTCCATTTGTTTATAGTTTATGTTAAAAGGGAAGCATAGTGGGCACCGAATTTCTTCAGGTAACTGAAAATGACTTGATATGAGGGCAGAGGTCAAGAAATTTCCTACTGCTGATTACTCCACACATATCTTTACAACCATGCCTGCAAGAGCTGGGAGTCCTGCTAGTCCAGTCCATTTGTTTGTAGTTTATGTTAAAGGGAAGCATAGTGGGCACCGAATTTCTTCAAGTAACAGTGAAAATGACTTGATATGAGGGCAGAGGGTCAAGAAATTTCCTACTTTTGATTACTCCCCACATGTCTTTCTACTACCAACAAGCGTTTGATGTATAACATGTCTGAACATGATAATGACATGACTATAGGAATTTAAATCCAGATTTTGAACCCGTGCTCACTTTCTCCATGGCGCACAAGCTGCACACCTGCACTTCAACTAGGTATACTGTGGCGGCATTCAACTTGAGTCGTCCAAACAAAAACAAAAAAGACAACCTCAAAAATGCCTCCAAACTATTGGATTAGCAACCAATTTTGCCTCCAAACAAATTGTTACATCAGTTTTATTCTTTAAATAAGGAAGGCACGGTTTTGGATGGAATCCATGATAACTATGGATGGGACGACTTAATTGAGAGTTTTTTTTTAGTTAAAAAAAATTGAGAGTGGAATTCTCCATCTGTATCCCTGCCCTACCTCTGATAAAGTTTCAGCTAGTAATAATTATACGATGGTGGAAACTTTTTTCACCTTTAGATGCATGTGGCAATCTACTTTTAAGGCCTCCTTTGCGGCATACTTTTCAACTCTCCTGACACCCATCACCTTTCTTTTTGCGAAGAATCTAGTTTCCTCTGGGTTTTAATCAATATATGCTTATAGGCATAGGGCAGAGATTCAGTGAGTGAAGGGGGAACTACCCTCAATTGTCTAGAAAAACTCATAATCACCCTCATTAGGTTTTTAAGTTCAATTTTACCCCTTTTTTTCTAGACAATTGCCCCGTGTTTTCTGAAACTTGTCCCATTAATTGAATCTATTCAAATTTTAATCCAGTACTTTCAACCAATCAGTTGTCCTAGCCAGACAAGGTAAACGTGTACACGTTGATAGTAGCAGCATTTAGGTAATTAAGTAATACTCTAAAAGGCGTGGGGAAACTACTGTAGCTTCCCCACGCCTTTCACTAATTAATATATTATATTATTATAATTATTATATTATATTATAGAACTGTTTTTTTTTTGTATTTAATTTTTTTTGTTTTTTTAATGAATTTTTGTTGTTTGATTAGTTAGTTAATGTTAAATTTTTTTTATTTAGTTATCGATTTTCATGATACGGATCCGGGTTTGATGGGTTAACCTTGATTTTATGAGTTAACCCAAATTTTTTTCTTTTTAATTATTTTTTTCGTTTAGTTTAGTTTGTTAATGTTAAATTTCTTTCTATTTAATTATCAGATTTTTATGACACGTATCATGGGCTTGACGAGTTAACTTGGTTTGATGGGTTAACCCAGTTAATTCTAGGTAAACCCGTCAATTTTTTTTTTCTATTTAGTTATCAAAGTTTCATGAAGCGAATCCCAGGTTTTACGGGTTAACCCAATTAATTCAGATTTTTTTCTTTTTTTCATTAGTTTTTTTTCTTCCTCTTGGTTTTTTTCTTTTTAATTATCACACTTTTATGACACGACTTTATAGCCAGACCCACATCAAATATTCATGGATCTGGTGTTGCAACCAGGCTCACTTAAACTTGGGTCATGCAAGTTTAATGTTATTATAAATATTATAAATATTACTTTTAGTTCTTGCAGCCAAACCCAAGACTCTTGGGTATAGCTTTGCAGAAAAACCTAACACTTTTAAATCTTAGTTTTGTTTTATATTTTTTATGAAAAAAAAGACCCGCGGCATCGCGCGGGTCATGTCACTAGTATAAAACTATTTTTTGTAACTTCTATATAAATTTTTAGTTTAAAATAATTTATTTTTTTTGTGATATTAGCGTTTTATCGACTAAATGGTTATAAATTCAATTTCCATCGCCGCATTTTAATTAATAAAAACTACGTATAGTATAGTGTAAATTTCAAACTTAAAAGATTTTCACTTTAAAAAAATATATTAAAAATATATATAGAATTCTTCTTAATATTTCATTTAAAAACTTAAATTTTAAATTGTGATGGTTGCATAAGAGTATGTATATCAAAAATATGATTTCTTTAGCAGCTTCATCCTATCAAGACTCGGAAAAAATTGCATTGCTGAGGTGAGGTGAGTCAAGTTTTTCCAGAAGAGGGCGGTCGGGAATCAAAGTGATCAAAAGAGGAATAAACTCATTTTTTAATACATCATAAAATTCACAAAACAGGCAAAAAAACAAAAGTATGAAAAGTAAACAAGATATTTGATATTTTAAACTATATATCAATATTTATTGATTCTTTGTGTACCAACTTGTTCGTTTCATTTTATGGATTTTCAATTGGTTTTTTTCGAGTTTTCTTCTCAGACATCCTCATGTATGTCACGAGCTCGGAAATAACTTGTAATCATAAAACAATGGGGGACAGGTTAAATTACCAATCTCCATTAAAAAAAAATCAAAATACATTTATCTTGAAAAAAAAACATCAGATTAACATTTTTTTAATGTTTTTTTATTGATTTTGATATATCAATATTAAAAATTAAAAAAAATTATTTTAATATATTTTAAGGTAAAATATACTTTACATCATAATACTAAATAAAAAATTAATCTCCAAGGATTATATTACAATTGAATACATGTAGCAGTCATGGATGCTTGAAAAAATCTTCAAAAACAAATATAAAAATAAAACCCATTAAAAAAATGGTTCAAAGCCTCAATAACTGATAACATGATCTTAGAATCAAGATTCTAAAGCTAAAAGAACATAAATATCAGATTATTTAAACTAAAAAAACCATCAGATTCCTGCGATTAAATCACCTCCTCCTGGAATATTAATTAATTAATTAGAAAAGGAGAGGAAAAGGAAGAAAGAAAAGGACTCGGTGATGGCCACCAGCCAAGAAACACGACCCATAACAGCCTGTAAATCTAAAAGAGAGGAAGATAATTTTATATAAGAGAGGATTTGTCTCTAAAAAGAAGGTAAAATCTTCGCTTAATCCTCAAGTAAGATGAAATACGAAGAACAGCTGATGAACAGACCGTAGTCATTAGTCAAGCCAACTAACACCGTAATTGGTCCAGCATGCAAATAATTGATTGCATCTGGAAGAAAAATAATTGCATGTCCATATCTGACAGAAAATATAACGTTGAAATCAAGATTAACTTAGCTTTCAAATGTCTTCCCCTTATCGTATATAAATTAGTCGTTGAGGGTATCTGCCTCCCTCTGTGTCTGTATCTTCACCATCTCCCATTTGACGAGGAAAATGACGGCTTCATGGGTTGAGTGCTCTCCTTACTGTTATGGACTCCGTGACATCATCTTGTTTCCATGCCTCTCATTGCCTGAGCTTTCCCTTTTCTTTTTGTCCTCTTTCACATACAGAGAGGGACGTTGCTGGAGAAGATGGGGGGTTTGGCCATGGTAACCACTCGAGGGACACCCCACCATGAATATTTTTTCAAACTAAAAATACTTTTAAAAAACACTGAAAAAATAAAAACATAAATTCTGCCGGACACACCTTAGTTTGCTGCCTCTTCTGGTTTTCGAATCAGCAAGGAAACTTGTCAAAAGAAGCTTTTCCAAGTACAGATGTGGTCAATCATAATAATAACTTAATCTAGCAGTAACTTTTTTTTATTAATCACATTCTTAATGTCATCATTGTACAAATTTTTCTTGTTTTTTTTCTCTTTAATAATAACATAGGATTTTTCACTCCAAGCAGTCAAAATGATAAAAACTAAGCAGCAGGCTAGCCACTAGACACATTTTATATAAACTCCTGTTACTTTTGTTCATTTGTGACATCCTTGGATTATATACTGGATTAACATGTCGAGTTGGGTTAGTTTAATAATACTGAATCTTCAAATATTTAAGATTGAGGAGAGGAGCTAGAAGAGTCTCATGATTCATAGAGTTCTTCGTTTGTCTTTAGGTTATGAGCAGCAGTGGAAAGATATCATACAAAGAGGACCCATCGTTCTATAGAAATACTATTCTTTTGCGTTTCCTTTGCTAAATGGTTGGTGACTAAATATCTTATCATTGAATTATTATTTCTATTTTTTTCTTATAAACCAGATATTTGAATTTAATATTTATTGAGAATAAGAAAATTATTGATGCCAGTTAAATTAAAATATATTGCTTGGCCAATGGATTGGGTTCAAGGGAATATCATTTGGAATATTAATTTGCCTCAATTCATAATAGAGATATTAGAAAATAATATAAATTATATCTTGAAATCTCATTTGACAGTTTAAGTTATTGGTTAAGATAATTATTTGATATGGTTCAGAACTTTGATAATCAAGCGATCATGAATTTAAATTTTATTATCTTTATTTATATAATAAAAATAAACATAAAATAATATAGATACATGAAATTTCATTTTATTTTATTTTTTAAGAGAGAGAAAGGGTTTGAAGCAAAAATGATGGCGGTGTTTAAGTAATTATGAGCCAAAAGAGGCTAATTTGGTTGTTTTTCATTTTTTCAAGGCGGCAATGCCTACGTGTGCATAGAGTGAGACTGACGTGGATGCAGTGCATTGGTCTGTTACGACACCCCTTGTGACCGGTTCCTTTGTCGTGCTCTGCAAGGGGAGTGAGAGGCTAGTAGACGATAATACAAAAGAAATGAAATGGTGCTATCAAGTGCCCTTTCATTAAATTTAAAAATTATATTATCTTTCATCTAAAAATGTCTTTTTAAAAAAAATATAATGCAAGTTGGATATGAATTAGAGGAGGTAGTATTATTAAACACGGTCACTCTATATCACTAAGGAATTATTTTTCAGGACATGAAGTGTATAACCCTTCATCGTTTTTGATTTATTTCATTTATCAATAAAATTAAATAATAAAGGGTGAAATTACAACAAAAAAAAAATTAATCAATAAAATAACTAAAAAAAAAGGATTTGCAATCATAGGATAAAACTCAACAAAAAAAAAGAATTAAAACCAAATAATTAGGGATAAAATTGAAAAATAAAATTCAGTCATAAAAATATTAAAAGCAAAATAAATACGAATCAAAAGAACGGGATCAAATTTGATAAAAAAACATAAAAAATCAAATGTCAATAATAAAATTAAAAAACAAATAAATCAAATTCGATACAATTAAAAAAATAAGGACCACTTTGTAATTTTACAAAGTCAACACCCCTTTTTGATGCGGAGAGGAGAAAGATTGTCGTCTGAGCCCCTCCATGCCATGAATGCCAACATCTGTCATAGAAGGTGGTGCGCTAATTTGGACATCGCTCCGAAAGGTTACCAAAAAACACCTGGGAGGTTCTGCACATACTAGTCTCTTTTTTTTAATTATAGAAAGATCAGAACACTTTTGATCCCACGAGATAAACGCAAGAAAACCGAGGTTAAAAAACCAAAAGTACCCCTTGACCTTAGGAAGAAAAAAGAATTGATCCTAGGGGCTCTGTTGTAATTACACTATATAAAAAATTTGGAAATTCAAAAACACCCTTAAGACATTAGTTGTATTTTTTTTTTCTTTCAAGAATATGGATGTAATTACATTGTACAATAAATATGTAAAAATACAATTTTACTCCCGTGTGTGTTCAATCCTTTGATTTTTTTTAAGAGCAAAACAATCGTTTTATTTAGGATAAATGCATATTAAAACACTAATGCCTTTTAACTTAATGTATAATAATAAATGATATATTGAATACCTATTTCAGAATAAATGCATTTTAATATAAGAAAATTAAAATCTTGCAACCAATTTTACACGACTGAAAAACGATTCGAAACTATTCCAATCGACACCAGCCAGTCCCATCAATTAAATCAACATCTCATCCATGATTTAACAAGTGCAATTGACCATCCAGATTGGGTTATCTTATAATATTCCACGACCAAATTAAATCGGCAAAAAAAAAAAACACAGATGTAAAATCGTATGTAGATTCATGTTTACTTATAATAATAATGTATCGTTGTCCTCTCAAATTTCTTCAAGAGCTACAAAATGCTTGCAAGGCGGCAATCGAATTGATTTGGAGGGTTGGAACTTGTCTAACTTGTCCTCTGCAATTTATTCAATCAATAATAAAATTAGCCGGAGGACACATTGAATTGTTCTCTGCAGATCCTTCGGAACATTAGGTGGAGAATGTTTACGAGACAGATTTAAAGAATTCCCATCTTCGACCATACAATAAATAGGTTAGGTATCTATTATTATTATTATTATTATTATTATTATTATTATAGCAGTTCAAATAAGCAATAAATGATAGCATTCCTGGGTTGATACTCGTAGACTTTGATTTATATATTTTAATTTTCCGAGGGTGGGCTCATTTCTGCTCTCTGCCGAAGTCTCTTGACGAGCAATGTATTGGAATTTGAGTAAATTATTATGAATTTGTCACTTATGAATCCCGTAGTATTCTAGAAAAAATATATATATTTTTAGTATTTATTAAATAATTTCAAAAGTTTTATTTGATAACACATTCCTCGAAGTCTATTGTTTATAGATTCTTCGAGCGTTTTTAATAATATAATTGTGGTAACTTTTTAAATTATTTTTTATTTAAAAATGTATTAAAATAATATTTTTTTTATTTTTTAAAAATTATTTTTGACATCAGCGCATCAAAATATCTAAAAACACCAAAAAATATTAATTTAAAGAAAAAAAATAAAAAAAATTTAATTTTTTTCCAAAACGATTTTGAAACGCAAAAATAAACAGAGTCTTAACACAAACTTTTTCTTTTTTTTTCCTTTTGTTCTGGATATTCTTTTGAAGAAAACCGACCAGCCTAGCAGGGTTAAAAAAAATAAAAGAAAAATTCAACTGATTTGATGAAAAATCAAAATTTATCCATCAATTGATTTTATTTTATATTATTTGAAAATTTGTTCTATCATAGCAATGTTGTTTCGATGCTTCTTAAATTCTTTTTCTTCTAGAAATTGACCCTTCCAATATATGATTCGTGCCTCATACAAATTGAATCTTATAACTATGCATTAAAGTGAAGAAAAAAGAAGAAGAAGAAGCAAGCAATAATAGAAACAACACCTGATTTTTTATTTTTTTTATTTTTTTATTTATTGGACGCGCATACTTGAGGAGAAAAAGGCCTTGTGGTCCGTAACGCGCCTTTTTCTTTCGAACCTTTGCTTAGCGGTCATTTAAAATGCAACCTCGCATGACATGTTTGCGTGAGGACCAAAATCACAGAAAACTGAAATTTCAATGCCTGATTTTTATTTTTTATTTTATTCGAGTATCTAATTATATATTTTACTTATTTTGTAATTGATCTATAATTATTATTTTTTTATCTGATTGCATTACGTCACTTGAAATTGTTAAATGTTGACATGATTTGCACCCTCCGATACGTGATAAAAAGTGAATATTGTTTGAAATTATTAATAAAAACACAAATAGAAAATCATAATTTTAGCGCACAGCTTTTAATTTTTAAGTTTTAACTATTTAATTGATTAAATTTTTTATTTTTTTAGTTAATTTTATCATTTGAAACTGCTAAATCGTGACCATATTTACTAACACATGATCATTATGTACTATCATGACATAAAAATGATCCCGCTCTTATTATTTGTCTAGGAAAAAATAAATTTACATCCTTAAACATAAATTTCATATTTAGAAGTGTAATAAATATTGTTTTTAATTTAAAAAATATTAAAATATTTTTTTTAATTTTTAAATGTTATTTTCAACATCAAAACAATCCACAAACACTAAAAAAAATTAATTTAATATCTTTTTAATTAAAAACATATTTTTAATTGTGCGTCTATTTTATATATTTTTAATTAAAAATTAATTTAATTTTTTTTAGAAATACTGTTGGATCACATTTTGAAAAACACTTAAAAAAATTTACAAAAAAATAAAATAAAAATCTAAATCATTATGCGCCTATCTTATAGATCCACTTCTCACTTTTTCGTCGTCACCACCCTCTCTCACTCTTCCCCCCCCCCACCTCATAATGGTTTAATTCCTTTTCCTTTCTTCTTCTTTTTCTTGTGCCTTTTCTTCTTTTTTCTTCTTGTGATTTTTGGAATCTTTTATTTTATTGTTTTTTGTTTTTTTAATAGTTTTAAACAGGAATCACTTGTACCGCATGTTAGTACATAACAGCTACGTGACAGTAAACACGGGCCATGCTAGCATTTAAAAACCTCAAATGATAAATTGTACTCGAATTAAAAAAAAAAAAAAAAAAGAGAAGAGAAGAGGTTAATCATTTAAATAGATAAAAATAAATGACAAGGCACTAAAAAAAATAGAGGTTAATTATTTTTATAGTTTTTTTTATAAATACAAGTAGGGCCTGTAGACACCGATTAAATAAGAAAATTATAGGTTAATTATATAGACAAGTAAAATAAAAGGTTAAGAGTTAAAAAAAATAAAAAATTAAACTCTGAAATTGCAGTTTTCCAGGAAAAATATCGTGGGGCTTGTTACAAATGGTCACAATCATTCCATTGATTTCAACTATATTACATCATTACGGGAAGAAATGATTATTGCACGTAGAGATACTTGTTCTTCATCACTCGGACAAGCATGAAATCCACAGTTAAATTATTCATTATTCACACTTTCATTCGGCTAACTATTAATTTGAGAAGAAACCTAAAAATCAAAACGTACAGAAAAGCCCCCCTTTTCTTTTTCTTTTTCTTTTAATGAATTGATTATGATTTTACTTTCTACGATTGGTGAATTTGTACACAATTCATTCATGAACATGAAGGGTGGAAATTTCATGAATTACACATGAATGTGATCACAAGCAATATAGGCAGAATAGTTGAATGATTAATGAGTTTTTTTTTGTTTTTTATTAATATAGGTGTCTGGACCAGCTTACACAAACCTCGACTAATTTCACGGGCCTTAAAGTTAACGATCATGTAAGCTTCCAGTGGCTCTGAGATTTGTGAGACTCGAACTAGTAATCTCTACGAAGCAAATCTAGGATATGACCAGTTGAGCTACCTCCTTCATGGTTAATGAGTTCCTAACCGTATTGTAACTTGAAAAAAAAAAACAACATAGAGGAAAACCAGTATAAATTATTGTACAATTGCAGTGGCTAGATAAGATATATAATTTAGAACAATGTTTTTTAAATCATGAATTTTACAACAAAAATTATTATTATTATTATTAAAAACAATGGCAATAAACTAGCTTGTATATTCTAATAGAAATAAAAACTTGTATCATATTTGGTATGACCAATTCCATCACACTCCATTGCAAGTCGAGCTAATTGAAGTACGCGTGAATCCAATCTATTCTAAGTTAATCATTCCTAATCTAACCAAATTCAATTTGCATACACTATTCAACCTCAACCAAGTCTTGATTTCACATTATATTCCAAAGTTATGTAAATTATATAACTTTGGAGTTAGTATAATCAATAGTTTTAAACGTATTTTATTTTATTTTTTAAAAATAAGGGGCACAACTAAGTGAAAAAAAATAACATGTCTAAAGCAGTTCATTTTAACTGCATAGAAATTAAATCCAACTCACTTATTAAGCGGCAACAAATTTGATAAGTAAATTTAAATTAATATTAAAAAAAATTAGTTTAATTTGTTTAAGTTAAGATAATATTATTATTTTAAAAATAAATAAATCCCGATCCTGTTGGGTCACAAACTAACTTGCTAATTAAACCAAGATAAACTATGTTACTCCGTGTTAATTTTCCTTAGGCACTTGATCCCATCAGTTAATGGGTTAATCGGGGGTAACCTAACAACCCAGGACATTTATAATACATGTGCCTCTATGATATGCAAGACTAACATGGACTAATTGAGACATGAAATTAAACTTACGAGCTTGGGATGATCAATATAAAAAACGTTTATTTTTTAAAATTAAAATAATATTATTTTATTTTTTAAAATAAAAGGTCAATTATCATTCTAATGGGATTGTGAACTAACCTATTAAACCTATCGATTAAATTAGGTCACTCTGTATTCAATTTTCTTAAATACCTGGCCTTATCTAAGAGTGGGTTGAATAAGTTGACTCGGTGACCAGGATAAATTTAATACACATGTTTTTATGGTAAGAGGCTAACTCAGACTAAGACATTAACCCTGTTTGTTTCATGAATAATGTATTTTTAGACGGAAAATACTTTTCTGCAACTGTGAAAAAATAAAAATATATTATTATTCGTTAATCATATCAAAATTGATCATCAATCTTTTGATTATTATATATTTTGTTTTGAATTGTTTTTTCAATTTCTTCAATTAGAATTTGATTTAATTTGATTTTCATATCAACTTTGATTCCTATTATTTTAATTGTTATTTGTTTTTCTCTTACTATTTTTTTAACTATTTTATTTATTTATTGGATCTGACTCCTATTATTTTGAATGTTATTTATTTTATTTGAAATAATTTATAAAATTAATTTTTTTATTTTTATTTTTTATCTATTATATTTGATCCTTATTTTTTTATTTGCTATTTATTTTATCTAAAATAATTTATAAAATTAGATTTTTTTTAATCTCATCATCCTTTAATATTTTAACTTATTAGAATTAGTCTTTATTCTCTTAATTTTTAACTATATAATTAAATACTTAAAAATATTTTTTATTTTATTTTTACAACACTACCAAACAAAATAATTCACTTGAATTTACTTTAATGGAATCACTGTGAGAATAAAAAAATCCGAAATAAATTAAACATATGAATCTTGTCATTATTACTCAAAAACAGCCCGTTGGGACACGTCTGTAACAACAATTCAAATCATAAAATCATAGCGACAGCAACAACAACAAAAAAAACAATAAAAGAAAGGAAAATAAAAAATAACTGAAAATTTGTTTTTAAAAGGCCATGGCCGGCTCCTCTTTCTCTCTTTCTTTCTCTCACCTACGCTCTCACCTCACCTCCCAAATTCACTCTCGCTCTCTCAACTCCTAAAAGAAGACTCTAAAAACACAAATCTGATCCTATCTTCAAATCCAAAAACCATTGAATTTCAATTTCAATTTCTATAATTTCCCATATGTAATGCATCAGAAGAAATCAGAAATCCAAATCGGAAAAGAAAGCACCGGCATCTCTTCCGATTTCTCAACCACGTTAAACCCGCAATTACTCTTCCTCCACCACTTCCAACAACAGAATGACCCGATTACCCCTCCTTCTTCCAGTTCCTCCCCAACTCCTTACAAAAGACCTCTCTTAACGACGACGACCCATCATAGCCAAACCCCTCATCGTTCCAATTCACTCTTTAAATCCCCTACCATTTACCATTTTGCTACCACCCATCAACCCCAATCTTTCTTTTCTGTCACTACTGCCGTTAAAGCCGCTGCCTTTCGTTTTTTCCGCCGCCGCTTGGCTCGCCTGAAAGTGCACCTACGCTTGATTCTCTTGCTCTCGCTTCCCTTCTTTTATTTCTTGGTCTCGCACCCGAGTCATTCGTTTTTGCTTGATTTTTTGTCTGCTTTTGCATTTTCTGCTGCTTTGTTATTGTCTCTGAATTTAGCTCTGCCTAGATTGCCTTCAATTCGGCTGTTTTTATCGCGGTCATTTGCAATCAATAAGCTTAGGAATTCAGCATCTAGATCGCCTATACCGGTGTTCTGGTCAATAGGGTCGAGGTCGAAACCGGAGAAAAGGGCGGCTTCTGGTTGCTTTGTTCAGGTTTATAGTAACGGGGACGTCTATGAAGGTGAATTTCACAAGGGAAAGTTTTCAGGAAGTGGGGTTTATTATTATTATATGAGTGGAAGATATGAAGGTGATTGGGTTGATGGGAAATATGATGGCTATGGAGTGGAAACTTGGGCTAGAGGGAGTCGATATCGAGGGCAATATAGGCAAGGACTCAGACATGGATTTGGTGTGTATAGGTTTTATACCGGAGATGTTTATGCTGGTGAATGGTCTAATGGACAAACTCATGGCTGTGGAGTTCATACTTGTGAGGATGGGAGTCGGTATGTTGGTGAATTCAAGTGGGGTGTCAAGCACGGACATGGGCATTACCATTTCAGGTAATTTTGAAGAACTTTCTTTTTGGATTTTTTTTTGGTGAAATGATATTGGCCTGATTTGAGATCAGTGGATTTTGCTTTATTGTGTTTGGTTTTCTCGTTGCAAGATTGTGGAATTTGTGAAAAGATGGTTTTAGCTGATTTAGATATCTACAGAAATACTATTGGGAAACCTATTTCAATGGAGGATTTACCTTGGTTGAGTTTTTACTAGATGGAATGAATTGGGAAACCAGGCATAAAAAAATGGAACTTAACGGACTGCTAATATGGAACCAGCCATCCTCAATAATTAGTTTGAGTGCAAAAGCAAGTGCTTATAATAATATTTTAAGAAGAAAACAATGCAGACGGAAATGACAAATTCTAGATGGAGCAAATCAGAAAGAATTGTTCAAAAAGAGAAATCACTTTAAATTTGAGAAATACTCTTCATTTGCTGTCATTCGGCTGAGTCATTTTTATTATTCTTGTGTGAATTTGTGTAATTTTAGTCATTCAAACTAGATTCTAGAATCAGGCCTTAAAAAGAAAAGATTTTACAACAGTAGGAAATTTGTCACCTTTCAAAATATACATTCGATAGAGTTTCGTGTTACTAAGCAATGAGTGGATGATCACTTGTAGCATAAATTCCCTTAAGCTTGTCGATGCAGAGCTGAAATGACACCTTCACGCAGTCTTAACAACTTCTACTTGTATGTTTAGTCCTGAATGCTCAATCTGGGAATCATGTAGGTTGGCTCAAACTTGCTCAATCTACAAGGAATTTAGGTTGATTTTTTTTTTAATTTACTACTGTTCATTACAAATTGTACACATTTTTTTGGACTTGGGTTATAAAGTCTATCAAACTTTTAAGCCTGGACACATAGGATGATGGATTCCTCAGTTTTTTTAAATTTTTATGGGTATGTCTAGCATTATATATTTATAGTTTTCTTGCCTGTTGTGTGTGCACTTGCACACACTTGTGTTTGAATTCCATCTATCTTTTTATAACCCATGGAGTCTATTAAAGGTTCATGGACTTGTCAGATTCCATCCTCGTGAGGTCTCTTAGGGTAGAAAAGATGTTAAAAACCGCACTATTGGTTATCATTTATCATGCTCTTTATGGATCGTTTTTTCTATCAGGGGTAACAGGACAAGAAATCTTTTCCTTTGGGAGTGATATTTCTTTGTGGTGTCTTACTTTCAGCAGTAAGGATAATATTTCCTATAGGATTTAAGTAGTAATGATGTTTTCTGTTACTCTGATGTCTTCTCCAGCTGATTTTTTTGGACTATCTGAGTATAAAGTTATCTGCTTGTATTTGTATTTTCTTTAAAAAATGCTCATGCAATTACCAATGCACTTTAATGGGAGCATAGATGTTGTTTAAGGTCAGTTATAATTTTGTCTCCTGTTCTATCATCATGCTCTTCATCATGCTCTTGACATCCTTTCCCCTTGAGCTTATGATGCTTGCATGTGCTTTTAGTTAGCTTTAGTCAACATGACTAGCCGGAGTAGGGAATGTTTTTCCTACTTTCTTCATCTGAAAGGTCAGATGGCAAAGCAGTTGACAGGGAACAATAAGGAAAAGAAAATTTGTTAAACAATGCAAAAGATAGTGAATGGATAACAGCTATAGGACCGCCATTGATCATCTTCTTAACTTAGCTTCTGTTGCAATTCCTGTATCCGGGGTTGTTTTCCTGATTTTGACCGATTATTGTCAACGTTACGAGTGATCGAGTAGGATTCTGTTGGCATTAGTACTGAAGGGAGCTTGATACTGCTTTAAGCACCTAACAAGATTCTTTCTTGGTTAACATGACCAAAACTTTTAAGGGGCTTTTGACTGTCCAGTCTCTCATTAAGTTTTGGAGTTCATATGAAGGGATAAGATGTTAATGGTTTTCAGCTTGTACCGGTTTTCATTTTCACTTTCCTCACAATTATATTAGATAGGATGGAATGGATTATGGGAAATCACATGAATTGGATCGTGGATTATTTAGTAATTGTGGTTTGTTAGTCTCTCTCTATCTGTAACTTGGTGCGTGCCCATACATGTGCATATTAATAAACTTTTCATTTTATGCTAAAAAGATTTGCAGCCTTATTAGCCACCCTGATTATATATTACAGTACAAATCACCCACGCATCTGATTTTTAATTATTTAGGAATGGGGATACATATGCTGGAGAATATTTCGCAGACAAGATGCATGGATTTGGTGTCTATCATTTTGCAAATGGGCATCGGTACGAGGGAGCCTGGCATGAGGGTAGAAGGCAAGGCCTTGGAATGTACACATTCAGAAATGGGGAGACTCAGTCTGGTCACTGGCAAAATGGAATTCATGATGTCCCAAGCACGCAGAACACCTCTTATCCTGTATCTCCTGTTGCTGTTTATCATTCCAAAGTGCTCAATGCAGTGCAGGTAAACCTTGACTCTTTACTTCGTGGTTTTATGCAATTTTATTCATATGGAAAGATTTAGCTTTTCTCACTGTTATTTGATGTCTACTTCGCCAACTGCTTTTACAGCCTTTGCATTGCTGGTTGATACTGCCATATTGCTTTCATTTTTTCGTTATTATTTTTAATCATCCAAACTGTTCTGTCAATACTTGTGATATGTGAATTGGATACGAATTATAGCAAGTGTCTTTCAACATGGCATGAAGAACATGAGCAGTGTGTAATTATGCTGGTTTACATTTCTTCTAACTTGCTGTTCTTGCATGCAATTAGGAAGCACGTACAGCATCAGAAAAGGCTTATGATGTTGCAAAAGTTGATGAAAGGGTAAATAGGGCAGTAGCGGCAGCTAACAGGGCAGCTAATGCAGCTAGAGTGGCAGCAGTTAAGGCTGTCCAGAAACAAATGCATCGCAATAATAACAACGGTAACATTCCAATTGTGTGAGACTTTCCATACAGAATGATCTAGGCAAATTAACAAAACTGCAGCAAGAGGCTAACAGCTTTGCGGTTCCTTTTCAATAACTTCATAGCTTGTATAGCCATCTTCTCTTCAGCCTATTCTTTCTTTGAGAGGCTGCAACCCGAGATTCAAACATGGGTTCCATGTGTGAATAGAGGGAGATGCAGTGGAGTAGATTGGTTGGTTTTGTAAAGAGAGTTAAATGCATTGTAGAATAAGAAACTGATGGTGCCCAGGTGAAACCTGAGCCCATCTCGATGTTGTATGCGAGCTATGAGCACCTTCAATGAGATGTAATCACGTTCCCTTTTCCATGTTATAGTAATACAGGCTTCCGTGTTCCTCTTCTTTTGACTGGATAAAATTGGACCAAAGGCACATGTGGAAATCGACTGGATTGTTTTCAAGTTCAATATTCATATTTTTAATTGTAATTGACCTGCCAGCAGATGAAATCTGATCCTTGCATTCAGGAGGCATTATGGCGACACCAAGTGTACGGCTAATTTTGCTGAGAAATTCTCAACAAATATCATTCATTCTGAGATTTTAACCACTAGATTTGAAAAATGGCCGAAACATATTTAATAAATGCATTTTGACTCTTGCATTCTGCTCCTATCAGGCGAACAGCTATGAGAAACCCTAGTGTTTCTTGATCCTTGCACACATAGGAAATAAACTTTGCACTTTACTTGGAAGACATGATTCTCAGTCAACCTTTTAAGTTTGTTCAACAAGATCTTTTCCTATTAGTTTACACGATTCATGGAAAGGTACAGTGTGAACAACACCATTATTCATCAATGTTCAACAAATATCCATTTGATGTTTATGAAACTATTTTATCCTTTACACCACCTGAGTAACAGAGCAACACAATGCAGACCACAAGGCAAAGCTGGCTATATATTAAATTGAAAAGGGTCGAGACATAACCATATCAATCTTCTCAAACTGAATTTCCTTTCATCACCTTCCATAACTCCCAACACTATAGAAATGAAATAGATTAAACGTCTCCAATCAAATGACACCAAGATCCACAAGTCAATAAAACATAGCATGATATAAAATACAATTAACTCTCGGTCTGCTCCCTCAGCCTACGGATGGTACTTCTGACAGTCACGGCACTAGCAGTACTGTAACAAATTTGCAAAGCAAGCAATTAGAACCCACAGTACAAGTCAAACACAGAAAGAATTTAAATTCAAAAGGTGAAGGAAGTCTTACTTCAAAGTGTAAGCACCTCCAGCTTTCACTTTGCCACAATCCTTGCAACCCCAGATACCAACAGCCTTCCTCTTAACAGCATACTACAATGACGAACATTTTACAAAATTAATACCATGCTCATGAAACCAGCAGATTAAACAAAACAGAATGAGTATGGTGGATTGATTACCTTGCCGCAGAACTCACAGAAGAACTTGCTGTGCTGACTGACCTCCATCTTCTTAATCTGCTTCCTCAAACTAGCACCATAACGGGTACCTGCATTGTAAACATGTATTGAGTGCCATGTTTCTAGCTATAATAAACATGCTTGCACACAGAAGCGCACAGTTTATCTGTTTATGTGTGCACAAATACAAGTGTACAGCATGCAAATTAAAGTGAGATAGATAAAAGCTAAAAGACATCCATCTTATTTATTCAGCTTCTTTTCCAACTTTTCCATATTAATCACCATGATCGTTTACAATTTCTAGAGCTAGAAACCATGTTGAAAAACAAAACCACAGCGCTATTTGTGATTTTATGTCTTCTTGTTCATTCATTTTACCGTTAGCACATAAAAGCACACAAAACAAAACTACGTTAAAAAACACATACCATACTTCCCAACAATACCGGCCTTCTTGGTTCTCTTGGTCTACATGTCAACAAAAGAAAACAAAAAAACATGAAGTCAGGCAATTTGATGTCCAGTGGACAAATCTAAAATAACAGCAGCGTAACAAAAAGTTTCTCCAAATAAAAACCAGTGGAAAATAAACACTGCACTGTCTTTTGGATGAATGGATTCTAAATACAGGGTGAGACTCAGAGATTTATACAGATAAAAACATGACAGACGAAATATAAAGCTGCGATCTCATGGAATTTGAAGTTATGCAGGATAATAAAGAAAACCCACGAAGAGTTATTGAGAAAAAATGAAGAGAGTACCATTTTCGGTGGCTTTGAAGAGCAGAAACCCTAGAATTCTCTCTTAAGGGAGCGGCAAAAGAGACAAAGCCGGTCTAGTCTCTTTACTTTACTTCATATATAGCGACCAGATTATATGTTTTCGCTTTCTTTAAGGGATGCCCTAGCCTCGGATTTTTTCTTCATCGGCCTCTTACTTATATGGGCTGTTTGGGCCTTGTCAGAGCCCAATCATCTAAGGGCCTACATTTATATATATATATATACACACACGCACGCCTTGATTAGATGGAATTACCAATGTCTACAGAATTTTAGTTTTAACATCATTTTTTTCTTGACATAATAAAAATGTTCACACATTGCATTGTGGTTTCTAGTAAAAAGAAATCAAATAAAATGGAGTTTGATTAAATATAATCCGATCAATTTTGTAGATCTAAAAGTAACTAGAACAATATAGATGGACTAAAAATAAACTTAAAATAATATTTTTTAAAAAAAATATTGGAACAATAACATATTTGATTGACTTGGATTAACCTTTCAAGTTCATGTTTGAGTCACGAGACCATGGTAACTTATATTAAATGAATCAAAATAACATTTGAAACATAGTTTTTAATTAACTGGATGTTAAAAGATAAAATTAAAATAAAAAATTAGTTACAAAACAAAAAAGAATGAGTCAGCCTAAATTAACATGTCAAGCTCGGAAATTATGAGACTGAAATTAACCCATGAAAAGTAAATCATAATAGATTATAAAACCTAATTCACAACTAATCTAGTGTGTAATGGTGAGATTGACAAAAAAAACCAATTTAAAAACTAGATAAAAAATAGTCTCAACTCGACCTAGATGAATCTATCATATGCATAATCTAGATCATGAAACTAGAATAACCTCATATAAAACAAATAAAAAAATAATATGGGTCAACTTGAGTTAACATGTCAAACTTGTGACCTGAGTCATGAGACATGAATAACTCTATATAAAACAAATCAAAACAAGCTATAAAACACAGTTCCTAATCAACAAATAGTTGAATAGTAAGATTGCAAAAAAGATCAATATATATGAAAAAAACATAATAAAACGGCCTAAGTCAATCAAGATTAATCCGTAAAATTCTTGACTCGAGTTATGAGATCGGGATAACCCAATAGAAAGTAAATCAAAACAATCATGAAGCATAATTTCTAACTCATTTAATGTTGAATGATGAAATTAAAAAAAATATCAATTGAGAAAAAAAAAACCTAGTCAACCAGGCTAACTTAACAAAGGAGTTATGAGACTACAAAAACCATATAAAAAGTAAACCATTATAAATTATGAAACATGATTTTTGACAAGCTAAACGACTAATGGTAAAATAAAATAAAAGATAAAAAATAAAATTGCAATGAATAATATTTTGTAACATAGTCTATAGTAAAAGCAACGGTGAAGAATTGATCTTTAAAAAAAAATACATGAATTAAAAAAAACTATTATTGTAGTGAGTAGTATTTTATGAGAGAATGCATAGTTTTAGTTTTTTTGATTAATCAATTTGAAATTAAATTATGTCAACTCTAGATTAAATTCAACAATGTAAAATTATTGTTTAACGAATATAGTTTTAAAACTTGACCTGATAATCAACTAAATAAGATTTAGATCATGACTTTAGAGGATCAATCTGAATATTTTTTTAAAAAAATTAAAACAATATCGTTTCAATTAATTTTTTTCAAAAAAAATTTCAATAAGCTTTGATCAGGTTTTTCCTGCATCAACATGGTCAAGGCTCAACCTAGATTTCTAATCACATTAAACCAAGTCTGCTTCTTAGTTTAATTTTTTTTCAACCCGGACCAATTTAAATAAAAAGGCAATAGGTTTCGAGCGGACTCATTAATCGGTCCAATATTACAACTATGCTCATGGGTGGAAGTATCGAAGCTTTACGTTTTACGTGGAGCAGAAAGAATTCGTCAAACAGAGTATTCCTTTCGAATTCAAATGCACAATTTATTCTTCTCCTTCTTCTTTTTTATATCTCCAGCGACACGAAGATGGCGTATTCCATTAAAGCAGCTCTGTCGACTCCTCTCATAGAAGGAATCAAGAAGCTTCTCAATTTTATGTTTAATATATAAACAAAACAACAGCAGAAACCCTAGTTTTATCCAAAACAAGTGTATTTTACAGGTTTGTTCAGAAATAGAGTTTAATTTTAATTAATATTTAAATCAATAAAAATATTTTATACTTAAAAAAAATTAATTGACGCCGGGAATGCCCGAATCAATTGAAAGTAGAAGCCAAACTCACAATCTATCCAAGCTCTACACAGCTATAATTCATAGTAAAAATATTTTTTTTTATACACGCAAGTTAATTTATATAGACATATAATTAATTAATTACTCACAATAAAATTAGATTTTCCCCAGGCTTCTCTTCCTTTTTATTCACCCCCTCTCTCCCCTTCCCTTTTCCATGTTCATGTGCTGGAAATTAGTTTCCAAAGTAAAAAAAAAATAATGATAAAGAAAAAATGAAAAAAGTCTTGTATTATTAAAAAAAATTAATACATATAATAGAAAATCAAATAGAAAAGATTATAAATGAAAAAAAAATGATTTCTAAATAATTAAAATTACATCATGAAAAAATATTTTAAAAGAAAACTAATAGTTATAACGCGATTCCGCGTGGTGGTATCGCGTCACGAAAAGTCAAATGAGGTGAGATGATGGTAAAGGCAGCGCCAGCGCCAGCCCCAGCCCCAGCACCATCCTCGCCCCTGCTGGTCCTATCTATGCCTCTGACCTGCCATTTTATTATTTGGTGAATTCCTAATTGCTAATTTCTCCCCAGCCAATAGATTAGAACACATCTCCATTAATAAACCAGAAATATCCATAAAAAAACACCTAACAACAACCATAATGTATAGTTACATGCTTGTAAATTGTTCCAAATGCCAGACTCCGCTCCAGCTACCACCGGGTGCCGAATCCATCCGCTGTGTTATCTGTCAAGCTGTAACTCACGTCGCTGTCCACTCTCGCCATGCTCCTCCACCATCAAACCCCACCACTCGTCCTCCTCCTTCGACGCTCGCACCACCGTCCCCCTACAACCACGCGCCACCGGGCCCTCCACCAAACCAACACGGAAGAAAAAAGGCAGTTATTGTTGGGATTTCGTACAAGTACTCGAGGCACGAGTTAAAGGGGTGTATCAATGATGCAAAGTGCATGCGTCATCTTTTGATGAGCAAGTTTCAGTTCCCTCAAGATTCTATTCTCATGTTAACGGGTATGTGTTACGGTCCATTTCAGTGTTGAATCTTAATATGGATTATTCAGCTGCAGATCTAAAAAGATCCTTTTTTTTTTCTTTTTTCAAAGATGGGTGCTTAAAAGTTAAAAAGGGTTTTTGTTTTTGTTGATAAAAAGAGAGACCCTTTTGGTTGAAGATTGATTTTTTTGTGTTGTCTTGGATTTGGACTGGTAAAAATTTGGGTTCTTTATAATGTTTTAGTAGGGGTTGGTGTTATTCAAATGATAATTTTTACATGTCGAAATGTGCTTAATTAGTAATGATGCTGTATAATTGTAGATTTTTTTTAATGGAATTAACTATGGGTTTTTTAAAGATGAAGTTTGCTAGTGCTGTTTAAGCTGTTGCGATGAAGCTATGTTCAATTCAATAGCAAGTTGAGGGAGTTCTGAATGAGGTTCTCGTTGTAGAAAATGTTAGTAGCTATTGTTACTCTCTGGAACTTTTGAGTTGGAAGTATTGCTCTTTCTACAGCTGGGGCAGTTGAATTTGCTGTCTGGCTCATGCTTGTAATCCATCTACTTCGATTCCTTTTTCCATTTTGCGATGGTGGAAAAATATAGCAATTGTTGTAAATGTTTCCACTTTTTGAATTTGATTTCCCACCAGACCCTTTAGGAGTGTAGCAACTGATGCTATCATTCATTGCTTAGAAGGAAGTAGATTTGGATATTAATAACCATTTCAAGTATAGATAAGATTCTTAAGTTTCTTCCCTTTTCTTTTCGACAGAAGTTTTCTTATGATTTATTTGTTTGTATATCATTTTCCCAAAGTGAGTTTTTGTCCTTGTACAGCATTTTCCTAAAGACTGGTGGCATATTGAAGTTACTATCTAGCTGTGGTCACTGGTTTTGCCTTTTGTTGATATCGTTTGTTTTGGAATTGCTCTTGCCTTTTGTTTTGCAGTACAAATGAAGTTTTATATTTGTCTCATTGCTATGATAGTTAGTTGTTTGCATAGCCATTAGGCGGAGTAAATTTTTGGTTTAGGTTTTTTTGGACATGTCCAGTATTAATCCTTGTCTGGAATTTGAAGTGCAGAAGAAGAAACTGACCCCTACAGAATTCCCAACAAACAAAACATGAGGATGGCATTATTTTGGCTTGTACAAGGTTGTCAACCTGGAGATTCCTTGCTTTTTCACTATTCTGGACATGGTTCAAGGCAAAGAAATTATAATGGTGATGAGGTTGATGGGTATGATGAAACTCTATGTCCACTTGACTTTGAAACTCAAGGTATGATTGTTGATGATGAAATCAATGCAACAATTGTCAGACCTCTTCCTCATGGTGTTAGGCTTCACGCAATGATTGATGCTTGCCATAGTGGCACTGTATTGGATCTACCCTTCCTTTGCAGAATGGACAGGTTAGTTGGTGTCAGAACATTCTTAGATTGTGATTAAATTTCTCTCCTCACTTGTTTGTGACAAGTGAGCTCTATATTGAAACATCATTGACCACAAAACATTTCATATTTTGAACATTAACTACACAGACTTCTTTTTTGTCGTTTGCCATATTCAACCAATTGTTTTTATTTAAAACATTTTTCCACGGTAGAACAACTTCTTATAGTTAGAGAAGGAATCCACATGCGATATTTGACATTTGTTTTGGTATATCTACCCAAGTTAAATGCAATGTTCTTGATTTTGCTTAAGTTATTGCTGAAAGGACCTTAAAGTGAAAATAATAAAATGCGGATAGAGCATTGATATGTGAACCTGAATTATTTGATTCCTAAGTAAGTTATCTCATACTTCTTGAATTGAAGATAATTATATAGATATAAGCATGTGTGAAATACAGGTTTGGTTTTCCATCTTTTGTGTATACAAATTACCACCACAGATAAGCTTCTTGTTTCCTTTGTGTTTTACAATATTGTCCTTGATGTTTTACTATATTCTCTGTTCTGATCATGTCCTACCTCTCGAAAATAGGAACGGGCAGTATGTATGGGAGGACCATCGTCCGCGATCAGGTATATGGAAAGGGACAAATGGTGGAGATGTCATTTCTTTAAGTGGTTGTGATGACGATCAAACCTCTGCTGATACATCTGTAAGTTTCATGAAAGGAAAAAAAAAATTGGCTGAGAGATTAGTGAAATTTTATATTTGCAAGGCATTTTAAGACCTGGGTTTCAAAAACTCAAATTTTGTTATTGCACAGGCTTTATCAAAGATAACTTCGACAGGTGCAATGACCTTTTGCTTCATCCAAGCCATTGAGCGTGGACATGGCACTACGTATGGGAGCATTCTAAACTCAATGCGTACCGCTATTCGAAATACTGGTGGTAATAACCTTGGCGGGGGGGATGTTGTGACATCTCTCATCGGCATGCTCTTGACAGGAGGCAGTGGTGGTGGTGGTGGGCTGAGACAGGTTGGGCTTTCACAATCTTTGCATTAATCAACTCTTGATGTTATGAGTACCAATACTGATCAATATTGAAGGCATAGGCTAGTTTGCCTTGAGATCCCCTGATTTTCTCTATTCCCTTTCACAAGGGGACTGTACTCCAAATTTACCTCATAGGCATTACCTTTTGTGCAATTCATGTTATCCATGATATGTTGAATTTCATCTATATGGTTGGGAACTGAAGGGGTGATCTTTCCATAAAATATGGGTGTGGGGTGCTGTTAATAGGATCTGACATTTCAAAATATAGTTATGCATTGTCAAACTGATGTTTGGTTTGATTTGCATCTACTCACACAAAGATCGACATGCAGCCACTTTCTCATGCATTAAGATCAACCAGACTTGTAAATGAAGGAACTTGTTTAAACTTTCAACCTGTTAAAATGATGAGAAGTGAATTGACGTTCCCACCCGATTTCACATCTTCAAAATATTAAAGCTGTAAGCAAAATTATTGATCAAAAAGAAATAAGATGCAAGTGAAGTTTGTATGGGTCAACATCAACTTCACTGATAGCTGCTGGGAAAGGTTCAGTACATTATGTCGTGTTTGGATTGCGGGGAAATCTCCTCCAACTATTTTTTTGGGAAAAGTCTTATTAACAAGTCACTCCTTCGCATAAGTTCATATCTGATGCATGTGAAATCCTGTGATTTATAAAAGCACTTTTTTTTTTTTTTTATCATGTTGATGTTTTGTTGTGTTCTCTTCGTTGACAGGAGCCACAGCTAACTTCTTGCGAGCCTTTTGATGTTTATACAAGACCATTTTCTCTTTAAAGTTCTTTCATATTTTTTTTCCATATACTTTCATTGTAATTCAGTCTAAAGGAAAGGGGTCTTTCTCGTGCTCTTGTAATTTGTTCGCTGAAAACATACTGGAGATATTGTTTGCGCTTGTAGAACAAGGTTTCTGTCTGACACTTCATTCTGTTATATATATAGCTTGGTACTGTTAATGCATATTCCTTCTTTATATTTGTTATTATATTAATTTTTTTTTAATGATTTTCATGTAAGGTCAAGTGATTAACCAAATTGCTCAATTCATATACAAAGAGGATGCCTTTATAAGTTATCAAAAAGAAAAAGAAAAGAAAAAATAGAAAGAGGATGCTTTTATAAACATATAACCGGGATGATGGACGTATGTTCTTCCCCTTGATGATGGACTTCGTGGGAAAAGAATTTCAAAAAACACCAGCAGCTGAATGCGAGTATAGGCAATTTACTTACACTTCCTTGTTCAGGCTGCAAAAGTGAAGGCGTCAATACAGTGCTGCCCTTGAGTTTAAGCTTGAAGGAAGAAGATGATTTCCCAGGTAAGCTGCAATGAGAAGTTCGGAGTTCTTTGCGACGGAATGTCATCCTGTCAACAGCCAGCTACTGCCGATATCAAGGCCACCACGGCTACCAATTGCTGGACTGGACTATTCACCATATCATTTACCAGAATATGAATGTGGAGAGATGTAAGAAGGAAAACGGTGATATAAAGCAGTTGTCTGGGCCAAGCTTGCGTTGCTTTTTACTTGTTCAAGGGAATAAATAATATCCTCGCAGCCCCTTTCCATTCTAGCAGACAAGCCAATCACAACCATCAAAAGGTTGCATAAAAGATTCCAAATTATACTTTAAAGATCCCCCGGGACGTATCCGTCTAGATATTTGCTTTGCAGATTCCCCTGTAAACACTTGAATCAATATCAAAAGCCAATAAAAGTATAAAACCACCCATCAATAGTGCTAAAATACATGAAGACCAAGAACTCAGCTCTTCCTCATCCCTAAATTCCACCAACCAGCCCCTCACGAACTTGTTTGGTGGTTACCTTGGTATAGCTTCGATCTTGTTTGTTTACTTTTGTATTTTAAAAGTTTTTTTATTTTTTTTCTTTGTTTTAAATTAATATATTTTTAGTATTTTTAAATCATTTTAATATTAAAAATAATTTTTTAAAAATAAAAAATTATTATTTTAATTCACTCACACTCTCTCCATGTTGTGCTGTGCTGAGCTCAATTCAAAAGCAAAACAATAACGCTTCCAATAACACATCACAGATGCCAACTCAACAGACAAATCAATCATAGAAACATGAAGAAAAAAACTCATAATGGAAAGCATGGCAAGAACCATGTAACAAGCACAAAATAGATGCCTGCCAAAGAATCAAGGCATAAAAATTCAGACGCTCAATTGAACCTTTCATATTCAAGGTGAATATTTGAATAATATTAGAACTCGTCGAAGGAAATCCCATATATAAATCTCCCACCCCACCCACATGGAAAAATATTTATGAAAATTGACAAGTAACCTAGAAGCACTAGACATGTTTTTTTTTAATCTTTTTTTTTCCTAAAAAGATAAAATGAGCATCGCTATCTAAATAAACTTTTCTAGAATCCTTGATCTGTTAGGATGTGGAGGCCGGAAATCTTCAAAACGCAAATTGGAGGCGTTGCGAATCTCATTTAAGACACCTTGTCCTTTCTCTGCTTTGATCATCTCCAAAACACTTCCAAGAACGTCCCCTGCAAGCCCAAACTTAAGAAGGCTACCCGGCTCCTCTCCGCCTTCATGCAATAACCGCCCAATCTCTTTTAGTGGAACAACATTTTCTACAACAACTCTGCCCAAGATGCGTCCAAGAAATTCTGGTGCTTTGGGGGCATCAGTTACAGCATCCTCCAAGGTAGTCAGAACTGATTCAAACCTGGCCACACAGTATAAAAAAAAATGACATTGTAGACAAGAGAGAATTAAACTCAATCAAACAGAGTAAATTGCTCCTACCCTTTGACGAGCTGATTTGAATCCAAAATGCAATCCTGGGATCTTGTAAGGCTGGCAAGAAGCTTAGCCAAAAGATCTCTATCCATGTCCTTCCTTTCAAATGAGTCTGTGACCCAGAGAGAGATCATTGAAGGGTGGAAACTTGGGGAATTCAAATCTTTTATGCATAGAGCAACTTCTTTCTCATCTCTGGCACTGAAAGGAGAGAATTTCAATCAATATATGAGAAAATCTACACCCACAGTTTTAAGCTATATTTACACTTGACTCATGAAACCCAACAGTTTCTGCCATAACACAAATATCATGACCTTTTAGAAGACAAAAAAAAAGAGGCGGGGGGGTTTGGGGGACCAGGGAAGAAACTCGCCAGATACATATATCATATTGAAATTATACAAACTACCTTTATCCAATCCCAGCCCTTTCAGGATCAACATCACAATCATCTTATCGACAAGGACACAATGAAGCTAAACTGAGTTAAGGTTTCCACTGAAGTGAATGAGACTCCTTCACAGCTTACCACGCTCATATCCTGTCTTAGATTGGGATTTCATTCTCAAGCATTGCTTTGCTTGTGGTTTCCTAAGACTGTACAATGTCGGTTAAACACAAATGTCTTCAAGAAAACATTTTGTTTTTCCCATGTACCTGTCTTGTGAATGCAATAAAACCCAAAACTAACTCCCAAATGGACCAAGTATAAATGAAACAAAGCATCCTTTTCCACTAGCCATCCATTTCTATCAGAGACTACTATTACCATCACTCCAGTTTGGTAATAGCAATCTATTCAGTCCTGTTGATACAACCTGAACCAGAGGTTCTCTTATTCGCAGAATAATGAGCTTAAATTCGGAGAAAACAAACGTGCGCAAAAAAATCAGAGGCAATAGTCTCCCTCTCCAACATGAAAATACTGCCATACCCTAGGAAACAAGATTGCATTCAACAGAAGCAACCACCAAACTTGCATGTATCTATGCCTATTTTTGTATGATACCAAACTATGATACATCCTAGTAGAAAAGACATTGTGAGACACGGTACTGAAGTTTGTGAAATATATTAAAATTGGACCAAACCAACAATTAACTTCAATACCATTCGATCATGATTCTTCTTAGAAAAATCAAAACCAATAATATTGAGATGAATGAGCAAAACACATGCATGACAGGAAATTGTACCTGTAAAATTCTTTTATTGTGACCATGGACATATCTCGCAGTTGTTCTTCAGGCCCCATCTTTCCTGTTGGAATACTCTGGGCAAAAGATGGCCCTTGTGTATTTGTTAGTGATGATGATCCCAACGGCCTATCAAAACCACGATCTAGATTCCTCAGGTCCCTGTTAACATAATTCATATTTCGTTCCTGACCACTCATTTGATCATGAGCAGGTGGAACTGCAAATCTGTCAGGAGAATATCTTGGAATGAGATCTTCCCTTGGGCTATAATTTGATCGTTCTAAAATGGCACTAACACCATTCAAACCAGCTGCCATTCTTCTCGAGTCACTTGGGCTTGGAGAAATCTCAGATACAGGAGCAACTGTAATAGCAGGTGTTCCTCTAATGGACATTCCTCTTGCAAGACCACCTTGGGGACCCAAAGTAATAGAATCATCACCAAGAGGTCTTTGAGGTAAGGGAACAGACACAGTCCTAGCCTCATAAGATTGTCTGTCCTCATGCCGAACATCCTGGTTGGCATGCCCACGAACCTGAGAAGGAAACCCTCGGAAACCACCCATATGAGCATTTGGAGAAGATAACATTATTGACCCTCTCGGACCAAAATCCATAGGGCCCCTTCTTGGAGAAGAATTCATGCCAGGATTGCGAGCCAGCCTACTAGTTTGCAGCTGTCGTTCTTGAGCAGCATCTCTGTGCACTTCCTCGATCTTTTTCGGCCCTTCAACCTTCCTCCTCTGCTGCCATTTGTTTTTCCTCAAATCAATTGCATCCTTCAACATAAATCTAACCCTAGATGAGAGTTTCATGTTGTTTGATAATTTTGCCATCACGTCAAAATATGCATCCATATGCACCTTAGCTTTGGGATGGTCAATCATCTCTCCAATAGTGCTCATTAGTTTACAAAGAGACTCAACATCCTCCTCGTCGGGATTCTGATATTGGCCCAGCAACTTTTTGATGCACTCATGCATTATTCTTTCAGTCAACATTCTTTTTTTATAGAGCTCACCAATTAGTCTTATGTTACCAAGCATTCGTCTCCGTGCCTTGATTCTCTGTTCTTCTCTTTCCTCATCAGACTTTTTAATCTCACCCTCTCCATCAGCTTTATTAGCTTCCTCTTGCTCTCGCTCCCCTCTCTCAAATTCCTCCTGGCACTTGTTCAGAAGTAACCTCTTGAAAGTCACCTTTTCATCATCTTCAATGAGTTCAGGCAACTCTGCTGCTAGATGAAAGCAGAAATTAGCATACATTTCACAGAATGTGGGCTCCATTAAAGCTTTGTCAAAGATCTGTGAGATAACGCCGTTAAGTGTCACAGCATTGTCAATGTTAACAGCTTTTACTTGCTCAAAAAGCTTCTCGAAATTCTGAGGAGTTAACTTGTTCAATATGCCTTTCAACTGTCTTTGCTTGGCTGCTTCTTCATCTGCCACTTTACCCACTTCATACTTTCTCTCAGCTTTGTGCATCGTCTGTAATGGAGTATGAGGAGAAGGAATCAATCCTTTATACACAGAACTAACAGAACGCTGCCATTTGTCAGCATCTGAGCCACCTCTTTGCATCCCTCCCTGCAGACCCGTTGATTGTACAGGTCCAGATAGAATCCCTCCTACATACTGTCCAGGACTCTGTGCTCGCGGGTTCCTCAGAACACCATGGTTGCCTCCTGCAACAGGTCGAAAACTGGCATTAGGTCCATAACCCATATCCAAGTGCAAATCCCTTCCCGGACCAAATGGACCAGGCTGTTTACTCCATCGGCCATCATCAACCATGCCACTCCCACGTCCTATTCGAGATCCACTATTAGACCTGTCAATAACTCTTGCAGGACTGGGGTAAGAATCAAGATCAGCAGGATGAGAAACGTTGACACTCAAAGCCTCTGCTATATCAGATGTAATTACAAAACCTTCAGGAAGATTAGAAAATTGCTCAGAAAATTTAAGGAGGAAATCTCTCGAATATTTTTTGGCTGTATTCGCATTCCCATCTGAATCATGTTGTCCCAATCCTCCACATGATAGTTCCCCATCACTATCCAGTTTCGGTGTAGACATGTCAGCAGCATCTTCCCAATCATCTGGCTCGGCTTTATTTTTCTCGCTTGCTACAGAGTCAACGTGCAGGGCATCAGCAGGTGTCTGATTCAGAATAGGGCTGGTGCTTTCTGTGACTTCTGAAGATATGAAATTTTCTTTCTTTTCCTCAGGGCCTTTATATGCCCCATAAAGATCAGAAGTAGTCCCAGCAAGATCTGCTTTCAGAAGAAATTCTCTTCTCTTCTTCTTAAATTTACCAAAGGTAGTCTTTGATAAAGTCGGCTCAGTGGGTTTTTCTTTGGAACTAGATATTGCATGGGGGACTGTTCCACTGCCGGGGTTTTCCGCACATTGCCCTTTGTGTTTTGCAGTTGCCTCAGAAAGATCAGGTACTGGAAGAGATTCCTGCTGACCTGATACACTTGATTTTGTAACAGAAGCTTCTTTATTACCTATGCCATCACCGTGCCTCAAAGATGCATCTGAAGGCTTTCTATCATCGGCAAAATCTAAATTTCTGGATGCAGAGACATCCGCACTATCTGATACCCTGTCATTTGCTGCGTGGCGAGTCACAGGTTCCACCAGACCCTCCTGTGCAGTTTCTGAGGCTGGGACCTCATTGCCAACAGATGTCCCTGTCAAATCAGATACCTCTTTATCTTGCTTCACAAGGTCTGCAAATTTTGAATTAACTGGTGCTGGAGACATGCTGTAATCTTGTTTAAGACATTCAGACAGTGATTTCTGTCCTTCCTCTTCTGCGGTTGGAATTTCACATTTTAGTTCTTCCTGTGAGGAGGAACCATCCAGCATAGCTTGTGGAGTGGTGTGTGGGGTTTTAGCAACTCCAGCAACAAGACCCTGAGCTGAAACAGTGTTAAAACCATCTCCAGCATTCTCAACCTTCATTTCAGAAACATCAGGATTCAAAGCAGAAATTGTTGACACTGGTTCCTTGATTGATTTTGTCAAAGCTTCACTGTTTGCTGGTGATGGGGAAGGAGCTGTATTAGTTTCTGCAGTTTCAGAAACTCCACTGCCATAAAATACACCAAGTTCCACAGTGCGAGAAGACAAGCTTGTGGACAAGGTAGTCTGTCCACCAATCTATATATAAAAAAAGCAAATGAAAAAATAGAACCACCTTATCAAAAATAATTGCATGATGATTAATGGAATATATGATCTTGAATGCGGCGTATTAGTACCTGATGCTGAGGCTCGATATTTCCTTTCTTGCCTGGTTTCTTCTGAATACTCGGAGCTTCCTTTTTTCGGTCTTCAGCATTGGATACACCTGGTATTGCCTCCACAGACTGAGCTGGCAAAGTAGATGCTGCACCATCAACAGCAACCTCTGCAAGCTGTTTTGCTGCCACTGGAGGTGACTTGACCAGCGATTCACCAACAGGTTTTGCCTGCCGTAAAGAGCTTTCTGATGAAGTCTCTGAATCTCTTTGAGAAGGAGACGGGCTAGCTTCGCCAGATGACCTTGAGGATTTGTGGGATCCGCCCTTTTCGACAGGAGAGATCTTTGGCAAAGATGGCTCCACAACTTTCTCTCCAATAGAACCAACAGGTGGTTTAATGGTCACTTGTACTACTCCAGATGGAGTTGAGGAGATTGCATTAGGTGCATCACTGGCATGTTCTGATTTATGCAGTTCTGCAACACCGTGAATTGCAATCCCAGACTTACTAGCTGGAAGAGAATTAAGAGCAGATGCATTGGTATATGGAACATTTTGGGGCCCCTGGCTAACTGGATAATTAAACCTAGGTGGTGGCTGAGAATTTGGTGCTATTTGGCCACCAGTTAATGGTAGAGAGCTTGGAGTTGGAAAAAATAAATTATTTGTATTGTAAGAACTAGGATAATAGTTAATTGGACGTGAAGGTGTAAATGATGGAATTGGCTGGGACTGGGGAGCATTGAGATGAGACCTTAGACCTGATGGTCCAGTGTCTGGATATGGATCTGTCCGTTTATCAAGCCTCAGCTCTTCATGTGTCTTTGGATCAGTAATCTTGACAGATGTTTTACGCTGACCACCAAATTTACCACCCTGTTGTTGAGAATATTGTGAGGCAATGTTCATTCCTAAGCTGCCTAACTGAGGAGGCATCTGAGGACCCATTGTGGTCGTAAAACTCAAGTTTTGCCCTTGACGCATCATTCCCTGAGGCTGCATAGGATGATGTTGGATACCTTGAATAAACACTGGCTGTTGCACTTGAGGAGCACTGCCCATCTGCAATGGCACTGGAATTGGCATCTGAAGAGAAGTTGGTGGGACACCCTGGGACTGAATTTGTGGGCCTCGGCCACCAAACTGCACAGAGACCTGTGGCTGCAGATATTGCATTTGCATAGAAGTCATAGGAACCGGAAGAACAGAATGCTTCTGTGAGTGGCTCGCAGATGGTGCAGGTGAGACTTGTGTCTCCTTTTTGGCCTTGGGAAGCGGATGAACCTCCCCAGAGATAGTTTGTTCTGCTGCGCTCACTTCCTTCCTCTGAAATTGCTGCTTAGGAGCAGGAGTCGGTAATGAAGGAGCAGGCCTAAATGTATCTTGGCGTGCCTGCATGTTGAAGGTATGGCATGACTGCTTTGATATTTATTTATAGACATAATGACTACATATCTCTAGCCAAATATCAAGACAAGATACAGCTGTCAAGATTCGATAACTCAAACAAACACACGCCATACTACATTCAAAACCCTTAGTGTATTAGAGCATAAAGGTAAAAGAGTGAATTCCTTTAAGGAAAAGATAGAGAAATAAAACACACATCTTTGTGTCGATTGTTAAGACAATATTGTGCAATGTTGAATACTGTCTAAGAACATTGCAAGAAAATGGAAGGACTACCAAGAGAACATTGCTTGGTTGGGAGGGAACACGCATACCTGGTCCCGTTTCTGCTCATCCAAATTTGGGGGAGCTGAGCTTGTTCGAGCAGGAACCTAGAACATAATCATTCAGCTAACAAAAAACTAAATATAGAGAATTGCAAGTTGCACTAAGAGCATGAAACAGTACCAAATACCTGCATCCCATTCATAAAGCCAGGACTAATGGACCCAAATTGAAAGGCAAACGCCTTAGATGCATCTACTGGGGCTGTGACATCAGAAACATTGTAAATACATGACTTACTGATCCAATGGAGGGACATAAAACAATGTCAAGAAACAAACAGTGAAAACTCGCTATAACAAACATGAAAACAGCAATGAAGTTACTTGTCCCCATAGTACCATACAGAAACAGCAAACTTACCCTTGGCAGGTGTAGTGGGTGCTCCACTCTCCGAACTTATGGTGGCAGGTTGAGAAGTTGGAGCCTTTGGAACAGCTCGGGCACTCCTCTGAGTAGCTGATGCTTCTGTCGGCTTGGTAACACTGCTTGCAGGCGGCGGAGCATCAGATGTTCCTTCAAAAAAAAAAGCAATCACTAAAAAAAAACTTCCCATGCAAAAACCCATCAAAAATCCAAACTTCGCATTCCATTATCACATTCCTTCCACCAAAGGTACGATTATTTCCATACAAGTAGGTAAAAATCATCCAACATACCATGTAATGGGGGTTGCGCCGCGGCACCATTCTGTACATTACGGATTGTAGAAGCAGCATTATTACCGGAATCGGAAGAATTCACAACAGGTGCCACATTTACCCTACTAGATTGCCCTCCTCCTTGTGGAACATAACTAGACTTCTTATTGAAACTGCCCATCATCCAAAAAAATCCAACAGATCAAATAAAAAAAACCTCTTCATGGATTAATAAAAACCCTAAACTTAAGAAAAAAAGTACCTGCGATTGGAGGAAAGAGAAGAAGAAGACGGTGAAGGGACTGGGGGGCCGCCGCCGCCGCCGCCGCCCTTACCGTAAGATTGAGAGGAAGTCCGTAGCTGATTAGAGCTGATGGATCGCCCTGATTTCCTATACTGTAACTCGCTCTTATCGCTGCCACTCCTTGATTGATTGTAGGACATATATTCTTCTTTTTCAATAATTTCTCTGCAGAAAAAAAAATCAGATCCACCGAACAATCCAAAATTCAAAATCAAAACCAGTGACCGTTAATAATTGATTAGGGTTTCTAGTTGAGAAAATCAATCGATATCGTACCTGATGTTGTGAGGAAGAAGAGAAGGAGAGTGAGGGAGGGAGAGATTGAGAAACAGAGAAATTAGGGTTTTACTGGACGCTCATGACGGGCGACAGGAGAGAAGTAGGAGAAAAAAAAAGAATAACATTAAGAGAAGCAAAATATGTTATGAGTTATAAATTTATAATTATGATTAAAGATAATTGTGGTTAAAGAAAAAGGAAAGTTAAAAAAAAAAACAAAATAGAGGGGGAGAGAAGGACAGGTGGAAAAGGTAACAAACTTAACTAAAGGCAAGGTGACGGTCAACTGTTTAGGTTTTTTAGGAGATCCAAATCCAGTATCGAATAGGTCAGTCAGTCAAAATTTTTTACCTTCTTTCTTCTTCTTTTTAACCTTTTTTTTACTGTGTTACCGACCTAGGTTATTTTTAAAAAAACTGTGGAATTGGTTCACGCGCCGCTGCAGTGGTGAGGTTGAAGGGCGTTCGGGGTTGTGGGGAAAGCCTGTGGTGTTTCGAGTGTTGGGAAAGGTCTTTGCTTCTACGGAAAACTTTTTGTGAAACTAGTGTTTGATACTGGATCCAATTGTATTTTAAAAATAGTTTTAAATTAAATTTTTTATGTTTTTTTTATTGTTTAGGTATACTATTATAAAAAATAAATTTTAAAAAATAAAATATATATATATTATTTTCATATATTTTTAAACAAAAAAAACATCTAAAAAAACAATTTTTATCTTGCTTTTAAACCGGCACAAAATTCAGCTTGGTTGTTGGACGTTGAGTGTCCAGGGGTTCCTCGGATATTTTGTTTGCTTAATTTAATGTTTTCTTTTTTTTTCTTTTTTTTATTGTTATAAAAAAAAGTTTCATTGGGGTATATTAGAAATTGATTTTTAAAGTGTTTTTTATATAAACACATTAAACCAAATAAAAAACACTAAAAATTTAATTTAAAATAAAAAAAAATCAAATCTTAATAAAAAAAAGTTGAAACTCACTTCTCAAAACTCCTTTAATTTGATAACCATCACGGGAAGTAAATATGGTTGTTTAATTATCTTGGAAGATATTTTTAGTTAAATAAAATAAAATATTAATTATTTTAAATATGCTTTATCAGTCAAGTTTTTATATCAGTTAAATCGGGTCAACATATAAAATATGATTTTAATAAAAATAGTTGATTTGAATCCGTAACGTTCTTTTCATGTAAGTTTCAAATCAATTATAAGTTTCGTGCTTCATCAGCGACCTGAACACATACTATACGTGTGTATGTATTTTTATCACGTATGATATGTAAATTGAGTAGTTGTGTATTTTTTGAAAAATATTGGTTTTATTGAAAAATATATTGACAATATGTATAACACTTGGTTCCATCAGGGACAGGTTATTCATGTTAAAATTGAATATTTTTTAAGAGATCTCTTTCTTGTCGTCAAGGATCACATCAAAGATAAAATAAGAATTAAATTTTTATAATGAGGAGTATAGTTTAACTAGTCAGATTTTAGATTTGTTTTCTAAAAATTATCAATTCGAGTTTCATAAACCATAAAATCACAAAAGATTTACATGGTCATTAATTTTAAAATCCATACGATTAATTGAGATATGTATAAATTAAAAGACGTAGCCGTCTCGTTTAGGACACGTTTACCATAGTGATAATTTGTTGATGAAGTTGCTAAAAAGCTTCTAAAATTATAGCTTTTCCTTTTATGAGCTGAGAGACGTAGAGAGGTAGGTTTGGATGAATGGAATATCAACAAGGCAAGTTTCCTGAAAGAGTTGGAGTATCCTCGAATGTTAAAGTCGGTTTCGATAAAAGGACGAGTGTCTTTTAAAATATCCAATGACAAAAAAAAAAACCCCTAAAAAAGTTTTAATATTAACTTGCGGAGTCAGATTTATAATTCGTTTAAAAATATAATTGAAATTGCTTTTTAAAATATTTTTTATATTAAAATGTATTAAAATAATAATTTTTTATTTTTTTAAAATTTTTTTTTATTCAGCGCATCAAAACAATTCAAAATAAAAAAAAAATAATTTTTAATAAAAATATTTAAATTTTTCAGAAACACAGTTTGTATCATATTCATTCTCTTGATGAAAACATAGATTAATTTTTCAGAACTTAAATTCTTTCTGTTTACATTCAAGAAAATTCGATACGATTACCTGTAAATTAGCTATTTTCCACTACACGCTACATATTTTGTTTTTTTCCTCGAAAGCTAAAGTCCTTTGTTTTCCAGGCGGGGCCTCGGTGTAAGAAACTGGTTTTTGGCTGGGCTTTCCTCAACATGTATTCGCGCATGCTGTAATCATTGCTCATAATCGACTAACACTGTTCGTATTGAAAACGAGGAGTCAGGGATTAAAGAAGAAGAAGAAGAAGAAGAAGAAGTCAAGGACACTATTTACGATTCTATTTTTTTTATTATTATTGTTTTCAATTTTTCACATATAGAATTACAAAAAAAAACCTTGTTCGTTTTGCATTTTTTTATGAAAAAAATGACAAAAATAACAACTGCCACTACAATTTTAAAAAATATTTTTTAAAAACTAGTTGCTCATTTTATAAAATAAAAAATATTTTGTTTACATAAAAATAAAATGTAAAAATGATGTATGAATGAAAACAGCATTACTAATTGCGTGTGTTTAGTGTTGTGTTTCAGAATATTTTTTCAATTGTATTTTTAATTTAAAAATATATTAAAATAATTATTTATTATTATCTTTAACAACAACACTTTAAAACTATTAAAAATCACTAAAATAATATATTAATTTAATAATTTTTAGATAAATATAATTTTAAAAAGCAGAAATTACAACACTGACGGTTGTTGTGTTGACTATCGAGTGAAACAATGATAATTTTATGAGGTACAGGGCCCTGGGTAATTCACAGCGCACTGCTTGCCTCTGAATGGAAAGCCTATATAGTGCGAACGTGCGTGGAAAATACATAAAATCTGCCTTTGCCATGTCCCTCGTCGAATCAAATGAAATCCAGGATCCTTTTCATGGACGAATCGGCTCAGAAAACTACAAGATTGCCACGCCCCCCTCCTGGCACAAGCTTACCTGACAAGTTAAGGGTGTCCTGGTATTTTGAGATCAGGTTTCTTATCGATTAAGATAGAGTTATTATATCTTCGAAGGACATTGAAGACTCATCCTTTGTATCGTTAGTATATTGTGAAGAAAGAGTGATTCTCGAGAACTATGATGATGTTCATGTAACTCTAACTTTATCAGTACAGAACCGTTTTCATTTTGTAGTTGGATTCTGATTGTTTTGTATTTTAGTTGAAGCATGAACAGGAAAACCTTTAGTAGTTAAAAGACAAGCAGTGATATTCTCCTTTTCAATGCCTTGGAGGGGGGGTTGTGTTTGTGATTGCAGTAAAGGTTTGGTTTAAGTGTTTTTCGTTTAAAAATACAATATATTAAAATAATTTTATTTTTTATTTTTAAAAAATTATTTTTGACTCTGAAAATATAAAAAAAAATCATTTTAAATAAAAAAAATTCAAAATTTGAGGGAACGCGATTTGCACCGCATTCCCAAACACACCCTTGATCTTATTGGCCTAATGGTTTGTTTTATTTTGTAATTTTTTAATTCAAAACTAGTAAGCAAGCAGAAATCCTATTAAATTCAAGAGGGTGTTTGAAAGTATGATAAATATTATTTTTTTATGTGTTTTACACTTTAAAATATATTAAAAAAAAATAATAATAAAAAAAACCAGACTTTTATAAAAAATAGGTTAAACCACGTTCATGATTTCAGACTAGAGGAGTGTAATTTACTCTGACGTGGTTGGATCCGAGAAAACAAAACCAACCACGAAGTGACTCTCAACCTGCCGAGTCCCAGTTCGATAAAGAAAGGGCATATCCTCCACTTTCAAGTTTCAAGAGAAATGCTCGATCCAATGACTGCGACCTTTTGGTTTGATCTTGATGATATTTTTATACCAATCCACGTGTGAAATTACATTTATTCTTTGGGTTCGCATCATTTTTTTTCCTTTTAATAGCAGTGCAACGCTCCTAGACAGAGACATTAAAATTGAGTTTTTTTAAAAAAAAAATCTCCTGCGTGCATATCAGTATATTTTTAGATAAATTACCCGTGTATCTACCAAGATATCCATGCAAATTAATTTATAGACAAATCACTTGCATATCTGCCTATGTGTTTATGAAAAACAATATTTGTAACCTCTTGGAATTATATCCTGATGATAAAACGGGAAATTGTTTTTTTGTTTTTCATTTTTTCAAAGATAAAATTTTCATTGAACTAGAAACGAGGAAGACTTGTATATATAAATACGAGGCCAACCAATATAAAAAAAAATTAATTTGAATATAAAAAATGAAACGTGCAAATATGTATTTTTTATTATACAAAATAATAAAATAAAATAAAAAAACTAATTTAATATAGTAAAGTTTATAACTTGAGTTGAAATTTGATGAGTTGACTAAGATAAATCTAGTTTGTTATTTAAAAAAAAATAAAATTTATTTATCAGCTAACAAGCTCACATCAAGATAATTTAAATACAATTTAATTTAAAATTAAGATTAAATAAAGTGTCTCGCAATAAGCTAATTAATTACTAATTATATGTACTGGAGGAAAAAAAAAAAACTAGTACTTGAATGAGAGTTTTGTTGACATCACTTTCTAAATGAGAATTATTTCCAAGTAAAGAGAAACTTGACTTGGATTTGGCGAGGCATGATTGCTCCGTACTGTTTGTTCATGTCAAGGGTGCAAATCCGTGGATGCAGGCTGGATTCATTGAATCCGTAGGAAGCAATAGTCTATATAGCTAACTTGGGAGCACGAGGTGGGGCCACCCGAGCCCCCAACACTTCTTAGTTCTTAGTTTCCGTTCTTTTATTTTTTAACTATAAATTATACAGTAGAGAGAAACAAAACTGTCCTCACCATCCTTGGCAAATATTTGTCAACGAGGGAGCAGCACCAGGGGGAGGACGCCACGCTGCATAGAGGGGCTGAAGGTTGTTTGGAGCTCCTCGCTGACACCTGGCAAACACACGCCCTCGAAATTTATGCCTGGTAACATCATTAATTACCATATGCAGCTATAAACCGACCCGTACTGAAAAATTAATCCATAAAATATGCTTGGTGGATGCTATTTGTTTTTGAAAATATTTTTTATTTAAAAATAATATTTTTTATTTTTTAAAATTTAGTTTTAATATCATTACATGTTAAAATATAAAAAAATAATTAATTTCAAGCAAAAAAATAAAATTCAAGTTCTCTCAAAAAGCGTTTTAAAACACAAAAATAAACTCTTAAATTAAATAAAATATTAATTTAATAAAACACAAGTAATTGGGTTTTGAGTTATCTATTTATCTCTATTCTAACTTGATTGAATTATTGATATTGTTATGGTGGTTGATTTTTTATTTAATAATATATTAAAATAATATTTTTTTATTTTTAATATTAGTATCTCAAAATAATTTAAAAATAAAATAAAAATTATTTTTTTAAAAAAATCATCTTGAAATGCAAAACCAAACTTTTAATTTAAAAAAATATGGATTTAATAAAATGTAATTTAACTAGTTGTGTTTTGAGTAATCTGTTTTACTCGCTTCTATCTTTAACTGAATCATCTCCAAATATTTTTTTAAAATAAAACAATACTGTTTCGATGAAAATAACTAATTCAAAATGATGCAATAATTTATAAATTAACTCAATAATATAATAATACATAATTTTTGTCGAGTCAATTTTCTGAACTGGGACGGTCTGAAAACTACTGTCCTATCCCAACCCATTTGTACAAAGATCACAGCACGCGTTATGTTCTGGGCTAGGCACTAGAGCTCCACTGGAACGTTGTCCTTGTTCGCTTTGTCGAGTCCCATGCCCATCAGCATCAAACTGTGAGAGCGAGTTTTATAATTTCTTGATAATTAATAATCACCTTCATGTAATCACCTCAATAACTGATGTACTTTAAATTTGATTTTAGTCCCTTCACATCATACTACGTAAATTTACCAACCAGACTAGTTAAAATTGTATAAAAGATTGTTTGTTCTTGCTTGAACTTTTTAATGGTTGTCGTTCATGGAATAAAATTTCATGTTAAATTTTTTTTATTGAAGCGTTAAAATGTGGTTGCGTTAAAATTATTTTTAAGATCAGCACATCAAAACGATTCAAAACATATAAAAAAAATATTTTTTTATAAAAAATTAAATTAAAATTTTTGAAAACATGGTTTACGCTTCGTTCCCAAACGTTAAATTCTTAAACCAGCCATGATGAATTTTTTTGTCTCATGTTAAATAAATTTGTGCATTGATATATAAAAAATACCAGATAATTTTGTTATTCATGTGAATATAATATAATATATGAGTAATTTTTTAGAATAATTTCAACACAAATACGCTAACCGACCACGCTTTTAATAAAACATATTTCTTTTTCGCCGTTTTAAAAGCTTGACCACTCCAACTTACATTAGCGCTATCCTCTAACTCAACGGTATAGAAATGATAGCTTTTTTATGCTGAAAAGGTGGGTGTCGGTAGGACAATTAGGGGTTTTTGCAGAGATTCGTTTTCAAGTTGTTTCAAGAATATTTTTAATTTGAAAAAACATTAAATTTATGGTTTTTTAAATGTTTTATAATAATCTTAAAATGTCAATATAAAAAATAAATATATATTAATTTTTTTTTTTCAAAAAACACTTTGCATTATAATTTCAAACACCTCTAAAATATCTTTTTGCTGGTGGACCAGCATGAAAGTGGCAAGCAAGGATGCATCAACACAGGAAGATGATGGCCAAGCTTTACATTAACCATCCACTTTTGGTAATGGACCTACCATCTGGTATTTTCCAGTACTTAAATAGAAGCAGAAAGTATATAATATGTAGATTGAGAGGTTTTTATTTGTTATGCTTCAAAGAAATTTGATTTGCCGGTTGAAATTTATACATCCCTTGCATTCTCACTGTGATCATGATTGTCAAACTCAATTTAAAAATTAAAAAAAATAAATTAATTGATGGGTTATTAGATGAATTATTTTTATTAAAATGATTTTTTTTATTTTTTTATATTAACCAATTAAATTTGATTAAATTAACTAAATCATTAAATCCTATCTTGATCAACAATCTTGTTTAACTCCGCTAAAAATCTAACCCGAGTTGATTTTTTATTTATTTTAGCAAGGCTTAAGCCCTGGGAAAAAGAAAAGGAAGGCAGTGAACAGTTCTTCCTCACATGGGCTTAGATGCAGGGATCCTGGGAAGGGAGGGTTTCGAATTTTGATGCTCTGGGCCCTTGCTTTTCAAGCTCCTCAACCACCCACCCCAGCTCATTATATAATATGCTTTTATTGATTATTCTCAACATATATTATTTGTTTTATTGCACATAGTTATTTAATTATACAAGAATATGTTAAAAATAAAATAAATAAACAACCGATCAAGTTCCGGCCCAACAAGAACTTAGTCTCAAGATGCATTTATACACTATTCAAATCGACACGAGTAGAGAAAAATTCTGTCAAATTCAAACCATTATCATTTGTATTTTTGATAAGCTAGAGAAGTAGAGAGTGCTAATCATGGAAACGGGAAGATCCAACGGATTCCTTCAAGGGTTGAGTACTGTTCTTGAACCCAAATTGGGATTTGACCCGATTTAAAGCTTGAGTTGCTAGTTTATTAGACTAACCTAGCTGAATTACAAAACTATGTTCTTTTTATTTCTTAAAGTAAAATAATATTATTTTAGATTATTTTTTTTAAAATTATCAGAGTTAACCTTACTAGCTTTGCTCGAGTTTCACCAGACTAATAAACTTTAAATTAGTTCAGAATATTAAAGTGATTCTCTTTTTGGACATACATACATGGTCATTGAAAATTGCAAGCCTTGAAAAATGAAGCATATCTTGGTTTGATAAAAGCCTAATTCTCGAATGTCCGTCACGCTTCATTCTCCGAGCTACAGGAGCTTTTTGTTTAATAAATTCAAGGGACGGCGAGGACATCCTTTCGTCCCTCTCCCAGTTCATGTCTTCCTGTTGGCTTCACCGAATGGCGTGGAGATCTTGACTCCCTCGCACCTCACAATGGCCTCCTCGCTCGTCAAAATCGAAACCCTACATCTGGGAAAGCATCAAACCTTTTCTCTGTTAATATAACTTAAATAAGAGTAATAAATTAAGCTTCAACCCCTCATTAGTCGAGTCGACTAGATAAATTGTATCGCATCATTTCATTTTTCCGTCTCAATATTTATAGATTTTGAATAATTCGATACCATTTTAGTAGTTTCTTGATGAAATTAAAATATTACTCATTCAATACACTAATTTTGGAGAAAATCTCGTAGAAGATAGCATTACTCCTTTTCTCCACACTACTTTTTTTTTTTTTTTTTTTAACTCACAATACATGCATGTGTCTAGAGGGAACAAGGGATTTAAGAGTAAGCGGAGAAAATCTTAAATTAATTTGTTTTTCTCTCGAATGCTAAAGGTGGAATTAATTAAAAGGAGGGCGATGAAGAGAAAAAAATATATCAATTTTACTATAGTTTCAACTAGGGATCTCGATCTTATAGGAAGAAACACATGGATCATTCTTACAATTTCAGACACTTATCTCGGAATCAATCTCTAGCAAAGAGATCGATGTCTCCACTCTCCTCTTCGTGCTAGTTTACAAGGCTCATGGCTATACAAACAACCATGAGCCCAGGAGTAACAAGATGATCACAATTTCTAGTAAAAAGAGTCTCCTTCATTTTCTTTCTCACTTGCATCACTGTCTTTACACGTGCATGTGTAAGGGAATATCCAACTTCCGTTCTCCATCGTCAACTAGTTCAATTCAGTTTGTAACTATAATCATCTCATCATACCATATATTTTTCTACCTGGTCAAAATATATGATGAGCTCAGAGACTCCCTCTTCCGAGCTGCCTGCGAGAATTGGAAATTAAACTGCACGACACCAAGTATTGACTGCCAATGGTGCTAGTCAATTATTCGGTATATATTATCGTTATCATCGGCGCTCTCAAATATTCGAAGTGCCGTGAAAATTAACAATGGCATAGATGGTCATGGAGTGGACGGCACCGCCTAGGTCTCCGATATCTTCTGCTTGAACTCAAGCATAATCGATGGATCGTCACCAACGAGTACAGGGCAGCACTCACTCAGCTGTTGCAAGTTTCATAAAATGAAATACAATTGCCATCAATTCCCTCTTCTCACGTTACGCATGACGATCCAGTATTTCCTCCTCTCACGTGAAAATAAATTAAACCCATCATAACGATAATAATTCCTAGTTGAAATCCAACTTTCATTTTAACATGTTCGTATTTTTTTTTTTTGGTCTAATATGTGCAGCTAGCAAAAGGACTCGGCCAGTTTTCTTGGGCACCCGTGACTGATAACGAAATATATCTAACTATTGAATCGCAGTTTAGCATTTTGCTCTCTGTCACGTACAGTTTTTTAAATCTTGAAGTTGACCTTTCAAATATTTTACATGGCTCATAAATATAATGGGTTGGCCAGGTAAAATTTTATTTCCTCTCTGACCTCTTCATTCTCAAGAAATAGCATCCACAATAATTTATTTTATTAAATCTTAATTTGACCATTAAGAGAGAGCTTGGACCGTCGATGGATAGCTGATCTTGGTGATAGAGGTAGGAGAGCTGTTAACATCAACATTACAAGAGTTAGTCAAATTAATTGATATTTTAGGCTCTAATCTTTGCTTTATTTGTTGAAAAATGCTAAATAAACAGCTGTAATTATTCCTCTCTATCTGCCCTTGTTTGACCGGTACATGCATGCCCTAGTTGTAATTGTCCAATATCGTTCCTTAATTTTAGGGAAAATATCGGCTGACAACAGTTGCCAATGAACAGTGTCGACTACGTATTATTATTATTGTCATTAATTAACAAAAAAAAAAAAACTAAAGGAGGAGACCTCTCCTCCCAAAGCGCACTATTTATTCGCACTATTTATGCACTATTTATTTATAAATAATTTTTATTTTTTCCAAACAATGTTTATTTAATTATATTAGATTTTTGTCCAGTTGATTCGAGTTTTTTTTTCTTTTTCAAATTGATTTTTTCTCTTAATTTTATTATTGAATATTAGGTTAATTGAGAATTAGACTTCGTGATTTGTTTTGGTTATAAGGTTATTCCTATCTCATGACTCGGGTCACGAGTTTGACAAGTTAATTCGGGTTGACTCGAGTTGTTTTTTGTGTCACTTTTATTCAATTTTTTTAATTTCAATTACATCATTCAACATTAGTTTTATCGAGGATTATGATTCATGATTTGTCTTAATTTTTTTCTATTAAGTTATCTCGGAATCATGACCCGAGTTGTAGATTTGACGAGTTGACTCGGGTCATTTTTTATCCTTTTTTAATTGTTTTTTTTTCAATTTTATCTTTCAATATTAAGTTGATTGAAAATTAGATTTCATAACTTATTTTGATTTATTTTATATGAGGATATCATAATCTCATGTTCTAATATGTAGACTGATAAGTTAACCCGAGTTAACTCAAATTAATCAAATATATTATCATCTTAATATTTATAAAACATATATCATCTTGAATATTTATTTTGAGTGAAATTATATTTTTATTAGTCATCTCAAATTAACCAAGTAATATCAGATCAATCCCCGCATGGTTTTAAAAAAACTTTTTTTTAGAAAATAAATGTTGATAGCATCTAGATGTTTTTTCATGTTATTTTTTTTTCTACCAATAATCTAGTGAAGCTTATATAATCGCAATCCAATAATACATGAGTTTTGCCGTTCTCCAATTAACTTAGAAACTGTTTGGGAACGCGGTGCAAACCGCGTTCCCAAAAAATTCAAATTTTTTTTTTCTAAAATTTAATATGTTTTATATGTTTTAAATCGTTTTGATGTGCTGATGTCAAAAATAATTTTTAAAAAAATAAAAAAAAAACATCATTGACATGTATTTCGGTATGAAAAGTTATTTGAAAAGTAACCGTAACCACACTGCGAAACATATCCTTAATCGTAAACTTAAAGTGGTCAAAATGACGAGACCCAAGCAGCCACCATCTTCAAACACCCACAAAACATATCCTTAATCATTGACATGTATTTTGATATGAAAAGTTATTTGAAAAGTAACCGCAACTATACTGCCAAACATACCCTTAATCGTAAACTTAAAGTGGTCAAAATGACGAGACCCAAGCAACCACCGTCTTCAAACACCCACGAAACCGTTACCACCCACGCTATCTCAATTCATCGTCAACTCCATGCCCAATCCCACTTCTTGGTCACACCCACAACAACAACTACAATGACCACTGCCTTTTCTCTTCAAACATTCACAACATACCAAGAAAATATCTACAATCATCACGATGGCCCAGCAACATTTATTTCCTTCTAGTCGAATCCATTTATGAGAAACGAGAAATCTAAACTCAAGTTTGTTGAATCCATTATTGTTAGGGTTTTTATTTGTATCTATGGTTTGAATCTTGTGGGTGGGCATAATGAGAGAGATGGATCTTAGTTGGAACAGTAGAGAGTAGATAAATTAATATTTTTATTTTATTTATTTTTGTGTTTCAAAAGTGTTTTTAAAAAAAGTTTAATTTTTTTAATGTTTTTTTACTTCAAATTAATATTTTTTTGTTTTTAAATTATTTTGATGCGCTGATTTCAAAAATAATTTTAAAAAAATAAAAAAACATTATTTTGATACATTTCTAAATAAAAAACACTTTTAAAAACAACCGCAACCACACTCCTAAATAGGAGTAATTGGAAAATCAACACTCAAATGCAGGGATTACATTGTAAAATGTTAGACAACTAGCTAGATGAAAAAAGCCATGGTTTTCTATTTATTTATTGGATCTTGCTAAAATTTGATTATGAGATTTTATCGGTTTAATTCTACAAGATATTCAATCGGCTTTGCTGAATTATCTCGAAAGGTCTTCGAACTAGAACTATAAGATACTATTTATTTATTTTTAACTTAATTATAGATTTTATGTTATTTCTTCTTTCTAATTTATCATTCCCTGCCTGGGACCTATTTAAAGAGCCATAATCCCTTTTCGTGTGGCATACAAATTTAAAAAGAACTTAATTAGTAATAAAACTACAATTTGGGTTCTTCTTGTTGGGATCATTTTTCTTCGATTTCTCTTTGAATCTTCAGCCAACCCAACAACCTATACATGGATTAAAGTCTTTGAATGAACACTACGTACAACTTGGTTGAATTATATTTCCATGCATTATTAATTATTATATTATTTGTTAACTAGAGTCCAAGATCTCAATCTTCTTTTTTTCAAGCGTTTTGTTTTTATTAATTATTCTAGACGAGACAAGGCATTCATTAGTAACAATTAAACTGAGAAAAATGGAGCTCGAGCTTGAAGCTTAGCCCTTTTTTCCGATTACAAACACACGAATTAAACACATAATAAGTGATTTACTGTATATTCATCAACTTTTTAAACAATCCAGACCAATCTTCAAAGAGATAGCGTTCTCATCCTTCTCTCTCTACAAGAGTAACATCGAGCTTATATACTCTTACTAGAGAGAGATGAGCCATACATTTCGTGAAGGGTTTTGCTTCTTCTTTTTTTTTTAAAGAAAAAAAACTTCTGGTGCCTATGGAACTAAATTGTCAACTCGATCAACATAATTAATAGAAAAAGACTTGGTGCATAATTTAGCATTGCTCTGCCAGCAAGAAACGTTGTTGACCATGGGCATGGGGACACTGAGAGATGCTGTCTGTTCTGTCTATTGCTTGTAGAATCTCAAGTCAATCTCATGCTATCTAATGGGCTCTCGACATTTTCTTAACAGTGACAGAACTCGAATACTTCCAACTCGCATGGACGAGTTCCAGGTATATCTTACAAAAAAGTAGGTGAAACCGAGGTTTAAAGTCCATGTAGATCCACACCTTCTATCTTTGCCTTGTTTATTTTTTCAAAACTATAATAGTTAGTTTGAAGTTTTTCTTACAGAATGACCTCATTAAGTCTCTCTTGTCCATTGTCACTTCCCAACTAGAAGATTTTCCCTGGATGACTAATTTGGTGGTTCTGTGGGTAAAATTGTTTCTTACCCATTTAATTGATTCATGGTGCCGATTGTTTCTTTTAGTCCCAACAAAATACTTTTCATTTTTATTTAAAAAACATCAAATGAATATTTTTAGATTTTTTTATGATTTTTTTATCCACTATTAAAAATATAAAAAAATTGTTTAATATATTTTTAAAAAACATCTAACACATATACGTGTTGGTCCAAATGGGTTTTGGGATGCAATGAGTGTGTCTTTGTTTTTTCATTCTTGAATTCTCACCTCATCCCTTTGAAGATTTCTTAGTTCCAAATCTCTTCATAAAGATCTTAAATCTTAACGAGCAGAAAGTCTTCTTGAAGATGTACACAACCTTATATTTAAGATAAAACAGATTTTCGAATATTCTTGATAAATTTTCGCAAGAAAAATATAGTTTTTAGCAATTTTTTATTCTAATCTTGCTAAATCTCTCCATTAAAAACAAATCCTTTTCGAATCGAATTAGGACACATAATATAAGGGTCAATTTTATTTATTTTTTTGTTTATAACCAGAAGTTGTTGATTAACCAGGCTTTTGACCATTAAAGGGATGCCCATCAACTTAATAATTCAGTATGGACCCCATACATAGTTGTGTTGTGTATAGAAATCCAGACAGGTCAATCTGAGGAAGCTTTTTGCCTGAAACTGAAAGTAGTTCTCAGGGTTCAGAATTCAAAGCGTTACCAACAGATACAAAACGTAGAATAAAGTTTTCATTTTCTTTGAAACCCTATTGGTTCTGAAGTTTCATCGAAGCTTCTCCATGGTTTACCAAAATCGAGAGGAAAAGAGAAGCCAAAAGAGGCTTATTTATTCAACAAAAGTAATAGAAGCAAAGCAAGAAAAGTAATCCATGGAAGTCTGTCCTACCTCTATTATTTGGTAAAAGTATTTGAATATCTGCATGTCTATATCTCTAGTTTTCTCTTTTTACTTCTTTTTACTCCATATGTTGTCTTCATGCGTGAAACCTCCCAATTTCTCTTCTCTCCCCATGTTTTCTTGTTTCTTATTGTGGTTCGCGTGATTTTAAGTTTTGACCATTTTTTGTGTGTTTTCATTTGTTGTTGTGAATCTTTTTCTTGGTTGTCTGGATTTACTCAATCTCACTCTGATATCATGTTGATATTCTGAAGTTTGGAGCTTTGCTGATACCTTTTCTCTTGATCGTGTGAATTTTGTTCTTTGTGCTTTCAAGATCAGCTTTTGAAGGCAGGCAAAAAAATTGGCATTTGAACAAGATCCCTACCACTAGTTCTACTCATTCAACTTTGCAAAAAAAATGAAGTGTTTTCAGTACTACTTCAAGGACAAATCAAGAAGCAGGGGACGAAGATCAGCACCGGAATTGAAACAGCGAAGTATAACGAAGACCGATGATTCTTTATGCACTAGTGATGGGATGATCAAGTCTTCATGCTCAGAAACTTCACAGAGAGGTATATCAGAAATGTATGAAGAGAAGGCTCATAATCTGAGAGTCTTTTCTTTCTCAGAGCTCAGAAATGCAACTAATGGTTTCAGTAGGCTGTTTAAGATTGGGGAAGGTGGATTTGGTAATGTCTATAAAGGTTCAATCAAGCCTGCTGGTGGAGAAGGTGACCCTATTGTTGTTGCAATTAAGAAGCTTAACGCAGATGGCTTCCAGGTTTGACTTTTAAGCCTGGGAGTTTGCATAAGATTTTTATGTTTCGTTGTTGAGGTTGAATATATATATATATATATGCAATTGGATTGAATATTAGTGACAAGTCCATCTTGAGTTCAAATTTCACTTTAATGTTCTGGTAATCATCTTTTATAAGTTCATTCTTCAAGTGGTGACTGCTTATTCATTTTTTCTGTTTCTCATAGGGTCATAAACAATGGGTGACCGAAGTTCAATTTCTTGGTGTTCTGGAGCATCCAAATCTTGTCAAACTTTTAGGATACTGTGCCGTGGATGGCGAAAGAGGTATCCAGAGACTTCTTGTGTATGAGTTTATGCGAAACAAAAGTTTAGACGATCATCTTTTCAACAAGGCATATCCTGTGCTTCCCTGGAAGACAAGATTACAAATAATACTTGGAGCAGCTCAAGGATTAGCTTTTCTACATGAAGGGTTGGAAGTTCAGGTTCTCGTCTAAAACATGCTTGATAAGTACTTGTGCCCACGCGCATCTGCATATATCAGTGCTGTTTATGTGAATACAAACAGAGAGCTTGTAGGTTCCTTAATAGAATTTCCACAGAGGACTGAAATTTGGTTAATGAACCTTATAATCTCTCCCCGGTGGATCAACCTCCTTTTACGAGGCTTTATGGCATCTGAATGTTACCTGTGCTAGAAAATCTTAGAGAAGAACCTTTCTTATGAACTGAAATCATGTGATTCCCGTGGCTTGATTGTAGTTCGGAACCTTTTACAACAGTAAGAAGAATGAAGCAACAATTGTTGCAACATTAAAACTTTTGATAACAGGTTGCTTCTGTCTAAATCTGTAGTTCAATGTCCTTGGATTCTGCCCATAAGTAATGGTGGTAGTTAAATATTCATCTAATCTGTCATGTTCACTACTTGGCATGCAATATGTTATGTTCAGGTCCTCTGGATTTTAGTTTATGCTTCGATATTTTACCTTTTTCTACTTCCTTTTCGCAATTGATGCTGCAGGTTATATATCGAGATTTCAAGACTTCCAATGTGTTATTAGATGAAGATTTGAAACCAAAGCTTTCAGACTTTGGGCTTGCTAGGGAGGGACCAATGGCTGGACGAACGCATGTCTCAACAGCAGTAAGTATCATGAACATTTGTTTGTTGCGTTAGATGCCGACTGCATCCTTCTCATGGGATTCTTTTTATGCTGACAGGTAGTTGGGACATATGGATATGCTGCGCCAGATTACATTGAGACAGGGCATCTCACAGCCAGAAGTGATGTTTGGAGCTTCGGTGTGGTACTATATGAGATTCTTACGGGCAGGCGATCGTTGGAAAGAAACAGGCCGAAAGTGGAGCAGAAGTTATTGGAATGGGTAAAGCAGTTCCCTGCTGATAGTAAAAAGTTTGGTTTGATAATGGATCCACGACTTGAAAACCAGTATTCTATGAGTGCAGCTCGGAGGATTGCCAGGTTAGCAGACAGTTGTTTGTTAAAGAGCGCAAAAGGTCGACCAAAGATGAGTCAGGTGGCAGAGACCTTGGAACAGATAATCGAAGATTCATCAGAAGGAAGCCCTTCAAAGAATAGTTTTGAAGCCACTGGAAATGACGACCTGATTGACTCGAGTAAGAAGCCGGATCATATAGAGGTTTCCGAGTCTTGGAAACGGCGAATGGCACACCTGGCGAAACTCAGTGAGCACGTTGACAGTGCCAGTAGAAGAAGATTTGTGATCATGCAGAGGGCCAAAGTACCCTGAATTGATTGCTGGCATTGCATATTGGCGCACTGGTATGTTCTGATGATTCATTCCAAGCTAACTAGATTAACTAGTTAAGAACCTCGCACGAACAACTTTTATGTGGAAGTGAATAGCTGGCTTCTAAATATGATGATGCTAGTATATGTCATGGTAGTTTTAATTGAAGAGGCAGGCCTTTTCTGTGTGCAGGCAAATTGCGTGGAAGAGTATTGTCTTTTGCTTTTTGCATGGCTTCTGTAGCAGACTACTTGTATAGAAACTTGTGAATTACCAAGGAAATAAAGCAGATCGGGAAGACGATAAATGGATTTAAATCAGTTCTCACTTTATTTGACTCACAATATCTAGTGAGTTTTTTTTTGTGCGCGCGCGCGTGTGGATAATCCAGATGATTTTATTAACACCAAGTTAGTTTTTTGTCTCCTACACATCAATGCCTAAACCTTCTGCAAGTGAGGAGAAGTCTTCAAGGAGCACGGGGCAGATTTTAGCCCCTATCCATCTTGCGAGTCATTGGAATTTTGCAACATGGTAAACTCATCTTTTTGGAGTAAAGAGCTCTGATAATTTCTTGATATCAGCTTGTAATTTACGAGGCTGCCACACCCATTTCTTCAATCCAAATATCACACCCCATGAGTGGATAGAAACCATCACCGTGAACTCAAAACTTCTTTAGCTGCAAGCATCATCTTTAGACAAACCAAATTTAACTATCTTGTGTATCTGATCCTCACTGCCATTCTCTATCCTGAAACCGTGGTCATTTACTTCGAATCCCAAGCATTGTGTCAAAGTCCAAGAGTACAGAGTTCAATACAGAAGAATGGAGAGAACAGGAGGACAGAGCGGGGGTGTGGTGAAGAAGATATGCAACTACAACTTTCTCGCCTTGAGATGTAGCAGCAGCGAAACCATAAAAAGCTGAAAGATGCATCCAAATGTCGGAAGCCATCTGTGAACAGTAACAAAGATGAGGATGGTCATCATCTTAAACATATTTAGAAAAATTAAAACAATAACCACCCCATTCCTTTTTTCCCCTCACCATTAGACTGATTTTAGAGCTTGGTTGTACACAGTTAAAAGTTCTGAAACTGCGAGACCCAGGTTTAGGAGAAATGTGCACAACTATACAAAAATCTGTATTTGTTCGCGGTTCTTTCACTCGTTCTTGAAAAGGAGATATCAGCAGGATGCACTGCATCTCCTCAAGAACAGAGACAAAATTTTGAATATTATGGCAGAGGTTAAACACTGACTGCTGATATAGATAAAAAAATGCAAAGAGGGAACTTTCCCTGTTAAATGTTCTGTTGTTTCCAATTATAAAAAATGAAAAAGATTCAACCTTAGCCGATAAATGAATTTGACTCAATGGCTGAAAGCTCTTCGTAAACATCCACCCCAAAGCCCCAATACTTGTTTCACACAAAAATAATCAGATTTGAAGCAGATCTAAATCTACTTCACAAAGGGAATATTAGGAAAAATGTGCTGCTCAAAAGCCAGGAATTATTAACGCAAGATACAAATACGGCAGCGAGTTTGGCCATGTGGCAAAGCTACAAATTGTAACGGATGCACAATAATTCAAACTTATATATACCAACTTAACTCGATCATCTAAGCCAAAATTCTAAACTAGTTGGGATTGGCTTCCATGCGTCCTTAATTAAGAGGCTGAGAAGGTATAATACCCTCAACCATGAATTTTCCCTCATAATACCCTCCAAAGCCCCGAGACAACCATAAGAATCATAAAAAAATTGAGGTGAAGAACCCACATTACCTCCACAGATAGTCTTCGAACAAGAATGTGCACTATAATACTGGCAGGTGCACGCCAAGAAATGAACTCAGAGGCCATGATTTTTCTGCAAAGATTTTAAATTTTCCCCTTATGGCCCCACGCCAATGGATGCATGCTTAATTCCAATTGTCGACAGAGCCTACACATTAGTCTGTTCATCCCACCATTTATGCTGTTGCATCAACAAGAAATTCTACACCATGAACAGAATTCAACTCAGTGAACAGTTTTCCTCAGAAATGAGGATGGTAAAACATATTATTTTCAGCTGCTCTGCTTTACCTGATACTAGCTGATCTATTGACTGATGGGTAAACCACATTTTCTTTTAGGTTATACCCTATTCTTGTATCTCTCCTTCTACATCATGCAAGTTTCCAAGAGCAGAAAGCAGCTTACCTAATACCATATCAACCAAAGAAGATTACTGTCTCCTTATGCATGGTGCTTCAAAAACTCATTGCCACTATAATGTGTAGGCAGCTGGGTAATCTTCAACAAGGCATACCAGGTTCTGCTTTCACACAAGGTTTTAGCACATCACGAAAACTGAAGTCCTGGAAACCCATCCAACAAGCTTTCAGGATCCACCATAACCAATTTCCATCCGTTTAAGTGAACCCTGATTTTCATTCTTTTGAAGACTATTTCTGCTCAAATAATCATATGTAACGTACATGAGGAAATCCAGAAACAGGCTCTTTTCAGGTGGTGGTTTTGGAACGTCAACATTATCTTGGATGTTACGGTAGGCTCTATCCATTAATTTTATGGAAATCTCATCGAAACCAAAGGAGATCTCATTCAACTTCTGACCCCACATTATGGTCTTTTCAGGCATTCCCTGCTTGCAAAAGTGAGATAATAGTAGATTGGCTGTAACGACATTAGGAACAAATGCCATCTTAAGCAATTTGGCAGTTACAATCATGGCGCGCTCCAGTACGTCAGTACAAACACCATTCATAACAGTGTTGTATGTTACTGTGTCCGGAACAACACCTGCTGAAATAAGCTCCTCCAGCATCATCACAGCTCGACTCATTTTCCGACCAGTACATAAGCCATGAAGACGAATATTATAAGTAGTGATATCTGGGTCCCATCCAGTGGCATACATTTTATTCACGACTTCATCTGTACTAACTGTGTCAAATGCTTTACAGTATCCATCAATCAAAGTATTGTAGGTGACAATATCAGGGATCAACCCAGTATGGTGCATGTTTCTAAATACATCACTTGCTGACTTCATCCTGCCTTCTTTACAGAGACCGTTAATGATTATATTGGTAGTAAAAATATCAGGAAGAAGACCCCTTCGCGCCATCTCCCTCTCCAACATCAATGCTTCCTGCAGCCTCCCACTGTTGCAAAAGCCACGGATCAAAGAGTTATACACAAAATTGTTGGGCATGAACCCTTTTTTTGACATTTGTAAAAATACATCATATGCCTCATCCACTAGACCAACTATAGAAAGACCATTAATAAAGGCTGAAAAGGCAACAGCATCAGGATGTATCCCCCTCCCTTCCATCTCATTCCACAGGCTATAAGCACCTGCCACATCCCCCATCCTGAAGTACCCATCCAAAAGCAGAGTAAAAGCTGCTTTGTTGATGGGAAGGCCTTTTACTATCATCTCATACAAAAGGTCCCTCGCTTCTTGCAGCCTCCACAACTTGGATAAACCCATGATTAGTGAACTGCATGTCAAAGATGAAGGAAATAAACCAAATTTAACCATCATTCTATATGCTTTATAGGCTTTCTCTTCTAAGCCAGCCCTGCTATAAGCTGCTATTATTGAATTAAAAGCAACTACAGTTGGAGTTATTCCTTTCTCAAGCATATCCTCTAAAAATTTCATGGCCTCATCCAACCAGCCAGCCCAACACAAGCCTGAAACACAAATATTATATAGTGAACTAATTGAGAGCGAGCCTGATTGTGACAAATCCCTCAACAATCTGTCACGGTCTTCCTCTCTTCCATATCTATAATGCCCTGCAACCAGAATATTAAAAGTTGTACAATCAGGAGCTATAGCCTTGCTCTTCATTTCTTCATAAAGCATGTTTGCCTGACCAATGTCCCTCGCCTTAACATATCCATTCATCAAAGTATTATAGCATACAACATTGGGAATGTGACCGGCCTCTTTCATCCCATCAAAAAGATTCCTTGCTTCCATCATATTTCCCTGATTGCAAAATGCATTTATGACTGTACCAAAAGTAACCAAGCTCGGTGTACAACCATTATCGATCATGAAGCGCATCCAACCAAGTGCATCTACAGTCTGTCCCCTTGTACAGTATGCATTAATCAAAATGTTATACGCATAAACATCTGGTTGACACTTAAACTTCTGCATCACGCACAACAAACTCTCCCCAACTTTAACATGTCCTTTTCTACAGAAACCAAGAATCACCGCATTAAAGTTACGATTGCAAGGTCTAGGCCCTTGATGAATCATACCCCTAAGCAACTTCCAAACACTACCATGATCACCAACTCTAAGCAACAACTTAAAAAGAATTGTAATTGCTGATGAACTTGGCCTCAAACCCACCTCCCTCATCCTTCCCACAATCTCCAATGCCTCACAACCCATTTCCACTTTCAAAAAGCCCCGCATAAGCGTATCGAGAACTGAGAAATCCGACTCATATTCAGCATGCCTTTTCCACATAAACTCCACTACCTCCCTACTCCTATCAACCCCAACTCTCCTAATAACCCAAGAAACCACATCTTGAGCAAGGAACTTGAGATTCTGTGCGCCTAAAACATGTGCCGCGACACAAGAAGACTTGACTATTTCATCAGAATCATCTTGAAATGCAAACTTAAAAAACCCAAATGCAGTTTCTCTAGATTCTAATGATTTCATTATCTTAACTAAAAAATAAGGGCAATTGTTTTTAGCAAATCCCTTCAAAATGTAACCATGGCCTTGTTTAATAATTCTAGACAGCCCAACAACTACTCTCCTCCTCTCATTTGAGTTCAAATAGCTTAAAGAATCGATCTTTTTATCAAAAAGAGGCAAAAACTGATCAAAATAATTAATCTTTCTAGTATTACAAGAACTAGAACAGAAAGAATTTGTCTTTTTGGGGAGACAAGTGAGTTTGAAGAGAGTTAACATTTGCGAGTTCAGTGTTTGGTGGGAAAACAAGGGAGATTTAAAGTAGTGTACCTTAAGGGAGTTGCCCACCACATAGCCTACTTCATCAGACATCCGGGGGCCGCCGGAGAGTGAGGTTCAGCTGGGGTTTTGATCTTTTTCGTGGAGAAAAGGGATACTCAGTTTTGGACCGCAGTTTGGACTCTTGCAAGAAATGGATTCAAGTTATGGACAGAGATTGAACATCTTAGGCTCCAAAGGGTTTGACAAGGTTGGGTTTGTTGGGCTTGTTAGAGATACAGAGCAGCAAGTTTAGGTTTTGCGGTATCCCAGCACGGCCTGTGGTGGTCCCTACGCTTAGCTCCACGCTAATGCAATAAGTTTACTTACTTATTAATTCACAATCACTTAAAAATATTTTTTTTCTTGCAAAATAAATATCAGTGCCCTTTTTCTCGTCTAGTATTAATTATAAAAAAATTAATTAATAATATTATGATAAGATCATTTCTCCATAAATTCTTAATTTCAACGTACATGATATAGTTTTAGAAGGATGAAGAAATGAAATGATTTTCATTATACTATAGCCAGACAAAAATACCATCTCTTATTGTATAACAGCTTAACCTTCTATATCTTAGTGGTTGCTAAATTTCGTAACACTCAATTTTCTAACAGTTACTGCCTTTGCATTTCAATAAAAACATCGGATAATTCACCTAGCATCACGTTCCTTTATTTGGTGCTGCAACTTGAAAATTTTAGGTTTTTTTTTTTTCAAATTAGCATAATAAACTTAAAAATTTGGGGGAATTACACCATTTTTTTTTTATGAGATAACATAATTTGACATTGTCGCGCTTCACAATCGTGACATTAATTAAAATTTAAGAAGAGCATATCGAACATACGATATTGTTTCTCTCTCACGGGAAAATCCATTGAAACCCTCACTTCTCTCTTAAAAAAACCATTAAACACTTAGATTTTGCCCTTAAATCAACCAAAAATCGAACCCATCCTAGTCTCTAAGCATCATTTGACGTTTTTATGGTGAAAATCCATCGTGTTGTTGCCACCGCTGGCCCTCCCATTCTTGTAGTCCTATAAACAATGTAAATATACTACATTGCTATTAATTTGTATTTGGTCTGATTGAAATCAAATAATTGTTTAGGTTGAATTTAGGGTTTATGGTGAATTCAAGGTTTATGGTGAATTCAGGGTTTGTTAAATCAATGATAAATTAGTTAAAAATACATTCAATTAGAGTTTATCTGATATAGTTTAACATGAAAATAAGTTAAATTAATGATGAATTAACTATTTCAATTAATTATGTGTTGTGTTTAATTTAGGTTAACTTGTCAAATTAAAAATTTTGTGTATATTGTTGTAATAGGCTAACAATGTAGCTATATACGTACACATGTTCATACAATAGAGCATAGACATTGCTAAATTATGACGAATTACTTGTTTCATTGAATTGTTGATAAGTTGATGAATTTGGTATTTTCTTGAAAATAAATTAATTTGCTATGAATTTGCGTTTGATTTAATACAATTGATTATGAAAAATATCAATTGATAATGTATCATGAATTATATTTATTTTTTTGTTAAGTTTTTCTTAATGTTAAATTTTTGGAATTTGATTGAATTAATTATGAATTTTTCCAATTAAGGTAGAGGTAATGCAGTTTAGTTATAATTATGTTAAATTGTCTAGAATCCAAATTTTTTTATAAAATATCTAGTAGCATATTTATATTATCACATTATAGTGGAAATATTGTTCCTAAAGTGAACAGTAGTATCACATACAATGACGGGAGCAGTTTGTTTTTAACTGGTAATTTAAGCACGTTGTGTGTAGAAATGAAAGAAATTATTTGTCATGGACTTAGATGGAATTATAATAATGTTGATGTTGAAATAACTTGAAGGTGTCAAATTGATGAACAACAATATTATCATGTACTGATTGTATGTGATTGTAGTTTTAAGATAATAATTGATTCTTTCATTCAAAATGATTTGAACATAATGATATTGCATGTGAATAGTCGACCAAAATCTGTGTGTTCCAACTTCTGTTGGTCCTTAAAATTCAGTTGTTCGAGGTAAAAATAGTTTATTGTGGATGATTTGCTGCAAAGAATAGATGATATTATGTTTGACAATCTTTTTGTTGATCAACATAGATTTGACTATTATAAGCCTAGTGATAATGAAGATGATGTTGATGATGAAAATTATTCCTCTTGTTTCTGAATTTGGAGATGCTTCTAGGTCTAGTTTGTTGTTTCACATGATTGAGCACTTAATCATATACGTATTCGAGGAGGGTCTGATTTGAAGGTTGGTCAAACATTTTAGCAATAAAAATGTTTAATGTTGTTAAACAGTGACACATTGCACACTCGGTTGAGTACTGAGTCTAATAGTCAAACTCAATATTTGTTCAATTACAATGCGTGCAAGCACCAGAATGTAAGTGATATTTGCATGAATGATATCATAAAATATTGGATTCATTTGATATAGCAAAGTTAAAAGGGGCACACACATGTGCTGCAACCTTTGTCTAAAAATACCACCATCAACTTGATGCAAATCTTATTGTTAATGCTATATCAACCACAACAATGAATAATCTTTTAATGATGGTTGTAAGCATACATAATGAAATAAAATTGCATTATAAATATAAAATATCATATAACAAAGCATGAATTGCAAAACAAAAGGTGATTGAGCATCCTTTTAGTTATTACATGTTGTGCCGAAAATCACTTGAACTTCACACAGTTTGTTGATGGTTATTACTTGTTTGCACAACGAGATTGATATAAAAGGTCATGCACGTTAAAGGTGTGGCATATGCAACGACACGAGGTATAATAGAAAAATATGTCCTAATCGACAACATATATGTAACAATTTATTAGGTCATGTTACGATATATTATGATAATTTTTTTAATCATATTAAAGTTATATAATTTCACATCAATCACAAGTACTATAGCACGAGATGCCACGCACTCGAGGCGGTAGATCGTCTGCTTATGTTGAGCGTCCATATTTGAACGATGATTAAGCTGAGCATTACTATAAGCATGCTAAGCATGAGTCACAATACATGCCTGTCAGTCCTGCCGACACTTTTGTCTTGCGGTTGCAGGGTCGACATGGATCATAACATCATTGAAATGTCGCGTTTCTGAACTGCAATATCTTCAAACTGTGCTATTTTGCCAAAACGTTTTCATCCTATTTTATTTTAGTATTTAATTATATTTTGAGTGTTAATTGCCTAATTTATCCAAAATTTAAGCCTATTTTGTAGACAATTTAGTCAACAAATATAAGGAACATTTTTTGATGCCATTGGATTTCACAAGTGTAAGATTCTCAATGCAAACGCCAAGACGTGTTCTTTACCAAAATGGCAAATGAAAAGAGTAGCAATTTTTCAACACCAAAAGATTATAATCAGTTTCACCAAATGAAAGGAGAGGAAGTAAAGGAATAGCAAGTCACAGGTAAAACATTTCGAAGCTTTGTTTTCTTTAGATTTTATTTTTTTTAGTTTTAATGGAAAAAATAAATATTTTAAAATAAAATTATCAACACTTTAAAGAATAACCTAAATACATTCCAAACACCACCTTAAATCTAAGGCATCCCAGGACGGATAAATTGATAGCATACATTGATTTCATTCTGTGGAGCAAAATAACGGTCCATTTCATTCTGAGGGAAATAAAGTATTAAATTCCTCCGCATCGAATGAAATCGAAAGAAAGAATATCTCAACTGTGCCATAACCATCGGATTATTTCAATTGATTAATGCCACCACTGGGTTCACCAGCTCATGATTCTCCAACAGCAAGAAATTACAATAAAAAGGGAATAAAAACATGAAAGCAAAGCCAATAATTGCTAGGTCCTCTGAATTATTATCATGAAAAGGTCCACTGAATTATTTTGGCCTACCTAAAATTATTATATAGTCTCAATTTAATTTAATTGCTTGTTCAGAATTATCATTTTCCTTGTACGTAATTCAGGAAATAATTGAATTTAATATACTCTTAATGTAACAGAAGCAAACCAAACTCACAAGCATGAACACCAAAATGTTCTTGGATTCACTAACTTTCTCGAAAATTTTCTGGAGAAATGGGAGAAAAAGAAGAGCAGAGAGGATCATTTCAAAGTAATACAATTAATCCTTAACTTCTTAACCCT